>JABSTQ010011446.1:600000-921179 GCA_013358835.2 Ixodes persulcatus | reverse complement strand
TACCCAGTGTCGTACGGTGCTGGCACTGCTCTGGAACTTGCTGTTTCTAGCGGCTTCGTTTGCTCTTTTGATAAAATTAGTGGTAAAAACGTCTATGCAACCGAAATTTTTCTGCACGTTTAAACTGGGAGACGGTATTACTAGCGGCCTTTGCTCCCGCTGAAGCTCAATCAACTTAACGACATTTATTAACCAACCTGTGCGACGTGCTCGAAAAACGAAACCGAAAGAAAATGAGTCGGGGAGCGAAAGCTTTCTCTCGTCTGCTTGGAGGAGGAGAAAAACGTCTCGTTCCTCCCTTCTTTTTGTGTCCGCTTTGGGGCGCGTCAGTAGAAGGGAGTAAAATGCTCCGTTGCTACCTTTTGCCTCCATTTGTTTTAGAGTGTGTGTCGACAGTAAGTGTTTTAGCTCCTGTTCGGCTACTGATGACGTTTACGGACACTGTCCTCAAGCATGTCAAACAGGCGAACTAACTATAATGACCGATGTCATGCGGACGACGAGAGAGTTCCATCTGATTAAAACCGCATTTTACTCAACGTGCTAAACCTTCCAAAAGCTGAATTTATGTCATTTTCAAAAATATTAGTGTGCTTTGCAATCGTGATGACTTGTCATCTGCTATTGATTAATTTCTGGCTTACATTGTAGTGCTCACGGAGACGTGGTATCTAGCACAGTACGTGACAGCGAAATTTTAATGCGAAAGCATTAACTGTCTCATGGAGCGAGCCAACGTCATCAGCTTTGAAACCATGCAAAACGGCACGTTAATGAAACCACGCGCAAAGGTAGCCAACGGCCCTTTTACACTTCGGTCCCATTGGCTGGCGCATGTCGACGAGGCTCTCATTGGCCGCTGCGCGTCAGTTTGTGTGGTGTTATCCTGACTGTGTTATCATACTGTTGTGTTATCACTGATCACCGCGTTCGCTAGCCTCTTATCGGTTGTATGGCGCGTGGCAGTATACATGGCGCATGGAATAAACCAAGGGGTTCGTTGGTTGGTTGGTTGTTTAGGTTTTTGTGGCGCGAAAGCAACTAAGGCTATAGAGCACCAAGAACTAGTCTATTTATTACTTAGGGTTAGAGAGAAGAAAGGGGCTTTAGTAGCCGGTGGTTGAATAAAATATGTGTATGAAATACAAAACGTCAAACGATGGCCATGAGATGCTGATTAAAACACTTATAGTCGGTGTAGAATTCCGATGGAGTCCAAAAATTTAATAACACCAAGGGGTTCGTTCTGCTGGGAACTACGTTGCTGTCTGTTCCTTCCTCGCGCCGCAAGGCACACGACAGTTTGAACGATCGCTCACCCGATGGCGCTGTGTGTCCGCGAGGCAGCGGCGCCACCGTTCCACGCCCAAGGTCAGCGCGTTGTATACCCTAGATTAAAGAAGGGAGCGAAGACCGGCGTGCCTTATTTCGCATTTTCAACACATAAAAACTGCTTAGGTGTACCTCGAGCCTTTTATTGGAGAAATATTTTGCATTTAATCGTTGCGATAGAGTAGCAAAGCGCGGTGGTGGTGTTTTGCGTGCCGTTTGTGCGGTTATTTATTCTTACTTTGTTAACGTCGCACTTCTTCGAAATTTATTTGGGTACTTCTGCATTTTTCATAAACATGCTATTTATGTGTATGTTATCATCCCTCAATTTACAACCGCAAACTTGCGGTATTACATGATACCCTGAATTCCATTACTACAAGCTTTTCCACCTTTTCTTTTTTCTTGGTTGATTTCAACCTTTTGGTTGAAATCAACCTGCCCGGCGTTATTTGGTCTGGCACATATCCTACTATATCTTCCAATATCTCTACGTGTCACACGTCTAAACAACGCGAATAACGGTAACTTCTGAGAACGTGCTGGACCTTGCTCTTACTTTTTCGCCTGATCTTATTTTCTCCTTAACTCACCTTCCTGCTATCAATGGTCGATATTTGCTTTATTTTCACGCACGCACCTGTGAATCGCATAAAAGAGGTTATATTGTTTTCCTCGACTACGATAAAACCCATTTTAACGCCATAACTAGGGGGTTGTAGTCTTTTTTCGATGTTTTCTTATCCCATTTTTCTGAACGCACAGTTAAAGTTAACTGGTCAGTGTTCAAGGAAAAAGTCACTAATCTTATCTCTTCTCTTGATCCGCGGAAATCTATCTCTTCTAACCTGACATCACCATACTTCATAAAGGTTTTAAAAGGCTTTCGAATAAAAAGAAACGCCTTTTGCGCAATGCAAAATGTGTTGACGCGGTTGATCGTTAGAAAGCTTATTCATTTACTGCCACTTTGTACAAAAAGGCAATTAATGGACCAACACAGATATTTGTTTCTCAAACTTTACCAGGGATGTCAGCAACAAGCGTTAAAACTTTTGAAGCGTCATTAACTGTAGCAAAAAACTGTAATTTCCGTATCTAGCACTGATGGTGGTAAATTTTCTAATCATGACTGTGTAAATATATTGAATGTTGTGTTCGTCAAATAATTCTCCGCTGATAAAGACCCTTGATATATTTCTTACCCTGATTATAATTTGTGTCTTGATAGTATTGGGAAATAATACAAAATATAAAAGTGTTCATAATGTGGTATTGATAATATTGTCACGAAGGACAAGTGATGAGGCGGCAAATAACTGAAGAAACTAAACGTTTAATGGGGCGAACTTGTGCCCAAAAATAAAGAAGGAAACAGAAGATAACAATAGAGCGTCGCGGGCGTCGAAGTCGGCGTAAGCGCAGAGTCGAACGCTGGGGCGAGACTGAGCCCGGTTGGTTACGCGGAGCCCCTTTTGTGCAGGCGTGGGCTTCTGGAACATTCGGCCTGGAACATTCGGCGCGCAGAACATTCTAACCTAGAACGAGCAACACGGTTCTCGAAATTACCAGAAATCTAAATTGGAAGAATAAATAAAAGACGCGGCGCTGCCAGGGATCGAACCCTGGGCTTTCTGCGTGGAAGGCACGCGCGATAACCGTTAGGCCACGAGCGCGCTGCCTACTTAGTTAGCTGCGCTCGCGGCATTATTCCCCCCTTTAAAAAAAAGTGCATCGTCCCGATGCACCACAAAGGTAAAACACAAATACACGACAAAAAGATAGCAGAGTCGCGAGCCACACTTCACAGTTCCCAGTTCACTCTTTGACGAGAGTCCAAAGTTCTATCGTTCGTAATACGGCTTGAGCCGGACGACGTGCACCACCTCGGGTCGTGGCTGGCGTCTTGCAGATGGGCGCGTTCCGTCGGGTAGAACTTCGTAGTTCAGATCGCCGAGGCGTCGGATGATTTTGTACGGTCCGAAATAGCGCTTGAGAAGCTTCTCGCTGAGTACCGCGGCGCCGAATCGGTGTCCACACCCATACCCGGTCCCCGGGTTGGAAATGGACGTCCCTGCGACGAAGGTTATACCGGCGTGCGTCGACTCGCTGTTGGTTTTGAATCTTGATTCTTGCCAGTTGACGAGCTTCCTCCGCGCGTTGAGAGATCAGTTGAGCGTCGTCGTTGCCATCGTCGGTTGGCACGTGAGGCAGCATGGCGTCCAGCATTGTCGTAACCGTCCGGCCATGCACCAGTTGGAACGGCGTCATTCCTGTGGTTTCTTGTACCGCTGTGTTGTACGCAAATGTAACGTACGGCAACACCTCGTCCCACGTCTTATGCTCCACGTCGACGTACATGGAGATCATGTCGGCGATGGTCTTATTGAGCCGCTCTGTTAGCCCGTTGGTCTGCGGGTGATAAGCGGTGGTTCGTCGATGGCTGGTGTGACTGAGCCGAAGTACCTCTTGAGTCAGCTGTGCCAGGAAAGATGACCCTCGATCTGTGATCAGCACTTCAGGTGCGCCGTGTCGAAGGAGAATGGACTCGACGAAAAACTTGGCGACTTCCACCGCTGTTCCCGATGGAAGGGCTTTCGTCTCGGCGTATCGTGTAAGATAATCGGTCGCGACGATAATCCACCGGTTCCCTTGCGTCGATGTTGGGAACGGCCCGAGCAAATCCATTCCGACCTGCTGGAAGGGCGTAGTCGGGGCAGATATCGGCTGCAAGAGTCCTGCTGGCTTTGTCGGAGGCTTCTTACGTCGTTGGCACTCATGGCACGACCGTGTGTACAGATGGACGGTTTTCGGGAGTCTTGGCCAGTAGTACTTGTCACGAATCCGGGCGAGCGTCCTGCTGTAGCCAAGGTGGCCAGCCGTCGGGTCGTCGTGGCATGCTTGAAAGATTTCTTCTCGCAGGCTGGCAGGCACAACCAGCAGCCAGGCAGGGTTGCTGGTTCCGAAGTTCTTCTTGAAGAGCACACCTCCCCGCAGAACGAAGCTTGACAAGTCTCGGGCCAGGACTTGCGGAACGGAACTTCCTTGACCTTCGAGGTGGTCGATCACGGCGCGAAGCTCCGGGTCGTCTCGTTGAAGTGCTCCCATGTCGGTATCTGTAACTGCTCCGAGAAAACGAGCGTCATCGTCGTCGTCGGTGCTGTCAGGTGGAGATTCGACTGGGGCCCTAGACAAGCAGTCGGCGTCATTATGCTTGCGGCCAGACTTGTGCACAATGGTTACGTCGAATTCTTGCAGTCGCAGACTCCAGCGAGCAAGGCGTCCTGACGGGTCCTTGAGGTTTGCGAGCCAGCAGAGGGCGTGGTGGTCTGTGACCACGCGGAACGGGATACCGTACAAGTATGGACGGAACTTGGTTATCGCCCAGATGACAGCAAGGCATTCTTTGTCGGTCGTTGAATAATTTTGTTCTGCCTTAGACAGCGCCCGGCTTGCGTAAGCAATTACTCTCTCTGCCCCTTCTTGTCGCTGAACGAGCACCGCACCGAGACCGGTATTGCTGGCGTCCGTGTGTATTTCTGTCTCCGCCGACTGATCAAAATGTCCGAGGATAGGGGGCGACTGCAGCCTTCGCTTGAGTTCGTCGAACGCTTGTTCTTGCTCTTCTCCCCACTGGAACTGCACGTCGTCCTTCGTCAGATTCGTCAGCGGTGAAGAAATCTGTGCAAAGTCGCGCACGAAACGTCTGTAGTAGGCGCACAGCCCAAGGAATCTACGGACGGCCTTCTTGTCCGATGGCTTGGGGAATTCGGCGACAGCGGACGTCTTTGCAGGATCAGGGCTTACACCCTGAGCACTCACGACGTGGCCCAAGAATTTCAGCTCTCCATAGGCGAACCGGCACTTCGAAGGCTTGAGTGTCAGCCCAGCAGATTTGAAGGCCCGTAGCACGGCTCGCAGTCGTCTGAGGTGCTCGTCGAATTCGGTTGCGAACACGACAACGTCGTCGAGGTAGACGAGACAGCTCTGCCATTTCAAGCCGGAAAGGACGGTGTCCATAACACGCTGGAAGGTTGCCGGCGCTGTGCACAGCCCGAACGGCATCACTTTAAATTCATACAGTCCGTCCGGTGTGACGAAGGCCGTCTTCTCACGATCTCGTTCGTCGACCTCAATCTGCCAGTACCCGCTCTTCAAGTCCATCGACGAAAAGTATCGGGCGTGGCGCAGCCGGTCCAGGGTGTCGTCGATGCGGGGCAGCGGATAGACGTCCTTCTTTGTTACTGCATTCAGCCGGCGGTAGTCCACGCAGAACCTCAGGGTTCCGTCTTTTTTCTTCACTAGGACTACTGGGGAAGCCCACGGACTGTTTGAGGGCTGGACAATGTCGTCATCAAGCATTTCCTGAACTTGCTTCTGGATAACTTCCCTTTCTTTCACGGAGACTCGGTACGGTGGCCGATGCACAGGGAGAGCGTCGTCATCAGTGATTATTCGATGTTTCGCAACCGTCGTTTGGCGCACCTTCGACGACGTGGAGAAGCACTCACTGAACTCGGCGAGAAGGTCACTGAGTTGCCGTCGTTGTGGGTCTGGGAGGGACGGGTCGATGTCGAGCTCTGACGGCGTGGTTCTCTTGTGCTGCGCCGGAGAAGCGTCTTCTGAGATCACGGCGATCGCGGCTGAGTCCGGAATTTCCTCGACGAAGCCCACAGCTGTACCCTTTGTAAGGTGCTGCGACTCTTGCCGGAAGTTGGTGACAAGGGCTACGGTACACCCGTCCTGGATCTCGATTACGCCTCTCGCAATGCCAATCCCTCGTCCAACGAGAAGTTGGACGCTTCCTTCCAACAGTGCTACACCGCAGGTGGCTTCTTCGGTCCCGACGGGTACAAAGACACTCGACAGCGGCGGCAGCTAGGTTTACATGGCTGGCAAGGACTCGGACTGTAGCTAACGTTGTTTCGGGATTTTCTGCCGATGGGACAGGCTTCCGAAGCGTCAGCTTGTTCTCCGCAAGGTCGATGATGGCGCCGTATTCGCACAAGAAGTCCATTCCGAGAATGACGTCCCTCGAACAGTCTTGCAGAATGACGAACTTCACAGGGCAGGTTTCGCCGTGGATCTCAACGCGCGCAGTGCACCTGCCGACAGGTGTGATGAGATGTCCGCCGGCGGTTCGTATCTGCGGTCCGTCCCACGACGTCGTAACTTTCCGAAGGCGGCGAGAGAGTCTCCCACTCAAAACGGAGTAGTCTGCTCCGGTGTCGACGAGTGCTGTCGCGTCGTGGCCGTCGATGATTACGTTGAGGTTATTCGACACTCTTGCAGAAACGTCGTTTCGGGGCGTTGCGGCGTTAGAGTGGGAGTGCTCCGACGATCTTGGAGGATCTTGGCGTCGGTCGTCTTCGGCAACTCCACCTCCAGGGGTTGCCGCGCCTAGTTTCCCCGGCGTGGAGCGAGGGGTGACAGGCTTTCACGTCGGGGTCGGTGCATCGGCGAAGCTGGACGTCGTGGCGATGGAGAGCGGGCTTCACGGCGGAGGGACGACACTGGGGAGGGCGAGCGTCGGAGGTACTCCTCGATGTCGCGAGGGCGTTCGTCGTACCTTGGGCGCGGGTCGTTCGGGTGGAACCCGCGCAGCCCCAGTTGTCTGTAGGGGCATCGACGGTAAATGTGGCCGGCTTCACCGCAGTGATAGCACAACGGGCGTCGGTCGGCGGTCCTCCAGACGTCCGTCTTCCTCGGCGCAGGTTGCTCTGGGTGGACGTGGGGCGGTTGCCTCGGTGCTGAAGGCTCACGTCGCGGCTGCGGCGCAACGGGCGTGTGTCGTCGGGCCATTGCGGCGTAGCTCAGCGCCGGTTCTTCGGGAGCTGGAACGATGATGGGAGTGTCCGGCTGGCAAGCTCGCTGTACTTCCTCTCGAACCACCTCGGCAATCGAGAGCGAAGCCGGGCGGTTAGAAGCCGGCAGTAGCTTCCTGAGCTCATCCCGGACGACGTCGCGGATGATCTGCCGAAGGTGTTCGATGCCGACACCGTCGACATTGCAGCGAGGTGGCGAGACACCCGGAACCGTCGACACACCGGCGAGTCGTTGATAGTGCACAGCTCTGGCCGACAGCGCTCGCTCGATGTTGGTCGCCTCGGCCACGAAACCGTCTACCGTCGTCGGGGGGCTGCGGACAAGGCCACCGAAGATCTCGCTTTTGACGCCCCTCATGAGGAAGCGCAACTTCTTCTCCTCGGCGGCTTGCGGGTCGGCGCGTGTACACAGGCGTAGCACGTCTTCAACGTAGCTTGTCACGCTTTCGTCGGGGGCTTGTGTCCGCGTCTGAAGCAGGTCCTCCGCATTCTGTCGCCGTTGTTGGTTTGAGAAGGTTCGCTTCAACTCGTTGGCGCAGATATCCCACGAAGTGAGCGAAGCCTCGTGGTTTTCAAACCAGTGCCTCGCGGTGCCTTCCAGTGAGAAGTAGAGGTTCTGGAGGCGTTGCTCGACGTTCCATCCGTTGTGGCGGGCCACGCGCTCATACTGAAGGAGCCAGTCTTCGACGTCTTCATAGATTTCTCCATGGAAAGGCGTCGGCGATCGGGGGGCGACGGGCAGGACAACGACGGGCGGAGCGGTCATCGTTGCGGTCTTCTTCGTTGACTTCTGCGGCAGGGGTCCGAGTTCCGGCGGTAGGCCTTGGTTACGGCGACTTGACCGGGCCTTGGTCTGGTCTTCTACGAAGGGTAGCCTCCCGGGGCTGAGAACGTCACTTGGCCGGCGTGTTTTCGGAGGGGTACGGTCCACAGGCATAGAATGCAAAAGTACCCCGCACCTCCACCAAAATGTCACGAAGGACAAGTGATGAGGCGGCGAATAACTGAAGAAACTAAACGTTTAATGGGGCGAACTTGTGCCCAAAAATAAAGAAGGAAACAGAAGATAACAATAGAGCGTCGCGGGCGTCGAAGTCGGCGTAAGCGCAGAGTCGAACGCTGGGGCGAGACTGAGCCCGGTTGGTTACGCGGAGCCCCTTTTGTGCAGGCGTGGGCTTCTGGAACATTCGGCCTGGAACATTCGGCGCGCAGAACATTCTAACCTAGAACGAGCAACACGGTTCTCGAAATTACCAGAAATCTAGATTGGAAGAATAAATAAAAGACGCGGCGCTGCCAGGGATCGAACCCTGGGCTTTCTGCGTGGAAGGCATGCGCGATAACCGTTAGGCCATGAGTTAGCTGCGCTCGCGGCAATATATATATATATATATATATATATATATATATATATATATATATATATATATATATATATATATATATATATATATATATATATATATATATATATATATATATATATATATATATATATATATATATATATATATATATATATATATATATATATATATATATAGGTGTTTTTTTCTCGCTTTTGACTGGGGGACAAAGTACTCGCTCTTGGATATTGATCAGCAACAAAGGCTGATATATGCTGTCCGAGGGTCGATGTTTCTCCTGAGCGTGCAAGCGTCACGCGTGTCGTTAATTAGCGTACCCAGCCACAATTCTGGCTGTCTAATCAACTTCTAGCTCGGCTGTTAGGGATACGCAATTCCGGACAGCATGTCAAGCCCCCGGATCGCGGCGAGGCATATTACGTACGTATTGCACAATACGTCAAGAGCCGATACTTGCGTCAAACTAAACGTGAGGTGCCACAGTACGTGAGTCCCGTTTGCTTCTAAAACATTTCGGCACGTATTATGTTGCACATCCCGAATTATTTAACTTCCATTGCAGCAGCTAAAGCGCTTTTTAGAAGTCGTAAAGATTAGAGCAAAATGTGTTTTTCAGTGAAGTCATCACATATAGAGCACCCCTTTCTGACTTTTTAATTCTTATATTACCAGTTCGCAACCTACTTGCCAAGTACCTTCGAATGCAATTCAATTACTTCTTCAAAGTATTTTAACTTTACTCAAGATAGTTCGTACTAAAAGTAACTTGAATAATACTCTAAATACATTTTCAAATGGGTAAAATAGGGCTCCGAATGAGCAATTTCCACCGCACTAGCAGTTTTGAAAAAAACCACCAAAATATTAAAAAAAAATTAATTGTTTGTTTATGGTTGGCAATGTCAAGCAGTGTACACACTTCACATCAGGTCGCTCTGCTATAGGCAAATTAGAAAACAGTAACAATATTTAAAAAAATTCAATTTTTTTAAATTTATGTCAAATGTTTTTTTATTTATTTCAATCAGACTATCACTGTAGCTAGAAAAATATTGATTATTTATCACTATATGCTTTCTAAACACGGCAAGTTGTTTGATGAATTCTTCCAATAGTGAAATAGCGGCCAAAGCGGCCCCCCCCCCCCCCCCCCGCCCCCTTCTCAGAAGGCAATTTGACATGGCAAATTTTGACATTTTGACAATTTGACCCCCCGAAATAAAACCAACTACCGGCCTGCCAGGTGGTAGAAGGCTCGGTACTCAAGGACGAGGGTTCAAAATAGGGTAGGTCGCACCCTAGCAGGAACACTTGTACTCTGAACTTGGAGAACCACTCCGTCGCTTCAACCAAGACAATATTTAGCTTTTTTTCAAGTCAAAATAAAGAAAACGTTGTTGCGGGTCATTAATACGTTTGATATAACAAAAACAGAAAAGGTATAGGAAAGGAAATCGTTCAGACTTTTCTCTCACTCCCTCTTATGACCAATCGAATGCCCAAATGGCCCACAAGAACGCTTTTTTTTTTATCCCGCTTCAACTTGGAAAAGGCTTATCTCTATTCAACCATTGTTAAATGTTTGCCCTGTATTTGTTTGTGATTGAGGGAATTGTTTTCTTCAATTCTTTTTTTTTTTTCATAAAAAATCCACCACTTAGCCTTACTTCCTCGATAAGTCACAGTGTTGTAGCATGCAAAGTTGATTTTAGCGATATAATTAAATTGGGTCAAATTTATTGGGTCCATGCTGTACAACGATGTTTTCAGACGCGACCGCGTGACTTTGTCTCTGCCTGGGTCAATAAAATGAAGCTAAGTCGGTTGCAACTTTTCTACGACGATGACTGAGATTAACAGTACGTTTATTGGATTATGACTTACGAATGATGGAATGCAAGCCCTGAAGCTCATGCAGCAAGCAAAATCGGCTTTTGCGACTCGCGATATTTACGACATGCTCACGAAGTGAGTCTGCGGCATAGACAGCGTTTCTGTAACGTAATGTGAGGTCTACTCTTCTTGGATGAAATTAAATAAAGCCAAATAAATCACTACTCACGATGAGAGAGAAGGTGAGAGAGGTGATCTCGATGAGGTTGCGTACTGTGCTTCCGTTAACTTGATAGATATTTGATGTACCGATGAAATTGAGATGCACACAAAAGATCGGACCGATCGTTTTGTAGCAGACGATGCTTGCTGAAAACTGTTTCGCCGTACTTAATTTAAGCGTCTATCAAAAAATAATCGAATAATACTTTGTACTACAAAATTTCATTTTAAACATCGCGCTAAACGAAATAAAGAGAAAATACAAACCGATGAATGAATGAACAAAAACCGAACCAACGTCCACTTGAATCAGGAGGTTTGTCGTGCCACCTATATGCCTAGCCAGCATTTCCAGAACCCGACGATGACTCTCTGCGCCATCTGGTGTCACTGATGCCATGGCCGCTCGCATCGGCGGCCGCATCACGTAAATGCGGCGGATGACGGGTGCTTGGGTTACGTGAAAACGCCTCCCAGTCGCCCAGGAGCCCGAGCAGCACCTTCGGAGCGGTCACTTCGTCCAGGCGAGCCCAGGCAGGGCCGTCCGACCAGACCGGTAGGCTGACCGTGCGGACCACCTTGCGCGATGCGGAGCTACAGATTCCGGAAACACGCAACTGGGATTGGTTCGCGTTATCCATCACCACAGCAATTCTATCAACTGCACAACTCCGATTACGCGCCCGTGTCAGTGGGTGGCAATTGGCTAGGCGAGGAATAGTTCGCCGGCAGCACCGCAGCCCCAGACTGTCAAATCAAGCGCTCCTCAACTAGTCTGACCTATCAAAAAAAAAAAAAAAAGTGTCAGTGTCAAGGGAGTTTGTTTCGGCATGATGTGAGGTTCCTGTCAAATAATAATAGTCTCAGTCCTTGCCACGATCAAAGGGTAGAGCAGAATATTATCGCCCTTCCTCCGCTCTTCGTCTCATTTTAGAGCATGTGCCCGTTTCACACCGGAAGTATGAAGTAACTTCTAACACGTGCAAAGCACAGACAAAAAGCACCAGCTGTCAAAATACACTATTGTAAATTTATTGCAGGGATGTTGCTCGTTGTAAATAACCTAATATTTCTGGTAGCAGTCAGTTTATCAGAGTATCTCGCTGACAGTTTTTTCAAATGTTATAAAATCCTGAACTATGCATGCTGAGAGAGCTGTGTTGACTGTAAGCTCATACCTCACCTCTGGCTGGCTCACTCTCCAACCTCGCTCCATGTTCCTAAGCCCTAACACAAGTTGCCTTTGCTGAAGCTTTGGCTAAACATGCATTGAACCGGAGTCTCATGTTCGGCACTCAAGGTGCTTTCAACGCAGTGCAGTGGAGAACTATTCCCTTTGCACTGGCCCGTGTCCATTTCACAGCATCATTTTGCTAATTATCCAAACTGCAGTCCTTACCAGTACTCCTAACATAAGAAGCTGTATCAGCTGATGCCTTGACGTGCACTCTCCCGTGGAAATGTTTCTCTCAATAACTTCCGAACAAATTATGTTATATACTCCTTCATACTTCCTTTTATAGCAAAGATTACGGTCAGGTTGTTCTGAGAATAAAGTTTCTAGATTTTGAAATGCTTCATTCTTCAGTAAATGTTAGATATATTTTTCAAAACTAAAATAAAATGATCTGGATTTTTTGGTTCTAAAGAAAAATAATGTCTTTTTTTTTTTTTTTATCCTCATTTACATGAAACTAAACTGGAAAGGATTGGTCAGATTGTTCTCGTGATTAGGAAATTTGTAGTAAAATGCCTGGATCACATCATTCTCCTTTAAGTGAGCAAATTCAGCATTGTTTTCTAGTTTTCTTGATAGGGCTTTGTACAAAGGACAAGAAACTCAACTATGTGAGTTCTTTACTTATGCCTTCTTAAATGCAACTCCGCTCGATTTTCGTCTTTTGAGAAAACAGTGAGGTTCTCTTTGAAGTTTAGTATCGCATAGAAAATCCAGAAGTCAAGAATGTTTACAATATAATTACATCTAAATGTGTATTCAAACGACGAAGAAGGTTCCAGTTGTACCACAACAAGGAAATCTCCTAAACATGGCGGGGAAGAAGCGCGGTGCATTCAACTTTGTCCGAGTGTTGTCGGAAACATTGCAATTTTCACTACTATTTTTACTTCTCTGGGTATAGTCCACAGTTCCACCAGAGGCACAATCCGTGGGGCTCTGTATGACACGCGTGTGCCTGTGCGCCGGGACCAGCGGTAGGTAATGCCACACGAGCCGTCTCCTAGAGGCCAATCCCATAATTCCCCATAATTCTGACGTCCACCAGCAATGGTTTTCTTGCAAACTTTGGCCGAGTTTCTAAATGACACGTGTGCAGCCCACAATGATGCAGACGCCGTTTCATGCAGAGCCCGCTGCGACACTTGCACTGCGCCCGTTTATGTGGTGGATCACGTAACTGCTTGTATCACATGGGCATGCTGCGTCTTTGACAACACAGAACCTGTGTTTCCCGCTGCAGCCAGAGTTCCGTTCACGGTTTGCGATCTTGTTTAAAAGGGAGATTGCGCAGAAAATGTTGAACTCTTTAGGAAGCAAGCGATGTAGAGCTATTCATTAGTGAAACTTCCAATATGAAATTACCCTTTATTTCCAATTTTTTGGGAATTGAGCAAAGTTTTCTTTAAAATGGTGGCGGGCCACTGCAAAGAGGGTGGTTGCTCTTTAAATCGACACGTGTGTGTTGGTTGGCAGGCAGAGGAGGATGACTACGCAGCTGCCGGCGGGGGACGTCAAGAGTCCCCCGTCCCCCCGGCGGCAGCAGCAGCAGCAACCGCAGCCCCACCTGGCAGCCCCCCGGGGCACCCCCAAGCACAGCAGGCCCCCCGTCACACAGCTTGAGTTCAGACAGGCAAGGACTCGCCTCTTTTCTGAGTCTGGGCACAGTCGCACAGCCAAGCTGCGAGAGAGGCAGTCAAGGGCACGAGCATGCACGGTGTGCCGGAGGTGGGGCCGGGTTGTTGGCAGCAAGTGCTCTGTTGTGTGCAGTAGCAACTAGTAGCAACTATTTTAGCAAGTGAAGCTAACATTTTAACAATAAATATAGGGTAGCGGTGCAACAAATGCATTGAACCGAAGCAGCGATCGCAGTTCTCAAGATAAAATCACTGCAGCAAAGCATACCGTCGGGATAGTTCCAATCTTGGACCATTCACGGGCAAAATAAACTTTCGAAACAATTTGTAAGGAGGACGCTTTATTTAAGGTATGGGCCTAGGAGCAGGGCCAGATTTATGAATAAGGCTTGGAAAAAGGGGAGGGGGGCGGGGGGGGTGGCAGGGGGCCTTTGGTTGGGGGGAAGGGGGATCTGCAGAGAGACGTGTCATGGACGGATGTGATGTCATGGGCAATGCTTTATCTGGATTTATTTTATCGGCTTGATATTTGCCATTTCACCAAACACTAAACATTTCTTCCTAAAATAAAGCTGGTATATATAATTTCTTCCATACCAAAAAGTTACGCTTAAAAGTTTAAAATTGCAACTGCACCCTCCCCCCTGCTCACTTCTTAAATCCGCCCCTGCCTAGGAACGATTAAGCCGTTAATATGTCGAGTACAATCGTCGTAATTGGCAATCTTGGGCAATGCAGTTAGAAACCTTAAAAAATGTGTGCACGAGCAAGGAGCTACAACTCTAACTAGGAAGCTGACATTGCAAAAAGGTAGTGACTGTTTTTACATCCACATTCAAAATAATATTAAATGATATTTTAACGTCTGTGACGCCACTTACTGAAGACATGAAAATATGTTCAAAATTATTTTGACGTCCCTCGGCAACATACTTGTTTCTCCTTATTTTCACATCTCAAACTTAGAACTTTGGAGCTTCGGAGTTCGGAATGGAAAATGATTGAAAGTGTCGGTCAAACAAATATCATCTTGCTTTCAGGCAACGTCGCAGTTCAACGCGCATTTCTGAAAACAAATGTGCAGTAGGCTGCAGTTTTCGACCTTTTAAGTGATGTAGAATACCAAAAAAAACTTCTCAAAGTATGCATCAGCTATCAAGCCGCACGTAATGTTTGCTTGGTTGTGCCCAACACTAGAGAATGTGGCACTGTTGCTTTTCATGATTTATTTCACATATTTTATATAGGCAAAGGAGCTGAATGTTGGGTCATAAAACTTGTAGTAGATTGGAAAATGCTTGTATCTCGTACAACCACGCCAGAGCCTTTGTTTCTTCGCACCGGCCAAGAAGCATCAGGGAGGCAGTGTTTGCATTCACAACCTTTTATTTAACATCCCGATTGTTTCGTAGTTAACCCGCTCGTTATGCACGAACCAAAAAGAAAATCTAAACTAAACAACATATTCGCGAAACCCAGTTAAAAACGGGGCGGGAGTCGGGTGCAAAGTGAGAATGCAACCTGGTATGACGACGCACGCACACGAAATGGAGGCACAAAAAACATACCAAATTTCTCAGTGTTGCATAATGTATGCACTTGCATTTGTTACGTGCAGGCGAGACAGAGGGATATTCAGCTCACCTTTGTTGTAGATTCAATATTTTAAGTGAGACGCGTGCCAAAATGGCTTTCAAGCTCAGAACATCGTCGTTGGGTGTGTCAGGTCTGAAAGAATCAACTGTCAAGCCAGTCCCACATACACATTGAATAAGTCATTTCAACTGCCAACTGACTGAAACTTATTAGGCACGCAACACATGACTCCATGAACATACGAACAGAACACCGACAACAGCATCAGAAACTATTGTAATAAACATAACATAACGGCTACCACTGCGACGGGTGCATCTGCATTGACGGAGGACGTCGAAACAATAAAGCCAGTATTTTGACATTTTATGTAAATGACGTCACAGACGTCGAAATAATTTTTTTGATATTGTGGTGGTCGACGTCGAAATGGTCACTAGTTTGCCTAAATCCCAAAACTAGAGAAAGAGACACCAGGGCACATTCTGGGGCAAAAATAAATTGTTTCATGGGCAACTCTCCTCCGTACTTTCTCTCGCTTGCAGGAAGCTGGAAACTAAGGGTTGCGTCTCTTTACAAGAATACACGTCCCCTGGGGGGTCGCTCTGCTGCTCGCTTACACGAGCAGCCCGCAAAAGTACTTGTGCTTGGACGGATGCGTGTGTGCAGGCGATGCGTGACTTCCGCAGCATGTTTCCCGAGATGGAGGCGGGGGTGATAGAGGCGGTACTGCGAGCCAACGGAGGCGCTGTGGATGCGACCATCGACCAGCTCCTTGCCATGGCGACGGACAACGACAACGAGCGCCTGCGCACGGAGCTGGAGGCGACGGAGAACGCGGAGGCGCCCCCGCACTACTCGCCCCCCGGGGGCCCAACCCCGCCCCCATCCTACCAGCAAGCCACTCGCCCTATGCACAGGTGGGGGCCGACGAAGTGCAGAAGTCGCCGGGAGGTGCAAAGGGTTGTTACGATCCAGGCTGTCGGTTCTAGAAACATCAGTGAAGAAGAGCGGATGCTGGCATCCCAGTGTCCGGACCTGTGGATACCATTGACTGGCTGTTGCTCATTGTGCCGGCTCTAGGCTGAGCTACAGCAGATATAGGCATCTGCTGCGACTTGAGTCGGAGGGGCAAAGTGAGACCTAGTTAATGCACTCGTCAAAGCACAACCTTTCCATCTAAAGAGCTTCCCTGATAACTATTTTTGTTTATTCCTTTATTTATTTATTCATTCATTCATTCGTGTGTACCGGTAGAAAGAAGGCTAAAACAACAGTGCTCTAAGTAACTTCGTGGAGGTGAGAAGCCACAGAACATAGCTATGAGCAACCATGCTTCATTGTAACGTGACATAAAGCTGTCTTTGAACGCCAAGAGCTCATCACAAAAAATACCAACGAGAGGCTTGCCATGATGATTGAAATAGTTTTGGGTATCGAGTAGCTAAGACAGATAGAGCTTTCGGTTTGTAACAAATTTGTGGATGCTGCAGATATACAACGGGAACATTTAAAGTAATATGCGATGTAATGGTACCAATGCAGTCGTGTAAGAAAATTAGGTCCTACCTTAGCATCTGGTTTCTTACTCTGCCCAATCTAAGCGATTGGGTACATTTTCGTAATAGTATAACTGGGACATGTTTTATCTTCCGCAAGAAATTTGAGCAGATATTTTTTGGGCATGCTCTAGAGTGGCAGCACCAGTGGAACCAAGGTTGTTCCTGAAGACTGGTGCAAAATTTACTTTGTGCAGGATAAGGCTTTCATATACACGATGAAAGAAAACACTATGAATTGCTTCCTGTACATCTCCAAAACACAGTACTGAGGTGAGTAGCAATGCCCATTTTTATTTAATGTCTCTTGTACCAAAAAAAAAAGAACTTCTTAGTTGTTGATATTTCGTGTCCCCTTCAGCTGCAGTATAAAAAAGGAGTGTAAAGAACGGCAGATCGATTCCATCATGTGCCTCATAAACTAGAAAACTGTATTCAGTTTTTGTCTCCGTAGTTGGTGGTCCTCAAAGGTGGTCCCAAGGGCATTCTTGCTTAAAATCCCCGGCATGCTCTCATCTCGATTCTGGGAGAATTTGGGAACTCGGCTGCCTCTTGTGGTGCGGACGTAACCTTGACTCGGCAGTTGGAGTCCCGCTAAAGCCGAGTTATCATGGGGTATGCGACTGTCCATCTGTGCAGCCACAGAGGTGAGGAGCAGCCGCAGCCACAGCCGCCCCCCACATCCCACCGAAGTCAGTGGAAGCCGCCACTGCTGGGACCACTGCCTCCCACTTTCCTGCGGCTTACACCGAGCCCCGGACCCTCCCAGGTGAGGGGACAGTGCTGGAATCGGCGACGGAAGTGTCCAGTCATTGTCAGCATTGTTTTTGGTACACCGCCTTCGCGTGCAATCACCGCGTGCAGTCTCGGCATGCAGTTTCCGTGTACAGTCTCCTCGTGCAATCCCTGCGTGCAGTCCCTGCGTGTAGTCTCTGTGTGCAGTCCCTGCGTGCAGTTTCCGTGTACAATCTCCACGTGCAGTTCCTGCGTGCAGTCTCGGCGTGCAGTTTCCGTGTACAGTCTCCCCGTGCAGTCCCTGTGTGCAGTCTCGGCATGCAGTTTCCGTGTACAGTATCTGCGTGCAGTCTCGGCGTGCAGTTTCCATGTACAGTCTCCGTGTGCAGTCCCTGTGTGCAGTTTCCGTGTACAGTCTCCGCATGCAGTCCCTGCATGCAGTCCCTGCGTGCAGTCTCTGTGTGCAGTCCCTGTGTGCAGTCCTGCGTGCAGTTTCCGTGTACAATCTCCACGTGCAGTCCCTGCGTGCAGTCTCGGCGTGCAGTTTCCGTGTACAGTCTCCCCGTGCAATCCCTGCATGCAGTCCCTGCGTGCAGTCTCGGCATGCAGTTTCCGTGTACAGTATCTGCGTGCAGTCTCGGCGTGCAGTTTCCATGTACAGTCTCCGTGTGCAGTCCCTGCATGCAGTCTCTGTGTGCAGTCCCTGTGTGCAGTTTCCGTGTACAGTCTCCGCATGCAGTCCCTGCATGCAGTCCCTGCGTGCAGTCTCTGTGTGCAGTCCCTGCGTGCAGTCTCGGCGTGCAGTTTCTGTGTACAGTCTCCACGTGCAGTCCTTGCGTGCAGTCTCTGTGGGCAGTCCCTGCGTGCAGTCTCGGCGTGCAGTTTTCGTGTACAGTCTCCGCGTGCAGTCCCTGCGTGCAGTCTCTGTGTGCAGTCTCGACGTGCAGTTTCCGTGTACAGTCTCCACGTGCAGTCCCTGCATGCAGTCTCTGTGTGCAGTCCCTGTGTGCAGCCCCTGCGTGCAGTCTCTGTGTGCAGTCCGTGTGCAGTCCCTGCATGCAGTCTCGGCATGCAGTTTCCGTGTACAGTATGTGCGTGCAGTCCCTGCATGCAGTCTCGGCATGCAGTTTCCGTGTACAGTATCTGCGTGCAGTCCCTGCGTGCAGTCCCTGCATGCAGTCCCTGCGTGCAGTCCCTGCGTGCAGTCTCTGTGTGCAGTCCCTGCGTGCAGTCTCGGTGTGCAATCCCTGCGTGCAGTCTCTGTGTACAGTCTCTGTGTGCAGTCCCTGCGTGCAGTCTCTGTGTGCAGTCCCTGCGTGCAGTCCCTGCGTGCAGTCTCTGTGTGCAGTCCCTGTGTGCAGTCCCTGCATGCAGTCTCGGCATGCAGTTTCCGTGTACAGTATGTGCGTGCAGTCCCTGCGTGCAGTCTCGGCGTGCAGTTTCCATGTACAGTCTCCGCGTGCAGTCCCTGCGTGCAGTCTCTGTGTGCAGTCCCTGCACGCAGTCTCGGCATGCAGTTTCTGTGTACAGTATCTGCGTGCAGTCCCTGCGTGCAGTCTCTGTGTGCAGTCCCTGCATGCAGTCTCAGTGTGCAGTTTCCGTGTACAGTCTCCACGTGCAGTCCCTGCATGCAGTCTCTGTGTGCAGTCCCTGCGTGCAGTCTCGGCGTGCAGTTTCCGTGCACAGTCTCCGTGTGCAGTCCCTGCATGCAGTCCCTGCGTGAAGTCTCTGTGTGCAGTCCCTGTGTGCAGTCTCGGCGTGCAGTTTCCTTGTACAGTCTCCGCGTGCAGTCCCTGCATGCAGTCCCTTGCTTGCAGTCTCGTGTGCAGTCCCTGCGTGCAGTCTTGGCATGCAGTTTCCAAGTACAGTATCTGCGTGCAGTCTCGGCATGCAGTTTCCGTGTACAGTATCTGCATGCAGTCCCTGCGTGCAGTCTCTGTGTGCAGTCCTTGCGTGCAGTCTCGGCATGCAGTTTCCATGTATAGTCTCCGCGTGCAGTCCCTGCTTGCAGTCCCTGCATGCAGTCCCTGCGTGCAGTCTCTCTGTGCAGTCCCTGTGTGCAGTCTCGACGTGCAGTTTCCGTGTACAGTCTCCGCGTGCAGTCCCTGCGTGCAGTCCCTGCGTGCAGTCCCTGCTTACAGTCTCTGTGTGCAGTCCCTGCGTGCAGTCTCGGCGTGCAGTTTCCATGTACAGTCTCCGTGTGCAGTCCCTGCATGCAGTCCCTGCATGCAGTCCCTGCGTGCAGTCTCTGTGTGCAGTCCCTGTGTGCAGTTTCCGTGTACAGTCTCCGCGTGCAGTCCCTGCTTACAGTCTCTGTGTGCAGTCCCTGCGTGCAGTCTCGGCGTGCAGTTTCCGTGTACAGTCCCTGCGTGCAGTCTCTGTGTGCAGTCCCTGTGAGCAGTCCCTGCATGCAGTCTCGGCATGCAGTTTCCGTGTACAGTACCTGCGTGCAGTCTCTGCATGCAGTCTCTGATTGCAGTCCCTCCGTGCAGTTCTCGGTGTGCAGTTTCCGTGTACAGTCTCCGCGTGCAGTGTCCGCGTGCAGTCCCTGCGTGCAGTCTCTGTCTGCAGTCCCTGCGTGCAGTCTCGGCATGCAGTTTCCGTGTACACTCTCCGCGTGCAGTCCCTGTGTGCAGTCTCTGTGTGCAGTCCCTGTGTGCAGTCTCGGCGTGCAGTTTTCGTGTACAGTCTCCGCGTGCAGTCCCTGCGTGCAGTCTCGTGTGCAGTCCCTGTGTGCAGTCCCTGCGTGCAGTCTCGGCATGCAGTTTCCATGTACAGTATCTTTAAACATAAACATTTTCGACAGAGGTCTGTCTGGTTAGGGAGAAATTGACATAGTTTTTGCGGACTCTAACCAAAGTTTTATTAAAAAACATAAACCCGACGTTTCGGGACCCGCTCGGTCCCTTGGTCACGGGTGACTGTAGGTAGGGGCGCGGTGGGGAAGTTGCCGAGGTGGTTGGCCTTGCTAAGGCTTACCCCAGAGGGCGCGAAGTCCAGACACGAACGCGGGAGGTTGGGGAGAGTGCCCTTGGACCGGCGGGAGAGGGGGGGCGCGGTGTGGAAGGTTGCCCGGGCGTTTGTCCTTGCTAAGGCTTACCCCAGAGGGCGCGGAGTCCAGACACATACGCGCCCGGAAGAGTGCCCTTGGACCGGTTCACGTTCTTGCTCGTTGTTTGGATAAACCAGGACTCTAGATGAAGGCGTTTCCTCCAATGTCTCTCGGTGTCCACGATCTGGGTCTGGTCGAGGGAGGTCCTGGACAAGAGCTCCTACATTCGAAAGGTGACGGATATGCTCTCCACTTCTGCGTATGCGCCCCTACAAAAAGACCCCACCGGCAAAATCCAGAATACCATAAACAGGGCCCTGTCTATCATTTTCAAGGACCACCCGGATTCACGCAGCCTTTATCTTAGGTTAATTTGTCGCAACGGGTCGGCTCCCGCTTTGTACGGTCTACCAAAAATCCACAAGCCGGACGTCCCCCTCCGCCCAATTGTGGACTTCACTACTTCCCCACTACGTGCAGTTTCGGCGTACCTGCACCAGCTCATCTCCCCCCTTACTGGCACCACGGACACATACTTACGAGATTCGAGCCACTTCATCGATCTCGTCAAAGGACTAAAGGTGAACGCCGACGAATGTCTGGTTTCTTTTGACGTCGTGTCACTCTTCACGAGTGTGCCGGTGCCCCTAGCACTTTCTGTGGCCAGGACGGCCCTTTCGGCCGATTCCGGCTTAGCAGAACGAACCTGTCTGTCCGTGGACGAAATCTGCCGCCTTCTGGAGCTGTGTCTCTCGAGCACCTACTTCTCGTTCAATGGACGCTTCTACAAGCAAACGAGTGGAACTGCCATGGGAGCTGCGATCTCCGTTACCATGGCCAACCTCACGATGGAGTACATCGAACAAAAAGCTCTTTCTTGCTTTAATCCAAAGCCCAAGACCTTCCTCCGGTATGTGGATGATTGTTTCTGCATCGTCGGAGCCAGTGAGGTTGAGCGCCTGTGCCAGTGTTTGAACTCCGTTGTACCGTCGATTCAGTTCACGGTGGAGCGAGAGACGGACGGCGTGCTCCCGTTTCTGGATGTGAGCGTCAAGAGAGCTTCTGACGCGCTCAACTTCGCGGTATACCGTAAACCTACGCACACCGGTAGATACCTGGACTTCGAGTCGTATCACCCCACATCGCACAAGGCCTCAGTGGTCAGCGCCCTTTTCCGACGGGCGCTGTCCGTGTGTTCTACGGAGGAGGCCCTACGAGAAGAAGTTAAGAAGATCAAAGCTGATCTAGTTAACAACGGTTACCCAAAGCGGTTCATTAACGACATATACAAACGCCTACGCCGCCCCCCTGGAACTCCGGCCTCGAGACCGTCTAATCGGATCTTTCTCCCTTATGTGAAGAATGTGAGTGAGACCGTCGGACGCGTCCTTCGGAAACACGGCATTGCCGTCTCCCACAAGCCCGTGTCTACCATCCGTCGGCAGGCTTCCTCTCCCCAAAGACAGACCAGGAAGGGAAAGGGCTCAAGGCCTCGTGTACCGCGTTCCTTGCGCTGATTGCCCGGTCGCTTATGTGGGGGAAACAAAAAACTTTCCGGATCGTATTCGACGACACAAATACTACGTGAGAAAGAAAGACACTGAGGCCAGCGCCCTGGCAGAGCACGAGCAAAAAACGGGGCACTCTTTCTCCCTCGACGAGACCCAGATCGTGGCCACCGAGAGACATTGGAGGAAACGCCTTCATCTAGAGTCCTGTGTTTATCCAACACACCGAGCAAGAACGTGAACAGGTCACAAGGGAACCTCTCCGGTCGGCGTACGTGTCTGGACTCGCCGAGCCCTCTGGGGTAAGCCTTAGCAAGGGACAAACGCCGGGAAACTTCCACACCGCGCCCCCCCTTACCCGCGGTCAAGGTCACTATCCCAACCTCCGCGTTCGTGTCTTGATTCGCGCCCTCTGGGGCCTTAAAGCAAGGCCGACCACCTCGGCAACTTCCCACGGCCTACCTCCAGTCACCCATGACCATGGACGAGCGGGTCCCGAAACGTCGGGTTTATTTTTTTTTAATAAAACTTGGTTAGAGTCGCAAAAACTATGTCCATGTACAGTATCTGGTGCAGTCCTGCGTGCAGTCTCTGTGTGCAGTCCCTGCGTGCAGTCTCGGCATGCAGGTTCCGTGTACAGTATCTGCGTGCAGTCTCTGTGTGCAGTCCCTGTGTGCAGTCTCGGCGTGCAGTTTCCTTGTACAGTCTCCGGGTTGACAGTCCCGCGTGCAGTGGTCTCGTGTGCAGTACTGTTTGCAGTTTCCTGTACAGTCTCCGCGAGCAGTCCCTGCATGCAGTCCTGCGTGCAGTCTCTGTGTTGCAGTAACTGTGTGCAGTCCCTGCGTGCAGTCACTGCTGCAGTCTCGGCATTGACAGTTCCGTGTAAAGTATCTGCGTGCCGTCCCTGCATGCAGTCCTGCGTGCAGTCTCTGGTGCAGTCAATGCATGCAGTTTCGGGTACAATCTCCGTGTGCAGTCCCTGCGGCATTCCTGCGTGCAGTCCCGCGTGCAGTCTTGCGTGCAGTCTCTGTGTGCAGTCCATGCATGCCGTCTCAGCGTGCACCGTTTCCCGTGTTACAGTTCCACATGCAGTCCCTGCGTGCAGTCTTTGATGCAGTCTGCGTGCAGTCTCTGTAGTGTAGCCCTGCGGCAGTCTTCGGCATGCAGGTTCCGTGTGACAGTATCTGCGTGCAGTCTCTGGTGCAGTCCCTGTGTGCAGCTCGGCGTGCAGTTTCTGTACAGTCCTCCAGGGTTGCAGTTCCCTGCGGTGCAGTCTCATGTGTGCAGTCCCTGTTTGCAGTTTCCGTGTACAGTCTCCGCGAGCAGTCCCTGCATGCCGTCCCTGCGTCAGGTCTCTGTTGCAGTCCCTGTGTGCAGTCCTTGTGCGTCCTGCGTGCAGTCCCTGCGGCAGTCTCCGCCTGCAGTTTCCGTGTACAGTATCTGCGTGCCGTCCTGCATGCAGTCTCTGCGTGCAGTCTCTGTGTGCAGTCCCTGCATGCAGTTTCCGTGTACAATCTCCGCGTGCAGGTCCCTGCGTGCAGTCCCTGCGTACAGTCTCTGCGTGCAGTCTCTGTGTGCAGTCCCTGCATGCAGTCTCGGCGTGCAGTTTCCGTGTACAGTCTCCACATGCGGTCCCTGCGTGCAGTCTTTGCATGCAGTCCCTGCGTGCAGTCCGTGTGCATCTGTGCAGTCTCGCAGTTCCCTGCGTGCAGTCTCTGCGGCAGCCCTGCGGTTCCAGTTTCCGGTGCAGTCCCTCTTGCAGTTCTCTGTGTGCCGTCCTGTGCAGTCCCTGCTTGCAGTCTCGGCGTGCAGTTTCCATGTACAATATCCGCGTGTAGTCCCTGCATGCAGTGTTTGTGTGCAGCATCTCTCGCCCTTTCTCGGTTTTTTTTTTTCTTTTCATCTTCACATTTTTATTACCGAAGTAGCTTATTTTGGCCATCATAGCATATGCGCTGACTAGTGCTATATTATTACACTGTTTTGAGCCCATAGGCAAGAGGCTGTGTGCACGTCGGGCACATCAACTCAAGAAAGTAATTTCTAAATATAGTAGTGTCTTCGCTCTTGACCTCGTTGTAGGATGGCACACATTCCACAAGATAAGCAGTGTTTGGCTCATTCAGGTTCTTGTCGGACACGCTCAATCCTTTTTACCAGAACTGCGCCTTTGTGCAGTTGCTTTGCCGTTAATCTCAGCCTTTCTCATTTTGAGCACATAGCACTCTCCTTGCTCCAAGTGCTCCAAACAGCACCGTTCCGGTGCACGGAACGCGTCTTCGACTGGTATGTTTAGCGTCCTATAGTGCCCATGCATCAAAAGTGGTCTTAAAGTGGCAACATGTTACGTCAAAAGAGCTGCGTGTCATGCTGTCAGTTGTTGCAATCCTGGCAGTTGGTCGTAGAAGTTACAGCACAAAAGATGAGTAAATGCAAGTGTCGCCATCATCGCAGCGTACCTACTCAAGGTTGCTGAAGTTGGGCTGGAGAGCAGCCTGCCGTTTTAGGGAGTAGTCTGCCATATTGGCTGCAGTGCCACTCTCAGGATTGTGGCATGCAACTGTGTGACATGTGACATCATCAGGCAAAAATCAAGACTGCAAACAAGCACGCATTAAACAGACCAGTCAGAGTCGCATTCAGTTTCCCCGAGAGAGCCGTGGTTAAGCCGTGCTCTGCTCCCCCCCCCCCCGTCACTGCAGGGCGAGCTGAGCTCAGCGGTGCTCCAGCAGCGCATGGAGGAGAATGCGCGGCAGCAGCGGCGTCTAGCACAGGAAGGGGGCCCATGCGGGGACCTGGCCCGCTTCCTGGAGGACGAGCGCATGGCCATCCTGCTCCAGAACCAGGAGTTTGTGCGCCAGCTCAGGGGAAACAGGGACTTCATGACCACCCTGCACAGAGGTGGGGGCTCCAGGGAGGGAGAGGAGGGGAAAGCGGACGCAACCCGAAGGAAAGTCGCCGGCCAGGCCGCGCCGCCCGTCGCATGCCTCGAGTTCCATCCATGCATACCGCGCAGTGCTGACTTGGTATTATAGACACGTCTCAGACTTTTCACTATGTCAGCGCTGTGTCTGCTCTGCTTCATGAGACTCAGCCTTGTCTGTTTACGCACAGAATGCAGCTCTAAGTGAGCAGTGACTCAGTGCTAGCCCCAGTACCGATGCAGTGCTAACTTTGCACTATCTTCGCACTGTGCTGCATGTCTTTAAAGCAATGGTTGCCAAATGTTTCGACTTAGAGAATTTACTTTTTCGCCCTATTAATGGCCGAGGAACACCTAGCTCTTGGTCTCGGCACTGATGAAACGTAGCAGTGCAGAAGCCTACAGACCTCGTAAAGAGTAATGCATACTAGACAGTACTATTTGGTACATAACACAATAATGAATGGCTCATATCTTTTAAAATAGGGCTTGACTGTAGCATCACTTGACTTTGGGGCAGAGACTGCCAGGAAAATTTGTAAGCTCGAGGAGCCCCTCAGGGTACTTTGGGGAATGCCTGGCTTTCTCAGTACCCAGTCTGAGAATGCGTGCTTTAGTGTTATGCTTTCTTGAGAGGTCATGGTTTCTTGAAAGTCGGGCGTTGTCGGACAGCACCCTGTTTCAGCTGGTAAGTGCACCCCCAAGCAGGAATGCAAATAATTAGACTCGAACCCTCATAATTATGGGGACGAATTAAGCACCATGATAGAAAACCAAAAACACAAAAGAAATGAAACCATACAAAAAAAAAAGACAGGATGTCAGAATCCTGTTTTTGTTTTGTTTGTTTTTGTCTAGGTTGATTGCATTTTTTTAGTCTTCTACAGCGCTGGGTTTAGGCGATTTGTTCTGTGCTCTGCTCTTCAAGGCTGGTTACAGAACGTCCGACCTGTAGAAGCGCCTGCTTTCTGGGACCTCCTGGGGCTTTACACTAAATGAATTGCGGTGCAAGACCTCTCCAGTGAGTGACAATGTTTATTCTTCTCTCAGACATTCAGGACCAGGAAATGGAGCAGAGCGCTGGCCTGGTCCCCGACGACGGTAAGGGGCAGCGGATGTCTTTTTTGACAAGCTGAGAGCGATCTAGACAGAAGAAAGACCCCTTTACTTGCAGTTCTGTAGGAAACATACTCCATATCTTGTTAACCTGCGAGAAAGGTGTTACATTAGGCTGTTCTAGATTCTCAGTGTTGTAGCTCTGTGGAGTGGTGCGGCGACATGGCCCGCGCATTAGCTGAAAAATCTTTCGACGAGCTCACGGAGAAAAGCTGCCAAAAGACATCTCCATTTCTAGAGCAAGTGTTCACGAGCAGGTGGGTGTTTGCAAGCAAGTGTGAACTTTTTAGCCTTTCTTCAAAACATTGAGAAAGACATTTTTTCTCTTGCTTTTTCACGAAACGCTTTCATTCTCTGAAAACACGATCGAGGAGTAAACCACCTGTGTCTCCCACGGATTGCATTAGTGAGACTTTTACTGCATGAAAATTGCCATAGCACAACTAAATTTCTTGTTGACATTTTTGCTTGGAGTAACTTGCCAAAAATGCGCGGGAGTTGTCTATGTGCCGAATGGAGACGCGACATACACTGAGGAACCTACTCGAGCCAATCCTGCGGCAATGCGCCAAATTAAGCAGTGAGGGTGAGGCTTCCATTGAGCTAAACACAGGCTAAACAGAATGCCATTGGATGGCTCTGCCAGCTCGGCCCCAGAATCCCTAGACTGCCTGCTGCCAACCGCAGCAAATTGACTTTTTTCATAGCATCACAGTTTAGCCATCGGGTGCTGTTAATTCTAGCCGTAGTCATGAATAGGCAGTCATAACTATTTCTGATGCTGAAAGAATAAAACACATTTGGGACGGATGATCAATCTTTCACCATCCCAAATGTGTGTTTTACTCTTTCAGCATCAGTAATCATGAAGCCAACACGCTCCTCAGTTCTCTTTCTCTCGTGCCTATTTGTGTGACAATGTCGTCTGGCCGCTTAGCACCAATGATTGGCTCAGACCATATATTTATTACCAGCATACCAAAAGATGGCTGTTTGTGATAGGCATGCATGCCTTCCATAGACTAAGCACAGTAAAACGCTTCCATCGCATATTTTCGAGCACCGTCCTTTGGCAAAGTAAATTACATAAAAGACTGAATGCACCCATTGATCTACAATCACGAAGGTGCCTGTGGATGATGAATACTGTAAACAGAGTAGCTTTTTTTGTTGAGATGCATTTGTCACAGTTGTTTTCGTTTGTACAAAATTTGCTAAAATTTCGAGTTCCCACGAAATATTATGTCTTCTACAGTAGGAATACTACTTGAATTTTGTCCACAAACATTCTCGAACAGAACTTTTAGAGGTTTCATTGCCATGGCATCTTAACAGTGACTGGCAATAACAGTGTCTCTGTCGGCGTCACACCATATTGTGACATTGCGCGCGGTAGTTAACCCGGGGTGTAGCGAGCATGACCGAATGGTTCTGCACGCTTGCAGGGTCCCAGGACGGGTCGGATGAAGTGGACCCCTGGGCACACCACGCAGGGGGCCCAGACTCCGAGGAGGCTGATGCCGCCTTCAAGGAACGCCTGAAGAGCATGGGCAAAGGTGCGGACAGTCCCTGACTTAAACAGGGCAAACTATGCTTTAGAGTGGTGTCAGTGACATCACTTCAGCCGTATGGTTGCACGTCGCCATTCGTCACCAGCCTATGCCCATCAAAAAATGTGGGAAGCAGTTTCCTTCTTCCTGCTTGAAAAGACTGGACCCCAACATGGCAAACTGGCATTGCCAGGGCCCCTGAACACTGTGTATTATATATCTAGAACTCAAAAAGTTGTATTTCTGGATCACACCTGTTGCGAGGGGCTCCTGTGCAGCTGTCATGCATATTTTTTGCTACAGCATCATGCATATTTTTAATAAAGTAAAAAAAACGCAACTGCTCAAAACTGAAACTGAACTGGGGAGGAAGAAGAAATGTAGAGGAGGAGAGAGCTGGCCGGAAGTCACGTAACTAGTATGTATACCCGACTGCATTTTCTTTTTTCTTTAGTTTTTCCGGTTGTGCGAAGCAGACGAGAAACGTGCACGTCGCACGAAAAAGTAAAGCACGAAGTGCTTGACATTTGTGGATTTTTTACGCTCTTACCAATTTATATTTGTAAGGCGAGCAATGTCTTCAGCTAGGGGAAGGGGCGACAGTACGGCTGACGTCTTTGTGCAAATCAGCTTGGTGGTCGGGCGTGTCGTACGGAATAAATCCTAATTGTTTTGATCGGTAAAAGATCTCTTTCGAAGCTAGACAGATTCGCCGGTACCGCAAACAACAGTTCTGAAGTAGAGGTCTCACGTCCTTCATCTGCCGCCTTAGTCAGCTGTCCAGTTCGCGACTCCCGCGATACGATGCCATCTTGAGAATTACGCAGAGAATGCACAAAGTGCTTCCAGTTCTCTGTGCAACTTTGTTTTTTTTTTTCAATCAACATATTTGCAGTTTTTGGAAGCCAGAAAAATGGGTATCATATTTTTTCCTATTTTTAATATTGAGTGTGTGCCTTCGATGACCCACGACTTTAAGTATATTTGGTGTGCATGTCTGAACCATAGAGAATGGCACGTGACCACGAAGAAGAGAGTGTGCGTGACTCAAACCGGCCAGTTCTCGATCAGCGGTTTTCGGGCTGAAAGAAAACGAATTTGGAGCCGCAGATTGTGTTCTGGGTAGTTGGCCTCTCCTATGTCATGTACAAATAAAACCCTTGGCGAGCATAAATACCCTGTCAGTGTCCCTTTAAGTCCTGTTCGAGGCCGAGCGAGCTAGCATGTTCCCATGTTTGTGTGCATGGTTTATTTCCTTTTACTGTGTGTCATGTTGAAATACTAGTGCTTCGTATACATGTTGTACTGCTCCGAGTTATGCAAGAGTAGGGGCCTCGTCAGGCAGCATTGCCTCTTTCCTTGCCTCCCTACCTGGCAATGTCGGTGAGATTCCGAAGAAAAAAAAAAGAGGTTTTCTAACTTCATTCCTCTTGGAGGGGGAGTAGTGTGCTAGCAATAGCAACAAATATACAGAAAGTATTTTCGTTTCTTAAATGTAACTTTTTTAAGCAACAAGTATGTTGTGGGCAAAAGGTTTGGAAAGATTTGCAGTAATTAAACTTTGCAAAAGGGTGCAGCAACAGAATGGGATCAATCATTTTGGGACTTTCCATTGGTTGCAAAGCTTGCAAAAATGAAGTTGTTTACGTAAGTTCTGTATACAAGGGGGATCAATGAGTTTTGCCTCCTAGGTTGTAACTTTTTTTGTTCAATGATGGAATTGACAGATGTTACATTCAAATAGAATTTTGGGATCTTCTCTTTCCCACGTGCACATAACTTTTCAATACACCATATTTACTTGAGTAATAGCCGCATTGTTTATGAAAAAAACCTGAGGGTTCACTTTTATGCGGAGCACGCAGATTGCAGTGATGTGATTGGCCTAAGCCATTTTGGCGCACGTTTCGGAGCAACCAAAACAGTGTTTTGGAGCAGCAAATGTGGCCTTTGGAGCAACCAAAACAGTGTTTTGGAGCAGCAAAAGCGGCTTTTGGAGCAGCCAAGACAGTGTTTCGGAGCAGCAAAAGTGGATTTTGGAGCAGATATTCTTAGGAAAATAAAAATATTCATTTTAAGTGCTGTACAAACGAAGGGCACTTTGTGTTGTGTTGTGTTCTGATGTGACGTGTTGTGACGAAACTCGCTGCTTCTGTTTTTACTGCTCAGACATCCCAGAAGTGTACAGTGCTGTAGGCATTGCCAAGCAATTTCGAAAAACCGCTTGCCACAGTTTTACTGGTTCCCGACGTGCCAGATTTTCGTCAAAAGCAAGCAAACGTAAAACAATGAATTGCAAGCGTCCCAGCTGGTGTCTCAGTCACGTAATCATGTTCGCATGCACGTGAGGCCAACTTCGGCAGGCTTGCTGTTGGGCATGCTTCGTCACGCGAGCGCAGACAACGGTTGTCCGATCGAAACCGAAACCATACCCCTCAGCTCCGTCGCTAACTTATCCCCAAAATTGTACACAAAATGTAACCTTCGAGCATGCGACAAAAACAGTCCAGTGGTGCGTGCTTGCAAGGCCGGCGAACGAGGTACAAGCTTAACACACAGAAAATAAAGAACCTGAGTGCATCGATGCAACACATTGCGAGCCAGCCTCAGAAAGTTCTTGGAGCGCTTTGCGCAACGACTGAACTTGAGACAAACAAGCACGCTGTGCGGGTTCAGCGTGCAGACATTGCCTTCTTTGCTTTAGCTCACTTCTCTTCACCAACTTTCTTTCACGGCAGATTTTTCACGTACCGAGGTCTTTTTCGAAAGAAGGCCCACCGAGAGGAATCTAGATAATCAATACTTTGACAGAGCAGTCTTTCAATTAAAAATGGATTTTTGTAATAATGTATGATTTAAACAAGAACAGGAATGTTGATGAACATGCGGCGGTACTTAGTTCCATTTTAGAAAGTACCATATCTGCAGTGACGTGGGGACGGCAACATTCGACGTCGCGCGACCACGGTGACTTAAAGGCAATGACCATATATAGTTTTCCCACGGCCGTTTCTTTAGCTCATAAAGTAACTCCTGCCGCGCAAAAACGTGGTTTCGTTTCACAGCATGACAGCATGGCTGGTACCCGGCACGCTAGCGCCAGAGCGTCTGCACACATCCGCGTCTATCGCTGAAAATATAAAAAAAAAAGAGACGAGAGACGAGACCCACAAGACGAGAGCGCGAAACGCGAGGCGCCGGGAAAACCATGCAAGACCGGGTGGACAATCGATGCACGGTACTTTGTGTCAGGCAGCCGCTTGCGCCACATAACACACGCCTGCTCAATTACAGTACTCAGTTTAGTTTCGGTTTTGAAAGGCGACCTAAATTGGTCCTTTGGCGCAGGCTCGGCGCAGATTACCCATATTTTGGCGAAATGTAGCAGGGTTAGCTCCTTGGAGCAGTTTGGCGCAATTGGCGCAGCAATCACATCACTGAGATTGCCAATCACCGTGATCGACAGCATGATTCCAGCTGTTTACAGGACAGATGACGTCTTCGTGCAAAGATACCATCTGTGCAGATTGAATTTGTATGGAGAATCGTGTTCTCGATCTGGTTATTCGCTATGTTATATATGCGCAATGCAATGACTGGATGTATATGTGTTCTGTGGGAAAGTAGAAGCAAGGGCCTTGTTAATAAATAGTGCAGCTATTACTCGAGTAAATACGGTAGTCCCCGCCTGCGGAAAGGCACTTCCACTACCGGTGCACTAATTTCCGCATGCCATCGTAGGGGATTGAGGGCACTAACCTCGTCGTTGGAAGCAAACAATGTATGTACCCTTCAGATGTTCCTTTATCCTGGAAAACAGCCAAAAGTCTGGTGGCACAAGTTTCGGGCTGTAAGGTGAATCAGGCAAAAGATCTTGGAACTGCAGCTCCTCCAGCGCGGCGTTGGTCTCGTCAACAGTTGCCCTCAATTATCTACGATGGTATGCAGAGAGTAGTGCACCGGTAGCGGGAGTGCATTGCCACCAGTGGGGATCATATTGAAAAGTTGTGTGCTCCTGGGAAAGAGGAGATTCCAAACTTTCATTTGAATGTAACATCTTTTAATGCCATCACTGAATAAATAGTCACAGCCTAGGAGGTAAAACTTAATGACCACCCCTCTGTATTCCAGTGCTGCAGCACTGTGACTTTTTCTCAACGCGAAAAAAAGGAAAATGGTTTAGAGTATAGAGGGGTGCTACCAGTGCCAGATTTTGGTCTCGCTAGAACGACAACTTCCTCGGCTGCCAACTGTGCGCAGCGTCTCCCCCGAGCAAGAATTATCGATGGACGACCAGTTTTGAAGCCCGAAATACCCAGCGGAAAAATCACTCTTCTAGTGAGAATGCTAATACTCCACGAGATCAGGAAGGGTACGGAATTTAAATCTTGCTTTCTCCGTTGCAAGTGCCAAAATCAAGCCCTGGGAGGGCTTATGGCTTCGCCAAATGCACGTTTAACCGACGCTCTCCGATGCCTCCCATTGTTTTGCAGCATCGAGGCGCAAGTTTGCTCAGCTGGCTCGACTTTTTTCTCGAACAAAGAAGTGCCACTTCCGACAAATGTATCCTTTTGCCGGAACCGCTTAGCCACGTCCCGTTTCTACGGCATCTTTTGGTGTGTCTCGCAATAGACGGCCTTGGTCAGCATACCTCGGAGCAAGTCATAGTAAGGGTCTCCCACCAGCCGTTGGCGGGCACAGTTGGGGGGCGCCAATTTCCTTAACTCGACGTCCCAGGCTGGGCGAGGGCCCCAACCCTTCCCGAGACAACCTGCTGCTGCACGAAGACTCCTGCCCGGAGGAGGGCAGGGCAGAGTCCGTGCCCCAAGGATCGCCTCCCAGCCCCCAGTGGAGCACTCAGGTAAGACGCTCAGAAACGTCCACCGAGCCCGGCAGTCGCCGGCTTCAGTGGACGGCGTTCACTGCAGCGCATTGCCGTCGCCCTTAGGAGAGGCGCCCCACCCCCGACCACTGAGGGAGACGTCGCTCGAGCCCTACGGACAAGGCAGCCCGGCAGCTGGACCCCGTCCACGGCACAGTTTTTCCGTGGCCCGGCATTCTCTGCTCCCAAAGCGCAGCAGGCCGCCCGCGAAGACTCGCCACTCATCTACTCAACTCGTCGTAATGTTGTTGGTCCCTAGCATGCTTCGCCAACCCACCTGCTTTTGCACGCGCCAAGCTTTGTATGACGGTTGAGACCTGCCCCGCCACCCTACACGAGAATGTTTAGGCGACTCCGAAACGGTGGGGCAATATTTATTTTCCAACTCTGCGGGAATTTCCTTCCCCACGTTGGCTAACCCCCTTTACTGCCATCGTGAATGAGGCTTACCACCCGCTCCGTTGGGAACCTGCAAATCAAGCACAAGCTCACATCCTGGACAAAGGGGGGGACGTGCGCAAGCCCATGCAGCGAGGGCGGCCTTGAACAAAGGTATACGTGACTTGCAGACGACATCAGTCCCGCTTGTTCTTGTCGACATAAACTTTGGTGGTGCAAAATGTAAGCTGCAGAAGGCATGCGATCAACAGCAAGGCCGCCGCAATGGCTGCTGCTGCAACATCGGGGCAAGCCACGTATAAAATTGCAGCTTTTGAAATAGTGCGAGTGGGCGGGCCAAATTTATTTGCAGCAGCAAAAGCATAGTTCCCAGGTAAAGTGGGCTCGTAGAGGAAGAAAGCCCAAGCAAAAGTTGCTGCCGAAAGCGTACGTTCAAGGGAGACTAAAGAATTTCAGTTCGTTGCTTGGTCGGTGGCAGGCACCTTTTGGTCGCCAGGATCGATCAGTCCCACCGCACACCTCCTTCCACCACTGTTCGTTCCCACGACTCCTAGCTGTAGTCGGTGTACGTGAACCTTTCTAGTTTCCCACTCTGTGCACATTTGGAAATTCTGCCGTGGCTGCCCATCAACCGTGATGACTTGCGACACTCGTTCCGTTGAGTGGCATTCCGCTGCGGTTTTGTCGGTTACAGGTCTCACAACTCTATGAAACAGCAGTGAAATCGCTCAGTGTGGGAATCCACCTGAAAATACTAGTGCACTCGGGCTGCCTCCGCCCTATTCACCAAAACAGGTGCATAATATTTATCGTGAAACGAATGTCGAAGACAAAAAGTTGTCCCCAGGACGCATGCCCACCAAAACAAAGTGTTCCGTTATAAAGATACTTAGCTCTTCTACACTCTGTATCACGCTTGGTGCGCAACGCCGTGAAAGCCGCCGATACGAGCATGTGGCTTCATCCAGTCTCATTTCCGCAGGAGCAAGCTCAAACGAACTGCGAGACCACGTCACATGCTTGTGCCAGCAGCTTTCACTGCGCTGTACATTGAGTATGAAGCATAGTTTTATCGTGTCGGTTTAGCCGCAACTCCCGGCGACTCGTCGCTCGGTTGGTGCCACCTCCCGGCACTTCCTGCGCGAGCGGACTAGCCAACCGCAGACTGTGTAGTCCTCTAGTTGTAAATAAAGACACTCGCAATGCCATCGTCACAATTTTAATGTCGGTATTGTTCGATGCATCATCCACGGGACCCGTCACTAGGGTCGCCCGTTGGCTCACGGCCCACGGGAGCAAAGCACGGCGGAGGGGCATCACCACAAAGCGTGTGATCTTTGGCCGCGGGCAGCTGCCCGGCAAGGCGCAAGCCAAAGACGCCTGCCACTTGGGGCAGTCTCGCGCGCTTATGCGACGGCTTACCGGCCCCGTTAAGGATGTGCTAGGCGGGTCACTGAGGCAGTGGAAGCGGAGCCCTGAAGGAATTTAAATGAATCGAAACCTCCAACTGTTGAGAAATGATTGGTCCGTGCATCCGGCTTCCGTGTGAAGGAGTGCGACTGGAAACTGCTCCATGCCTCTGCTCTTAGAGATTGCAGGGAACAATCTCGTGTGAAGACTAACAGAGCGTGCACTCTAGATCGGCTTTTTCCACGGAAGCGAATTGCATAGACATAATATTTTCTCAATACTTCGGCATTAAAAAAAAAAGGGGCTCTGCTCAAATAAAGTTAAGAACCTGCAGGGCGACGCTCTTGCCATCCGGTGCCAAAATTGTCTCGCTTCAGCATGAGAAATGGCCAGCAGCTAAAAATATTCAACTTTCAAGACACATGTTGGACTCGCATAATGTCTATTCAGTGTAGTCTCGCTTTCATCTACAGGGAGACCTACTTTATTTTTGGCTGCTGTTGTAGTAAACATTGATTGAATGTTTTATTTGGTTTCAGCTAGTTTGGTCTTAACACATTTGATACATTTTTTACCAGGGTTTTTTTTTTCCATTTTGATGAAGTAAGTTGGTTGACAAGAGTACCACCCTAAACAAGCCAAATTCTAACAGTCCCCCCCGCCCCCCTCTATCCCAGTAGCATTAATACCGGCACATGGCACATGCCAAACCACCTCATTCCAAACTACACACCGGAAGAACACAACTTTACGTCAGTGCAACACTGTAGGGTATTGCAAGCTTGCCGGCCATGACAGAGCAACTGGCCTCGTCCAGTCATTTTGGCAAACTTGGTTTGTAATGTGGCAAAACAATGTGGCTCTCATTTACAAAGTGGGTAGGTTGCTGATCCTGCTACACCGTCATCCTAAGAGACACAAACAGGGCAGTCGTTTGGCAGGCAGGCCAGTCTCCTCAGAAGTGCCATTCCAGTAGAGCCCATAAGAGAATATCGGTGGTGTGAATGACTCACGTAAATTACTCATTCACAACCACTTAGAGCTATTTAGATCTGGACTGTGAAACAGCCTCCCTCTTCCATGTTTAGCTGGGATTGCAGATGCAGCAGCATGCAAGCTGCTGGGCTGTAGAGTTGTCACCAAGTGCGATGCTACACCGGCATGCACAATGATAAGTAAGGTAATATTGCAGATGCAAGCTACAAAAAATTCCTTTTCTTTTCACCATCTGTCGTCTGCTATGCATCTACTATAGTCTGTTGCAGGTTAAAAATAGCGCAATAAGACCCCCCCACTCCCCCTCACAAAGCTCTCTGCTTCCAGCGATTGGTTGTTTCCTGCTCTAATGTTCACTCTTTGCTAAAGGGGAATGGGTAGAGGGCTTTGCAGGAAGAACTTGTCCTGGTATTCTTAAACCTGCAACAGACTGCAGACAAATAGCCAAGAAGAGTGACCTAAAAGTGTTTCCACTTCTTTGCTTTGCTTAAAAAGCAACTTGGGTCAATATTTTTTCATTCGGTTTTACGACCATTTTTAGCTAAAGCAGTGTCCCTGAATTACAAGGTATAATTTTTTATTCGATTTTGTGAGTGGTTATAAATACCATGGCTCAAAGTTTGGTTTAGGGCATCTACGGCAAAACCAAGACTATCTGTTAGAGGGATGGCAACACATCATCAGCCGTATGGTCGCGATTCGATGTCGCAAGGGCGCTGCATCACGCGGTACAACCACAGCTCTACTGCGACGTGACACCGCAAGGGTGCTGCACCAGTGTTCCTCGACTAAAAGCTAACCCTGCTTGCCACCCGCTAAAGAGCAACTGGTTGCATCTTTAAAATCTGTATTAGTGGAGTACATGGCTTCACTTTGACGTAATATTTCGACAGTGATCGTATTTTGTGAAACTAAAGAGATACCAGTCATTTTTTTTGGTTTCGTTTTCGACTGGAGTTGCCCTTTGAATGTTTGGAACACCAGAGCATTCCGCTTTTTAGCTACCTTAATCTTCCAAGTTCATACTGCTCCTCCCTATTAAATTTGTTTTCGCGCCGACTCCAGGTTTTTCTCATACTTGTTTTAAGAGACGCGTGACAGAGGCTTCCACGATGACTGCCGTGAAATGGATGGAGGAAAGTACGAGAAAGTGAAATTTCTCCGAAATCTCCGCACACCCGGAGAGAATAACTTCCAAGCATTTCACCGGCCTACCTGCCAAAATGCCCATATGCGAGCGCCTTGGAATGTTTTGCAACATGGAATTACATTCTCGTGTTAGTCTCAAAGCCAGGTTGGGCATGCCATCACCAGAATACTTTTAAGAGTTGTTAGTTTTGTTTGGGCTAAAACCCGGTTCAACTTAGTGTTTCACCCCCGACGCATTTTCAAAAAATGGCACTTCTCCTGAAACTTTTCCAAACAAGTTCTACCAAAAATAGTTGAAAACACAACTAAATATGCATCATGACTAGAGCCAAGTTAATCTCGTCAAAGCAACCAGTGGGCATTCCGCCAATACAATGCATAAACTTCTATATAGATAAGTCTGCAATTAAGAGTCAACCCACAGCATAACTCAATCTTTTAAAAGCAGTTTAAAACCCAAAGGCCTATTACAGTCGACAACAGGTTAGGTATACAGTAGAAGCCCAGCACACGCGCAGTGGCCTCTGTCGGGCTTTGGCTGCACATACACCGCAGTGCCATAGAAGACGGAAAGTTAATGCTGGAGGCAGAACATTTACAGCACTGTTAACCTGATACTGCCAGATTATTTATAGCCCACTGGCAGCTGAACCTACAACCACAGCGTGGGCTTGGTTGCGACTAAGCCCAAACTTCGCGACCCAATGAGCTGGCATCATTCACTCTCCCCCTCGGCGATGACGGCCGACAGATGCTGCAGAAACCCACAGAATTAAAATAACCAACCCCACCTCATTCATTGAGACACTTTCAACGAAATTAAGCAATTTAGCGCATGGGAAACAGCAGCGAGTGCCACAGCTGCACCAACTGCACCTCAACTCCGCCAGTGTTGCACAGCAGAGGAATGTTGTGCGCAGTTCGCAAATTGCCAGAGTGAAAGCCACTGGGATTTCTGCAGGCTGTGGCGCAAACGCCCAATAACCGGAGGCACTTCGCTTGCCAGCAGGCATCCAGTCAACCCTCGCTTCGCACACCACTGAGGCTCAAACGACATTTCGTCAACAGCCGGTAGAACGACCAGCACCGAAGACTCTGACGTCTTGAGAACCAGACGGACATCAACAGTTACATCGCCCCACTACGGAGCTTCCAAGCCGCGCCACTTCAACTAAGCTAAATGGACAGTTACGCAGAATGAACTGACCACGATTGAATGTCGGTGGAACACTGTTGGTCATTAGACTAAAAAGCAACCCTGAAAAACGACACCGACAGTATGGAACCTTGACTTGAATCTTAGGATATATCTTTATTTAGTCCAAAATTCTCGACAAGGTTAGGAGTTGGCAGATCACCGTGCACGCAGAATTCCACTAGAATTCATGAATGGTTCGGTATGAACTCCACCCCCTGATCGATGGCAATCACCTTGGAGGCTCACAGAAACAGTTCTTTTCTGAACATGGTTTCCAAACTTACGATGATTGACATTGTGGTAAATGTAAAGTTTGAAGATTTAGGCAAAACTAAAGAAAAATGGTGGACATTTTATATTATGCAAGCTGGCTCAAGCATAGCCCAGTTAAAAAATTATAGGAAAAAGAAAGGCTCCCTTGTAAAGTGGGCGCTACACTCAACCAATTTAATTGGAAACCAAGGGCGCAACTCCAGACAAACAAAACCGTACTTAGAAGTTTAGCCTCATTGCGCAGCCAATTAAAAATACATTGCGGACATCTCATCCTACAACCTCGCGTAACAAAAAAAAAAGGTAGCAATAAACCAGCACATATTCGACGCTTCATCTGCACGTAACACACGTCACCAGGCCCCAAAATCCTCGCAGCGCAAGAAGCCACACGCATCCCCCAACACCGGCACGACTACGAGCCAACGAAACGTCGTTTGGGCAGTCTGTGACGAAGCGCCCGTGGGCAAGGGCAGTGCCGCGCAGAGTCCGGCCACCGTGCCGGAGGGAGGAGGGCGGGGAGAGGGTCCAAGCCAGCCGGCCAAGCAGCTTTATTTTATCGCGAGCGGCCGGCCCAAACGGCTCCCGGAATGTCTGTCTCCCCGAGAGGGCGCCACCCCAAGCACAGTCCCCCGCTAAAGAGTGACGGCAATTTTCTTTTTCGTCTCTAGAGGTCCAACAACAACAACAACAACGAAGAAGAGGAGGAGAGGGGGGGGAGGCGATGATGTCCGCCGTCGCACGTCATCACTCGTCCGCAGTGGTGCCCTTCACCTTGCCCTGCTGCCGTTGCTGGAAAGGGAAGAGAACACCCTTGTTCGCTACGCGGCACGCTCCTCTTGCGGTGCTCGTAAATGGTCATCACACGAAGGGACCCTAGACGTGCGGCAAATCTGCCAGTCAGATGTAGCATCCCAGCCGCTTCCGCAAGTTTTCAAGCACTCCATCAAGTAGCTAAGTCTGGTGGCCACTGGACAAATGCAGACTCCAAATTGTTGACCGCTTGAAAACATTTGAAAACAGCTGCAACACTGAATTTGGCTGCCAAAATCGTCATTTGATACACAGCTTTAGACAGAGTGTCGGGGTGGATGGCCCTCAATCCTCATTCAGCTTCCCTTCTATCACTTTCTTCAGAGGCATTCCACAATCTGCGCTTCCTCTGTGTTTGCTGCGCACGTGTGCAGTTGGTTGGCTGCCGACGCTCTAGGCAAATACTAACTACTAACCCTACCAAAAGTCAGCTATGGAGCGGCGAACACTACAAGGTTAACCTCTCCTTAGCCGGCCAAGCAAAGGGCAGTCTGCATTGCAAATCCATGCAGACACATCCCCGCTTGCTTACATCTATGCACACTGCTATTCAGTTAACTTCCACACTGCATTACAACATTTCGGTCAATCCAGTTAAACAATGACCGAATTATAAATAGTAATCCCGTGCTGCACCGCAAAACATCGCAGTTATTCACCCACCATTGTTCCCAACAGCACCGAGTGCATTACAGGTTCAGAGTAGCAAGGCAAGCTCTTGCCACAAAGCTCTGCTCGCCACAATTGGCAGTTTCCCCCTCTCCACTTGTAACCCCTCCAGTGTTCGCTCCGCAAGAGTGCAAAGAGTGGAGGGCTTTTCGAAAGGAGCTCGTCCCGCTTTCTTTGGCCTGCAGCAGACTCAGCTCAGATATTCAGACATCTGCCACCATTGCAACATAGTGTGAGGGCGTGCTTGCAGTCGAGAAGGGGGGAGGAGGAGGAAAGAGGTGCCCACCTCATCCAGTTCCCTCTTGGTCTTCTCTTCAAGCTCCCGAATGTCCTTCATGGTCATGCCATGCCACCGGTCGATCCAGCAGAATACTTGCCGGTGGAAGTTGTGGAAGATCCTCCGCTCCATCTGCAACCCAGTGCACGCCCACTATGCAGCAGCCACTCCCATCTCGCCCCCCACCGAGGAAGAGAACATTCTTGCAAGGGCGTCTATGGACAAGTTGATCGACCTGGAGGATGGGACCTTTTGTTCCCGCAGCTTTGCAAATTTGAAATGGCCCAGGTACGCCACGTTCAAAGATAATTAGTACTAGGGCTGAAGCGAATATTTCCAAACTTCAAATGATTTGCAAATGGCGTTTAATACCGTGTTTGCACGATTATAACCCACACTTTTTTTCCGGAAAATGCGAGCTCAAATTTGCATGCGCGTTACAATAATCGAACCCATGAACCAAAATTTTTAAAAAAAGTCAAAACTCCATCATGGCCACATAGTATGCTAGGTGGCGCGAGCTACCGCCTGTTTCAAAGGTACAGCCGCTATCTATCCATCCACCTTTCTATCACGTGGTCCAAACTCGTCGACGTGACACCATCTTTTTGCGTTCCCGATTGTCACACCGGTCACTCCCGTTTCGCTCGTGTGTTCTTCAGTTGTATTGGCAAGATGGAGAAAAGGCGCATTCATTATGAGGAGTCTTTCAAGCGTAAAGTCATCATCCTTGCGGAACAGGAAGGCAACCGAGCTGCGTCGCGAGCATTGGGCGTCCCGGAGACGTGCGTGCGCAACTGGCGTAAACAACGGGGCAGGATTTTTGAATATTTGAAATCGCCACTGAGAAATACATCAGTATACTAAATTTCAGCACGATAAACGAAAAATAAAAAACCAAAAGTTAAAGACCAGCCTCCCCCCTTAAGGCCAGCAGGAGCTGGATCTCCAAATTTATGAAGCGAAAGGGATTTTCGCTCAGGCGAAGAACCAGTATCTGCCAAAAGCTGCCAGAAGCATATGAAGAGAAGCTAGTTGGATTCCAGCGGTTTGTAGTCAAGCTTCGCCGCTACAGGAGCCACATGATCGGACAGATCGGAAACGCCGATCAAACTCCCATGTTTTTCGATATGGCATCGAACTACAGTGGAATCCAAAGGCGCTAAGCAGGTGCGAATCCTCTCGACGGGAAACGAGAAGAATAGGATTACAGCGATGCTATGCTGCATGGCAGACGGGCACAAGTTGGACCCCTTCCTGATCTTCAAGAGAAAGACGCTTCCGTCGAACGTTACATTCCCTAAGAATGTTATTGTTCGGGTGCACCCCAAAGGCTGGATGGACACAGATCTCATGATCGACTGGATAGACTGTGTGGAGGAAGCGACTTGGTGCCGACCTGGGCGTGCGTGCCATGTTGGTGCTCGACTCGTTCAGGTGCCATATCAGCGACCGTGTGAAGGACAAACTTGTGGCCTGTCACACCGACCTTGTGATCATCCCAGGCGGCATGACCTCTCAACTTCAGCCGCTTGACGTCCGCTTGAACAAGCCGATGAAGGACTATGTACGTACAGCATACAATGAGTGGCTGATTGATGGGGAGCACAAATGGGTACACGACGCCTGGGCCAGTTTGCTCATCTTGCGGCCGCGACTGCGGCTGCGGCCAAGAGGGATTTTTCTGTCACGTGACCAGCTCCATGGGGACAAGGAAGTACCTAGCGTCCCTGCCTAATGGCGGAGAAATCCGTATCGCTTCGAGCACAAAAACCTAATTTCGCTCGCAGAAACGGACTGCAGGAACTTTCAACTGGAGTCCAATTGACCGCCCCTTTATACTGTAGGAGCGGTAGGTAAAGGTACGGCCAGGGAGGGTAAATATGAGCCAAAATAAAGAAAAAACCACGCGAGATAAAAGCGGTGGCAGTATATTTATGTACCTCCGCCAGCGCCGGCGGCTCGCGCTTTCTGCTGTGGTCGAGAGGTTAGAGCGTCGGTTCTTCGCGTCGCGGCGTGAAAGTTGTGGGTTCAAATCGCGCTAGGAACTTTTTTTTGTGTGTGTATTTTGCGCGTGTCTCACTTTTTAATTGTGATCTTTTTTTACGAATCATCCACTTGCACTACTGCGCCTTACTCTATTTTTACTGTTAGTCCCGCCTGTTCAATTGAAACACCCGGAAGAAAAAAAAAAAAAGATCAAGGCAAGTTAACGCGCTAATCCAATCGTTTCATAATGTTCATTAAAAGAAAACCAAGGTAACGACATTGGTATGGCTTTCACACAAACGGAGCCAAAACAAGCATACTGTCCCCAGCAACTGCAATTAGAGCAGTTCGAAAACGGAAACAACAAATTCTAGAGGAATTCAGCAGCACAGTTACCTGGCGAATGAAGAGACGGGCATAGGAAAATATTGTCAACTTTCCGCGGCGTGTACGGCAGATGCAGGAGGCGTGGCGGAAATTGGTAAAGAAAGCCAGAGACATGCATGCGCTCTGCCGAGGCCATGAACAACGAACTGGTGAGTCAGAACTACCCGCCCAATGATTTTATAGAGCTCATAGGGCCTTGTCTACATTCTTAGTGAGAATGCAGTCAAATACAAAAAAAAGAGAAAGTTTCTGGCGCGATTTGAACCCGGGACTTTCACGCCGCGACGTAAAGTACCGGCGCTTAAACCTCTCGACCACAGCAGAAAGCGGCAGCCGCCGGCGCTGGCGCCAGTATATAAATATACTGCCACCGCTTTTATCTCGCATAGTTTTTTTTATTTATTTTGGCTCATATTTAGCCTCTCTGGCCATAACTTTACCTGCCGCTCCTACAGTATAAAGGGGCGGTCAATTGGACTCCAGTTGAAAGTCCCTGCAGTCAGTTTCTGCGAGCGAAGTTAGGCTTTTGTGCTTGAAACGATACGGATTTCTCCGCCATTAGGCAGGGACGCTAGGTACTTCCTTGTCCCCATGGAGCTGGTCACGAGGCAGAAAAATCCCTCTTGGCCGCAGCCGCGGCCGCGTCCACAAGATGAGCCCTGGAAGGCATTCCCTCGGGCGATGGTCGTCCACTCCTTCAAAAAGTGCGGCCTCTCCAACGCCTTGGACGGCAGCGAGGACGACTGTCTGTGGTCTATGGACAGCGAAAAGGAGCTATCGTCGGACTCTGACAGTGACTAGTGTGGTTGTTTGAGTGTATGTGTGAGTTTACTCGTTCCATAAAATGTGTCTTTCAGGTATGTGGTATTCACTCTCCATTTTTTTACCTGCGCGGTGCAATAGGCATCAAGTTATTTTTCGAATATTTGAGGGCTAAATATACCTGCGCGTTACAATCGGGGGCGCGTTACAATCGTGCAAACACGGTAATTCTATTCGATTTGTAGGAAAGTTTTACTCTTCAAAGCACTGAAGTTTACTAGTATCCGAAAATCGCAGATGTCTTCAAAAAACCTCGATATAATGCTTCAAGCTTCGCATCAGTGCGCGCGCGTCAAGCTTCACTGCTTCGTACCGATGTGCTCGGAGGAACGGTGACATGGCGGAGCATCTCTGTTGGTTTGACAGACCGTCGAAGCTCGACCAGCTCCCTCCAATTACGATTACGGTCGACGCCGAATTTTCAAGGCAAGTGATGGAACAAAAATGTCTGCCTATATTCAGGCAGATAAGGTAGTCACTGCTTCATTACTTTCCATTTTGTTTTGCCGACGAGTTTATTAAACCAGAAAATAACTTTCGATGTACCAGAGAACAAACGCTACCCTTTCAGAAGTTATACTATAAGGTTATACCTTGGATCGCTCGCTGTTTTTTGCAATGGGGGAAAAACCACCAACCACGATAAAAGAGTTGTACAAACTTATGACGGACACACTCGAGGTGATGAAAAAAGAGATGAACAGGACTGATGATGCCTCGAAAAAAGAAGTTGACGATGTCGTTAAAAGCATGACATTCATGAATTCCACTTTCGAGGAACTTCGAGGAGCAAAGCAGGAGTTGGAAGCCTCGAAAAAGGTGCACGAGGGTCTAAAAGCGGAAAAAGAAGGACTAAGGCAGTCACTCGCCAAAGCGCAAAAAGAAATCACGGAGCTCCAACAATATTCAAGAATGAATAACATTGAAATCAAGGGCATCCCACAACTAAAAGACGAATCCCTGACTGAAGTGGTACAGCTAATTGGAGACACGGTAGGAGTCAAGGTGCAACCGTCTGACATTGGCGTTGTGCACCGCGTGCCAACGAAGGAACGCGGTAGTACAATTGTTATTGTACGGTTTGTGTCCAGAACAGCACGAGATAACCTTATGCAAGCAGCAAGAAAAAAACGACTGACCACTCGCCAAATAGGATTTGCAGATGAAGCTCCAGTCTATGTCAATGACCACTTGTGCCCAGAATACAAGGCTCTACTCGGCATGGCAATCGCCAAAAAGAAAGAAAAAAAAAATGGAAATTCGTGTGGGTCGCTCAGTCAAAAATATTGGCGAGGAAGGCGGAAAACGCAAGCGTTGTGCACATAGTCTCCCGAGATGACCTTGCCAAGATTGTGTAAGCTACTTTGAAGTTGTGTCGCTGATAAGGGATCATTTAGGTTCAATGCACGGCGCACAATTCGACACTCTCAACCTCCTTCACTGTAATGTTGGAAGTCTTAATCGGAATTATGACGCACTAACGGCCTTGCTAACTCTGCTGAAATTTCGGTGTGGTATCATAGGATTGTCAGAGACATGGTTGAAAGGTGATGAGTTTGTGAACCTGCCAAGCTACAAATTGTTATCATTGCCAAGGGCGGCTGATTCGAGAGAGGGAGGCGTGGCGTTTTATCTATCAGAAGGAACGATGTATAAAAGAGTGGATGAAATAACAGAAACAAAAACTGGCGAATACGAGATGCTATTCATTGAACTGGAAAGCAAAGTCACTGTGGGTGTGATTTACAGGCCACCGGGCTCTCGAATACAGTCGTTCCTGATAAAGCTGGAAGATGTGCTCCAGAGCTTTTCTGCCAGCAGTAAGAAAGCCATAATATGTGGCGTTTTTAACATAAACACAGCTGACTGCTCTGGTAATGAATATCAAAGCCTTATAGCTTCATATGGCTTTCATAATCATATCATCGAGCCAACCCGAGTGACCCATACTTCCTCCTCTTCAATTGACCATATTTTGTCAAACTTAGATACGGAATCAATAGATGCCGGTGTTATCACCGAAAACGTTGCAGACCACTTTCCCCGTCTATATCATTGCTCCTAACCCTCAGCCCCTGTCTGATAGGCCACTTCCGTGTAATATACGAAGGCTAAATTTTGAGAAAACCAGACAACTTATACTAGAAAAAGACTTCACTCAAACCGTAGTCAGTGATATTAACTACGCCTATAAACAGTTTTCCGATACCTTAAAGTGTAGCTGTGTTAAAGTAAACTTTAACTCCCGTAGAAACTCTTATTTTACACACCCTATTTGCCCTTGGATGACCCCAGAAATACTGGATGTAATAAAACTAAGGGAACACTTGCGACAAAAGATGAGGGAAAATAGGGATAGTAGGTACTACAAAGAACAATACAAAGTTACACGCAACCTATCACTTGCCTTAATGCGCAAACAAAAAAAGAAGTATTATAGCAACCGCATCTTGAAAGCAAAAGGAAATTCAAAAGAAATATGGAACATCATTAATTCTGTTATGAAATCGTCCCAGAAATGTCGCGTAGTACCTGATCTCTGCGTTCTAAATTGTAGCCAGGCAGTTCTCGCAGAAAAATTCAATGATTTTTTTATTAACATAAGCAGCAATGTTAGGCCTAGTGTTGGTCATAATGATGATGTTTTTTGCCTACGCCTTTGAAAAACAGCTTTGTCTTTAAAGAAATAAGTAGAGAAGAAATTATTCATATCACTAAAGAAATGTCCTCGAACAAAGCCGTAGGGCATGATGAGATATCAGTTAATATACTGAAGGCCAATATCGATATCTTGAGTGAACCATTACAAAAAATATTTAATCAGTCATTTTTCAGTGGTGTTTTTCCAGATGAATTGAAAGTTGGTAGAGTTGTACCTATCTATAAAGGTGATGATCCCAACTCTGTGGAAAATTATCGCCCAATTACAATTTTACCCGCAATTGATATTTTGTTTGAAAAATTGATAGCTAATAGAATAATAGAATTTATTGAAAAATATCAAATACTGGTATCACAGCAGCATGGCTTTCGCAAAAAGTATTCTACTAACACCGCAGTTCATTGTGTAACCGAGATAATAAACCAAGCTCTCGATAAGGGTCAGATTACCATAGGTGTATTTCTCGACATTAAAAAAGCTTTTGATTGCGTAAACCACAACATTTTGCTGAATAAGCTAAAGCGTTATGGATTCCGAGGTCCGGCAATTTCTTTCTTCCGTAGCTATTTAGCAAACCGAAAGCAATTTGTAGATATATTTAACGAAAAGTCAACTCTGAAAGACGTGAAGGCTGGAGTGCCACAGGGCTCTGTTCTGGGTCCTATTTTATTTTCTTTATATGTAAATGACTATGCTAATTATAGTACCCATGCAAAATCAATACTGTATGCTGATGACAGCACTATTAATCAGCTGCAACTCGGTGGCGGAAGCCGAAACCCTTGCGAATGAAGATCTTGCGAGAACGTTAAGGTGGTTCAACGCCAATAAACTAGTGCTAAACATTAAGAAGACTAAATTCATTATTTTTTCTTCACATCAGAAGCATTTATCTAATGTGTGTAACCTGCAGGTGAGTGACAAAACTCCCTGCCAGGTTGACACATAAATACTTAGGTGTAACATTGGACTCATCAATGCATTGGGCACATCACATAGAAGCAGTCTGCAAGAAGCTATCTTTTGGATGTTTTACGCTGATCCAAGCACGAAAACACTTTAACAAAGATACACTGCGCCTAATTTATTTTAGCATTTTCCACCCGCATTTAACCTATTGCGTGGAGTCATGGGGATACACTTATATATCGTACTGTACACCTATTATTGTATTACAAAAAAGGGACATGCGCATAATAGCATCAGCACCGAGAACTGCCCCGTCTTCGCCAATTTTTAAAGAACTTAACATCATGCGCTTTATCCAAGCCAGAGATCACAAACTTGCAATACTGGTCAAAAGGGTAATATATACAAACACTCCGTACCACTCTTCTATTCTGAGTTTTCCTAATAGAAATACAAGGCATGCTAACAATAGTAACCTTAACTTGCCTAAAATATCTAACACATATGGACGTCGAAGCCTTTCCTTTATTGGGGCAAAAATATAGAATAATCTACCTCACTCGATAAAATGTCTGACACGAAATGAACAATCAATAAAAACCTATATAATGTCTGACATTTATAGTTCACCTAGCTGAATCTTTGTTCGTTCTGTTGAACATAATATGTATTCATGTAGTTTCTTGACTCCCTGTATAGGTCCGAAGTTTTATACAGTTTTGAATTTTTGTTTGTTCTGTTGAACATAATATGTATTCATGCAGTTTCTTGACTCCCTGTATAGGTCCAAAGTTTTATACATTTGTTTTGTTTCGCATCTTTGCTTTTATTTCATATTTTAGCACTCTTGCATTTTTTAGCGTATTTCTCACACTGTTCCTGACTTGGATTGAAAAAAAAAAAAATGCAAATTTTTTGTATGGATTTAAAACTAGCCTTGTGGCTATGGATCCAGATGCCATTCACATCTTTTGTACATATGAAATTTGCAAAATAAAAAAACCTTCTTCTTCTTCTTCTTAAGCTTACCAAATGCCCCCCTGCAGAACAATGAGATGGAAAAAAAATATTGCCCGGCTAAGACAATCCGTCAAATGGAACGAAGGTATGATAGCACTTGATGGAGTTTTTAATGGGCAGCACTTGCAATCTGATTGATATCATATGCAATGTACCATGTAGCAACGGAACTGTGAATGCATAAAGCCCCTCTCTTCTGCATCGATGCACCTGTTCTTCAAACATAAAGCTATACGCCTCGCAAGTGGGCTCATTTTCGTCTTCTGCGCATGAGAAAAGAGGTAGCGGTGATGTCAGAACGCTGAGCCCTGATTGGCTGATCGCGACCCCCCTTATCTGAGCGTCGTCTGCTCCTTTGCAACGTCGTCTGCTCGCAACGTCGTCTGCGTCTGTCTTACCTTTCCTGCGACTTTCGGAAGTGCAGGTTTTTACGAGCGAGCTCGACTTCGCCTTTCAGAGAGGGCAGACGAATGAACTCGAGCGGTACGCTGTTTTTGTCTAACAACTAGCAGACGCGCATCAAGGAGAGAAGTCAAAGGACTCACTGGCGAGGTGTCCCGAGGCGCCGAGGTTTGTTTGCTAAGAACCGAGAGTGAGCGTGTTAGTGTCCGCAAGTTCCCTCCCAAATACTTTTTCCCTCCTTTCGTGTGCGACGAGACTCCTCACTCTTTAACGGCGTCGGCGGGTTGGCGCAGTTAACGTCGTCTGCTTTACGTCTGCTAGTCAAAGCGATGGCTGCTTTACCTTTCCTGCGTCTGTCGGAGATTCACCGCTTTTTCATCGGCGAGAAACAACGCTGCCTCGGAAAACAAGGAGATGACAAGAGGAAGAGATTGAGGGGTTCACAAGGGTCGCGCGGGCATATTCCATTCAGCACGCCAGCCGGTCGTGGGCAGACGGTCTTGGCCAAGGACCGTCGGAGCACTGCTGTGCCTGCTAGGCCTATCAGCCGAGCTCGCTTACTCGGGGTCTGTGGAATCGTGGTCGTTGGAGCATTTCCCGGGTGTTTGTGGATCCAGCGTTCTTGTTCGTCGTGGTTTATTTCAAGTACTTTTTACTTTTTTCCTTGCTGCTTGTAGTCGGGACGCGTGAAAGAGCACGTACAAAAATAAACGTCCGTTGGTCGTCGCGACCAAGTAACTGAGCGACACTGTCAGCCATGCTGAGTTGATCGTCGTAGGATTCCGTCGTAACCTGAGCAAAACTTACGATAATTTCGTTTCGTGAATACGAATTTGTTCTCACGTTTTGTCTTACGCACTCTTTCGGCGTAACATGGTTTTGTGAATCTGGCCTCTGCACTTCCGAAAGTCGCTGGAAAGGTAAGACAGACGCAGACGACGTTGCGAGCAGACGACGTTGCAAAGGAGCAGACGACGCTCAGATAGGGGGGTCGCGATCAGCCAATCAGGGCTCGGCGTTCTGACGTCACCGCTACCCCCTGCGCAAGAAGTAGACGAACTTGCCCTCCGCATTGCTGTACAGAAAGAAAAGGGAGTGGCTGAAGAAAAGCGGTGGGCCAGAGCGCTCACCTTTTGCACGAAGGCCTCTACACGGTTCTGGAGTCCGAACCACTTGAACTCCACGGTGACCAGCTTGTAGGCGCACATGACGGGCTTCACCGTTTTGGCCCAGTCGCCCACCAGGGGGCCCCGGCCGGTCTTCACCGAAGTGAACTTGGACGGGTCCTCTGTCTCTTTGTAGTCCTGCCGACAACGAGACCCAAGGCTCAGTCAGTGGGCAGCCGGAGTGCGAAAGGCGCCGACAGCAAGGGCCATCAAAAGCGAGGCAGGGCTACTTCACGTTACACAAAGTGGCTCTCACTATGTGGATTCTCAAGCTGGGTTCCCAGCACCAAGCTGCCAGAGTGCAGTGACGTACAGCCGCTTCCTGCATAACAGGGCTGCCAAACACAGTTTACACCTTAGTCACGGGAGCAAAGCTATTAACAGGATCCTGAACTCAAATGGTGAGAACAGCGCAGACAACAGAAGGAAGCACACGCACAGCACTGTGTCTGTGCCCTTTCCTTTCGTGGTCATCTTTTGTGTACGCTGTTGTCCCCCTTTTAAAGCATGGTCGAACAACTAGCTCATGCAAGAGACAACCTTAAATGACTTCACGTTGGCCAAAGTAGTTCTGGCCGATGACGTCGGACTAACATTTGCCAAAGATGTTGTTAGATCACCTTAGTTAGGAATGTGTGCACAACCACAGTGCTGGCTCTCAAGTTGTCGCTTTTTTTCATAACAAAACGCAGCGACACAAAAAGGAGAAACAAAAGAAACAAGACAAAGAATCACTACCATAAAATCCCGTAAGGGTGCCATCCCCCGAGAGATCGCCCATCCCGCTTTTCTGGCTAAATATCTGCAACATAAAAATTCTGAAACGTCGCGCACTCCCCGATTCCTGTTGGACATCAAGCGAGGTCCGACGAGAATCGCGCATCAACGGCGCGATCTGCGGTACCGGTGCGTCCGAGAAGCAAGTTCATAGCAGGTTCCCGTGTTTTTGTCTGCCATTTGCGTGCATGATATTGACTCCCGTAACACGCGAGTTGTTCCCGCGTGTATATTGCATCGTGAAATGCGATTCTGTTGCGTCCGTGATCTGCGGTCTTTGTGTCCGTGACATGCGAGTTTGTAGCGTATTCTCGCATTTTTGTCCTCGACCTGCGTGCGGGATATCGGTTTCCGCGACAGGCAAGATTATAGCGGGTTCCTGCGTCTTCATTGCACCATGAAACTTGAATCTGCTGCGTCCGCAATCTGCGGTATTCGTTCCATTGAGATGAGAGTCCTTGGCGGGTTTCCGCGAGTCCTTCGCACCGCGAAATCTGCTGCGTCGGCCACTTGCTGTATTCGTTCCCGTCACACAGGAGTTTATAGCGAATTCCCGCGTGTTTATCGCATTGTGAAACGCGAATTTGCCGCGTCCGCTATCTGCGGTATCAGTTCCCGCGTCACATGTTTTGTAGGAGGTGCCCAGGTGCTTATCATTAATTTTTGATAAAGTTTTGCTGCAGCATCCCCAAAGATAGCCCACCTCACGTTTTTCACCATTTATCTCTTCATTTTGGGTGGGCATTCTTATGGGATTTTACGGTACATCAAACCATGCAGTGTAAGACCGCCAAAAAAACGTGCCAGATTAATTGATCGGTGAAAATTCACCTTTGGAGAAAGAGTTACTGATTCAACACAAATACAAATAGAGCCATAATGCCAAACAAAAATAAACTTCATGAATTTTTTTAGCAGTGAATGTTGGTGTAGGTTAACATAGTGATTTGACTGCAAGTACGTCTCACATGCAGATGCTCCCTTTTGCAACTTTAGCAGGCGAAGATTTTAAATCAATTTTGATCCCCACCGCAACATACAGAAAGCATGTTATTAATGAAACAAGCATTTTTTTTTAATTAGTGTAAGCAAGTTTTTATACACTTTGCAAAAATGTCTGTCACCCAAAAGCACAAAGACGGGAAGCCAATGATGAGGGTAGTGTCCCCTAATGTGGAGCGTGCGCCCCCTCACAAGCAACACACAAAGGAGACCCTTTCTGGAGGAGCAGAATTCCACAATTCAGTTGGTCTGATAACATTGGGTACCGCCTTCATTTGGCAAGAAAGGGGGAATGCCTCATTATGGGCAGTCACCTCAGCGGTAATTGACTCACATTCTGCTGCCCTTTTTGTTTTCGGTACAACATTCTCAAGTTCCTCTGCACTCTGTTTTCGGTACAACGGATCTCGATGGCATAAAAATTGTCAACAGCGTTATCAATCGATGACTACTGTTAAAAATTATAAAAGACAACTGCTCGCACTGTGACCAGTTTGCAAAACTCTCAGATATGCTATCAACAGTCGACGCTATGGTCAGCTATTGATAGTCAGCTCCTGATAAGCACTAATTAACACCTCTCTGCAGTGCATGCAACGGAAAAACAATGGGGAGGGGCAGAAAGTAAAGCACTCAATTCTGAGCTACAATGCACTAACCTACAACAATGAAGTCATAAAGCCTTCACAAATGGCTCAGAAGATCTGAAGTAAAGAATGCTATAAGGTAGAGCCTTAAAAAACAAAAAAAGTATACTGAAAGGAATTGTTACGTTACTGTTATTTCGATAGCTTGCCATGGCTTCTTTGTGTGAACTGAAGTTAGCAGCATGTCATAGTTCCTTCCTACTCATGGCTCTAGAACCCTGCAGAGACTAGGAGAGTTAATCCGTCTGCTTAACCCTTTCGCTTCCGCGGCATCGACACCCGTTCCCGCGAGCTGTACCGCGTAACTTTCCCCCACGCGGACGGCCGTGTGTGGCACTGTAAAGAAAGCTCTATAAGTTCTGCTATATAACTCGCACGTGAACACTTTTTACTTTATTTTGTTCGGGAATGTCTTCCGGAAGCAATGCACTCAGAGTACCTTGCAGGTGTGGAAGGTCTTGAAGCAGACAGGCATGTGAAGTGCCACACACATCGCCTTCACAATCACTGCCGCTCTCACCGTCACTCATCGTCGCTACTTTCTTGGTCCAATATAGACCATTTTACTGAAAGAGGGCGAGAGAGAAAAGGGGAAAGGGCTACCGGCACTTTCCCCCTTGCTGGTTGTGTAAAAAGAGTGAAAGTCCCGGATGAGAGGCTTGGCCGGTGTTGGGTGTATGCAGTGCCAGAACTTCGTTTGCGCTTTCTGTTCTGTTTTAAACTCGCAAACTAATCAGAGCCACGGGCTTTGATGGCGACAGTCCCCCGGTCATCGGGAAACCATTGCTCGATCATAGGGTGCACGAATAACGACAGAAAGCGTTGAATACTGTCCGAGGACCTATGTAGCTTGCAAGGAATCCAGCAAGGCGAGAGCGGCCGCAATGTCTTTAAGCTCCATCGCTTTCCACACGACCCCGGTCTCCGGCGGCAATGGATTGTGTCCGTAAACCGAAAAGACATTTCCTCAACGCCATCCTCACGACTGTGGTTGGAAGATTTTGTGAATGAAGCGTGCACCGGGTGCTGTACCGGCGATAAACATGGGGTACACTCACAAGGTGTGTGCGAGTTTTCTCGTGATAATTGCTGTTTCAGCTTGTAAAATTTTGTAACTGAATTTATCTTAATATTGATAATTTGCAGTGGTGACTGACTCGATTTTGTCATCTACAACACTTAGTTGAAGGCTCATTTCCGCCGCCGGGTGACGCTGGAAATTGTTGAAAAGTTAGTTCTATCGGTTTTCCTGAATCGCGATCTCCTGCGCGATACCAGAGAGCCGGCAAAAGCACTCCTTGGAGTACCGCTGGTGGGTTATTTCGGTTGATTGGGCACTTTGAAGTGCTGGATAGTCGCTGCAGGGTACGTCTTGTGTGTTGTGATCTGCGTTTTCAAGCCCAGTGTGCATGTTTCTTTGTTAGAGTCATGGCATCCGCCAGTGCGGCAACAGGGGGAACAGCGGCAGCGAATGTGCCAGCGATAGTAATTAGAGGTGAGTACTCAAAATATTGCATCGAACAGTAAAATAATTCGTGGCTGCTTTGAGGCTTTTTGCGGTTCGATATAAGTACATCTAGAAAGTCTTCGTCGTTCATCCACAAGGAAATATAAGGACACAGACACGCAAGATAAAAGCAGCGCAGCAAAACGATCTGTTTACAAAAGTTAATTAAGGTTCCTGTGTCGTGTACCGTTTGTTGATTACTAAAAACGGATACATTAAAAGAGGCCCATTGCAAGCAAAAATTTATAAATGGTTCATCATTTCCAGTCATGCGGAAGCGATGGAGCTTAAAAACATTGCAGCAGCACTTTCCTTGCCGGATTTCATGCAAGCTACATAGGTCCTCGGACAGTATTCGACGCTTGCTGTCGTTATTCATGCACCCTATCACCCAGCAATGGTGTCCCGATGACCGGGGAACTGTCGCCATCGAAGACCATGGCTCTAAGTTTGGAGTTTGAAACGGAGAAGAAAGCACGAACGAAGTTCTGGCACTGCATACACCCAACACCGGCCAAGCCTCTCATCATGGACTTTCACTCTTTCTACACAACTAGCAAGGGGGAAAGCGCTGGTAGCCCTTTCCCATTTTCTCTCTCGCCCTCAAAATGGCGCTACCCATGATAAAACTGTCTAAAGCTTCTGGATCGCCGCCAGTCACTTTCGAACACCAGCTCGAGGATTTCCTCACATACGAGCGTTTTCTTCTTTCGCGACGCCATGTTTCAGACGTAGCAAACCAGTCGACAGAGAAAATTTTTTATTTTTCTAAACAACCAAAGTTCAAAAATAGTGGACAACTATGTCCATCTGGTGCGAAAAAGACGAAACAACCAGAAATCAGTGTACAGAGAAGCTTCATCTACTAGGGCTTTTTAAAAACGAGTTTTCTGAGGATGGCAATCCGCTTGCTTCTCGCAGTTTGGCCTTGGCGGAAGCGGCCGGCGCATCGCCGGCTTTGGAAGCGAATGGGTTAATATTGCAGGAGGGACTCACCTTTGGCAGCACGGGATCTCCGCCAATGTCGATGTAGTCCACCTCCCGGATTTTCAGTTTCTCCGGGGGCAACTCGTGAACCTGCAAGGGGGCAGGCAACTTCAGCGACCCCAAAACAACTTCCGACACCGCCCCCCTTAAGGCCAGCGTTTTCAGCTCCTCTCTTTCAGAGGTCCACCAACCCGCTGGTCAGTCTCAGAGACTAAAACAAAATTCTCCCAAGACATATAAAGAATTCTGTAACCTAAATTTGGGTCATGTTCAGTCCCACGATAGAAAGAACTAGACATCTAGGAGGAGGTTTGTGCACACGAGTCTACGGGGTATAACACCTGGTCTCGAGCTTTTACATCCCAACGTCACTGCAGGTAGACACCTTCCAGCCGAGTGGCAGCTTTCTGTTGCAGGCAGTTCCAATAAGAGATGTGAAGAGCCCATTTAATTCCGGTACGCGTGCACCGTAGATGTGGTGCCTGGAATGCATCTGACTGGTACATTTGACATTGAATATGAACCATGCATTGCAGCATCTTCGAAATGGCAACAAGAGGTTGCCATTTTGGGAGCCGCTGCAAAATGCGCCAGGTTGTCGAGAGCTCAGTGGCTGGACATTCCGTAAAATCCTTGAGAGATAGCCCACCTAAAATCGAAAGCAAATTGGATGAAAATAAAGACTAATCCAACTTTCGGTGTGCCATAAAAAAAAAGTAGAAAAAATGTTTGTTTTAAATTTTGTGACCTGCGAAACTTGCGATCACATGAAGTGGGGGGCAGGGCGATGAACCAAAAACAAAGGTCCTTCCCAGACAGCGTATTGCAACTTGCGGAGTAAAACCATGGAGCAAAAAAAGGGCCCTGGTTGGCCAATTTGACTGTCTCTCTCTTTCGCAAGCAGGAGATGACAATGACCCTTTTGTGCGCATTGTTCATTGTTTAAAATAAAAAGACTGCTCTCGGCAAGGATGGCGGCGGGGTCACCTTTTTCGGAAGTGCAGTAATTGACGGTGGGGTCTATCACTGGGGCGCGTGTTAACTCCCTCCCTCCCTCCCGCCCTCCCTCCCCCCCTCCCTCTCCTCCCCCCTCCCTCCCCCCCCCCCCCCCCCCCTTGTCAGTCACATCGCTTCACGGCGACATAATGGGCACAGCCGACGATAGATGTTTGGCGGTAAACAAAAAGCTAGTTTTGGCGGCGAACACAAACCCCAACACCGCGTGGGGGAGCGCTAGAAGCATCAGGCTGTGTGACAATAATCCATGTGTAGAAGCACAATGCAAAGATAATGGCATCGGTTCCTGACAGGGCCGTAAGCCAACCAAGCAGCTAGCCAGCAAGCAAATCTCTCAAGACGGAATCTCTACCTTGGAGGCGGCATCTGCGTACGCGTGAAACCGCTGACCTCGTGTTTACCTACCAGCGAAGCACGCATTTGTGACGTGCCTCAAGAAAGGCCAGGCACCCCAGATTTGCCCCATGGTTTTACTTTGTGAGGAAGCAACTATCCGCTCCCAGTCAGCAATGTTCGCTTATCTCCCCGCCGTGGCTAAGTCACACCATTTCTGCCGAGATCACCATTTGACAAGGCCCTGCAATTACCAGAAGTAAGCTATCTTTCGACGTTTTTGGAGAAATAGCAAATCGTGCCAAAAACAGGGGGCATTGGCTTTCACTCGTTGCCAAGTGACGTAGTAGTGACGCATTTTTCAGGGTGGGGATATTACGGTAAAAGAGCTTGCAAAGAACACTAGCGGATGCAGGCAATGCTGCAGGGCGAACCACGGCAGAACAGGAGCGTCTGCTGCACCTGTCTCTGCCGCTGTGCCTCCACAAGAATAGCAAAAAATTGCACAAATCCTTAAACTCGATTCACCCCTAAGCTGATGGTGCAGGGGAAGTTTCATCTCATTAGACCAGTCGTGCATCTACAGTGATGTGATTGGCCTAAGCCATTCTGGAGCACCTTTCGGAGCAGCCAAAACAGTGTTTTGGAGCAGCAAAAGTGGCCTTTGGAGCAGCCAAAACAGTGTTTTGGAGCAGCAAAAGTGGCTTTCGGAGCAGCTAAAACAGTGTTTCGAAGCAGCAAAAGTGGCTTTTGGAGCAGCTAAAACAGTGTTTCGAAGCAGCAAAAGTGGCTTTTGGAGCAGATATTCTTAGAAAAATAAAAATATTTGTTTTAAGTGTTGGACAGACGAAGGACACTTTGCTCGCCGCAGTAAACAAACTATAGTCACGTTATACCACCTTGGAGTTTTTCAACATGTAACTGAAATGCCTAGGACATGAAACATTTTGCAATGCTTCAGTTAAATTATACATATATATATGTACCCAATATTGTTAAATAAGAACCAAACTGCACATATTAAAATTTATTTGAGAATGACCAGCTTAGTAGTAAATAGCACAGTTTAAGGTAGACTAGTTATATAATAAATGGAAGAAGTCTCCAACTGATTAAACCCGTGCCTACTGCAATGCAATGCAAAATTTTCACACGAGCGGAGATGGCTGTTCGATCGAAACCATGCCACTCTGCTCCGTCGCCAACTAGCTCCCAAAATTGTTTGCAAAATGTAACTGTCCAGCATACGACAAAAAACACTACAGCGCTTGCCAAGCCATCAGGCGAGGTACAAGCTTAACACAGAGAAAAAAAAGAACCTGAGCACATCGATGCAAGACACTGCGAGCCAGGATCAAAAAGTTCTCTAAACTCAAGGCAAACAAGTGCTCTGTGCAGGTTCAGCGTACCGACATTGCCTTCTTTGCTTTAACTCACTTCTCTTCACCAACTTTCTATCGCGGCAGATTTTTCACGTACCGGGGATCATCCCGAATGAAGGCTCACCGAGAGAAACCTAGGCAATCAATACTTCGACACATCAGTCTTTGAGTTAAAGATAGATTTTTGTAGTAACGCGTGATTTAGACAAGAGCAGGAATGTTGACGAACTTCTGGCGGTACTTATGTTTTATTTTAGAAAGCACCATATCTGCAGCGACGTGGGGACGGCAACACCCGACGTCGCGCGACCACGGTGACTGGCAGGCAGGGACCAAATATAGTTTTCCCACGGCTGTTGCTTTCAGGAGCGACTGCCTTCAGCTCACAAAGCAACTCCCGCCGCACAAAAATGTAATTTCGTTTCAAAGCATGTCGGCATGGCTGGTACCCGGCACGCTAGCCTCGGAGCGTCTGCACACGAACACGTCTATCGCTGAAATTTTTTTAAAAAAGACGCGAGACAACGAGAGCGCGAAACGAGAGACGGCGGGAAAAACCACGCAAGACCGGATGAATGATTGATGCAGGCTACTTTCAGTCGTGCGGCGGCTTGCGCCACCTAGCTCACGCGTGCTCATTTACGGTACTCAGTTAAGTTTTGTTTTTGAAAGGCAACCAAAATTGGTCCTTTGGCGCAGGCTTGGCGCAGATTACCCATATTTTGGCAAAATGTAGCAAGATGTAGCAGGGTTAACCCCTTGGCGCAGTTTGGCGCAATTGGCGCAGCAATCACATCACTGCATCTATCTTTTGCCACTTTGATCGCTCTCCCCATACCCACACGCAGAGCGGGGTAGGGTCATGAAAGGCAAGGGGACGATTGCTTCGGCAAGCACGTAGACCCCACCGCATTGTCAGCTTAAAGGGCCGTTCACACGGCACAGTTCACTTATGCTACATAATGTTACGAGAGCTTACGTCGAGAGTCACCGGAACGTTTCATATGAATACTATGAACCAATTAAAGTATCAGCCTGGCACACACCCTACGGAGTACGAATGTCTCGGCAATTCGTCACGCAACGCGAGGAAATGAAAGCGAGCGCCCCTGTGCGAATGGGCCTTGAGAGTGAACTGGAGCATACTCGAGACATCACCGGTCAGAAATCAAGGGGACAAACTAAACGCTCGATGGACACGACGGAACAGTCAGAGATGCACTGCGGGCACTGCACTCCGGGTCTTTGGCCGATCCATCCCTCCACCCTCCTTCATCAACCCCCAACCCCAATCCAAAAAAAAGTCATGGGCGAGCGGGCGCACTAACGTTTTCCTGGAAGCCGTTGTCCGGAGCGTGCATGGTCTCGATGCAGAGGGTGAAGTTGCCTTTCATGTAGTCCGGGTTGGTGAGCACTGTCTTGCAGTAGGGGTAGGCGTTCCAGGCCTCCTCGTGCAGCTCCAGGGCACACTTTGGGGCCACCATGCGGATGAAGGCTGGCACCCGGCTCGCCAGGTGGTAGATCTTGTAGGTGTACTGGCCCGTGCAATACTTGCCGCCAAGCAGGGGCACGTCGGTGAAGGGCTCGTTCTTGATCACCTCTATGCCCTCGCCGCCCCCAGTCTCGTTCTTGCTCGCCTCCGCCACCGAGTACAGCTGGCCCACCTGGTACTGGGGGGGGGGGGGGGGGGGGGTTGATTTACGGCTCAGGAAAGCGGGGGTTGACAGCCTTCTCGCATTCGCTCATGTGGGATGTCGTTAATAAGGACGCCGTCAATATGAATACTCAGCCACATAGACAAAACTTTCGGAGACGATTTGGCTGAATACGCATAAAAATGTGACAAAGGAAACATTTCTGCCTCATTGTTATGGACGATTTTTTAGGGAAATACGGGCGTTTCTATTAACAAGACATGACTGTGACATTGCGGTGTGCAAGGCAACGAGAATATGAAACATTAGAAAAGAAAAAAACTATAAGGGCAATGTTACTGCGAAGTGGGTAAAAACTACAGGAAATCTTTGGAATGTGCGTCACGAAGAAAACCCGATACCAACATGTTTTGCCGAGAGTTTGGCTGCAGGGCCATCGAGCCCTCTCGTAACATGAATGCTCGGTGCTTGTGGGACTTTGTATCTACTAACAACAAAGTTCTAGGTGTAAAGTAACTGCCTTGGGCATTGGGGAAATACATGGCAGCCTATGACAGCAATCAAGTCCCGAGATAATGTGAACTGTGAAATACTGCTGTGCTGTTTCTGCAAGCTTTGTGGTTGAGCTGTTTGTCTCAGAGTTTGTTGGCAACACAGCCGTTGCATATTAAAGTTGCCTCTTCACCACCAAGACGAACCGGTTGTCTTTACTCCCGTCGGTGGCTCGTAAAGGCCATGAACAGGATCAAATATCCCTGGAAAACTGTCCTGCCATTCAGGCATTCGTACAGCGACAGCAAAACAGGCAGCAGACAACTACACAGAGAATAGCACATGTCTGGAAAAGGAGAAATTAGCAATAGCAGGCAACCTTTGCACCCAAGGACTACGATAATCTTCCCTCTTGTTTCTGCCACAGCAGCAAAATGCCTGCAATGCACAATACCACTCCTATATGGAGTTTGCACGGCACTCATTTCCTTGGCCTTATGCCAAGCCTGCTGCTGACAGCGGCACTTCTATACTATTCATTCAACAGCCTCCATGTCAGACTTGTGGTGGGCATTCACCGTACAGCTATAAACTTTACCAACAGCTGTTCATAGACAAACACGAAGCATTCACGCCAAGAGAACTCTACAAACACCCGGAGGGAGAGGGAGCACAAAGCCGTCAAAATTGACAACAGCTTCCCCCCCCCCCCCCCCCAAATTCTTTTGCGGGTGATTTGTATGGAGATCCAATATACGACCAAGGGCAAGCAAAAGATGGTCTCCTATTACATCAATAGGGCTGTATTGTTAACCTCTCACACATTGGAACATGTTTGTCGATAGTAACAAGTACCATAAGCAAAAAAATTTAAAAAAAAACACTACAGAGCTGGTTGCAACAGAGCTGCATGGTACGACAGTTTAGTCATAAAACTGGCGAGCAAGGAAAGGGTATCCGTGAATGAGCCCACGACGGCCAGTCGGCGGCCCCCCCGCGTTCGGTCGGAGTTGCAGCATCAGCCGCCCCACGATTCGATGGTGAAATCGAGACGTCGCTCATTTGGCGCGAACGGCGGTCCTGTGAGCGTGTTCGCTGCCCCAGCTGCGAAGCCAGGGCGGCTTCCGCCTCGGCACTGAAGTTGGCGGAGTCATCTCTTTCACACCAATGCACGTGGGGCAGTGCGAGTCGGCGGCCGGCGATTCATCCCGAAGCCACTCACCTCTTCGACCGTGATGGGCAGGACGACGCGGCTGCAGAGAAACGGGAGAGAGAAAGAAATATATAAGCGGGCCGCGAACGCCGGCCCCGCGTAGGCTTGTAGGGGCCGTACCCGCGGCCGGCCTGACGCAGGGCTAGGACCTCGGCACCGCTGTGCCGGCAAATCGGCTCTCCGGCGCCAATGGAGCACGGGGGCCCTTTGAGCGCGATTGAAAGGGGCCTCGGGACCCCGCAGGATACTCACAACTCCTTTATAAGCATCTTGGCGGCGGCTCGGTGGCTCGGACTGCTATCACTGCCTCATAGGTGGGGTGGCGTTACGTCACTTGAATGGGAAGCCGGCAAGCAGGCGCGGCCGAACACGACTGGAGACGGCGTTAGCCGCGGCTGCGTGGGGAACTCCGGCAGACCGTCCGACGGACCCAATTTTAACGGGCAGAAACTATCTGGGCCGCTAGCACAGTGGACCACGGATGCTTTTCGTCTTCGCCTTCTGCGCCCGAACAATCGATACGCGAAGCGCCATCTCCCGACCCTGAAAAATGCGTCATTACTACGTCACCGACGTCACTTGGAAACGAGTGAAACCAACGCCGCCGGGTCTGGCCAGGCTAGCCTAGCCGAGCCGAGTCAGCCGGCCAGCCGAGTCTTGAGTCGCTGACGTAGCGCCCGCTACACGCTGGCACTGCTGGCACCGTGGCGTGTGCAGTTGGTGGGCACTACAGGTGAAGGCCTTGGGACCCTTGGGATGATGCAACCAACCAGTTAGACTCCCAACAGCTAGTAACAGCGTTGGATGTGTTGCGAACTTGATGGCTCGTCGGTAGGCCGCAGTGCAACGAGCTACAAAAAATAATTAATTTAATTCGAGTTCGGAATACAGGTCGAGTTTGGCCAGTGGTGCTACGATGAAGGGTGAACCGGAAACCAGAACTTTTCTTCTTTTTTTTTTTTTTTGTAGTTGAAGATTTGTCGACAAAGGCATTACCCGAGATTACGACATTTCATTCATTCTGGCGGTAAGGTAATGTGTGGAGGTGGAATGCACTGACTCGCCCGGCAGCTGGCAAGTCGACTAAAATAACTCAAAAAATTTAATTCCGCTGTTGTGAGAAAAATATTTGTACGGCGTTTTTTTTTTTTAATTTGGAGAGTGGGGAAATAAAGGGACAGGACAACACGAGTTGGAAGAAAATTAACAGGGTTTGTTTTACCGAAAAAATAAACTAGGCATCGCCCAGTTGGGAAACTCACCCTCGAAACCTGGGCCGCTAACGTCCACCGTGACCGAGCTAAATACGATAACAGCGCCACGCTTTAGCGACGAATTGAAACATAAAAGTGCTTTACATAGCTACTGCGGGATGGCCCTGCGAGATGGCGCCACCGGGCCTTGCCCGACTCGACCTGAACCAATACGTGCAGCCGTGCAGTTCCCGGAGTAGACGCTGCGGGAGAAATGGCGGCGTTGCGATCGCCATTAGCTCGGCTCTCGAGTACGGATTGGAGCCACTTTTTTTTTTTTGTTTTAAAGCAGGCTCTATGGCAGTTTCCCCACTGAGTGGTTCTAGTAACGTTGGCATCGCCGAACGCTCATTCTCCGCCCAAAGGTAGCGCTGTTTATACTGAGAGAGTTTGGCCTTCTTAATATTTTGACAGCCTGACAACCACAGCAGCGTAGTCTGACAACCGGGGGATGACTACCTCCGTCCGCCATATTGTGGCTCTGACGGAGCACGGAGCACAGAGCACCGGGGGATGACTACTTCCGTCCGCCATATTGTGGCTCTGACGGAGCACAGAGCACAGAGCCTACGGAGCACAGAGACGGAGCAGAGTAGCGCAATCCTTTGATCCGCGTGTTTTGCCGACAACATGGCCGACAGAGCAGCTCGGCGCGAGTCACGTGGTACTCAGGGTTCCAGGAGGCGGCCCGCCCTATGGGAGAATACATGGAGATCGACGCAACACGGCTGATTAAAAAATAAACGGAGAGTTCACACTTTTCAAAACTAGTCTGTCGTGAAGTTAGTAAAGCACTAAACACTTTATCAAAGTTTTAATAATATCGGATGCGTGTGCAAATTTTGAGAAGGCAATTTCCAAGGCAATGGCGTTTGAAGCAGACGATTCTTGCTCGCAGCGGAGATGGGCTTTTTGGGTTGGCTGGAGCGGGTCACGTGAACGCTGTGACGTCGCCGCGTCGTCTGCTGCATGATGCCGCTCATGCAATTTAAAAAAAAAAATACGTCCTTATTTGGCACACAACTCAGCGCAAATTATTCTAAAACGTTCCTTTATTATGTCAAAAACTATTGTTGTTCCGTACATTTCCACAATATTGAAGAAACAACGATTTTCTCACGTTCCCCATGAATTTATGACCGGAGTTGGAACCTCCGGGCGTTCGCCGCTAGTCGCCAAGAGATGGCGTTCAGGATTGCGCTACTCTGCTCCGAAGGAGCTATATAGGAGGTATTCACTGGACGCCATATTTGAGGTCACTGTTTAAAGCGCATGCCCAGAACGAGCTCACATTAATAGCCTGCTAAGACCGGCAACCTTGATGGTGCTAAATGCACGCTCCAAAAGGACTGCGGAAGCTCGCCGTCAGCACGCGCTCAGCAGCCGCGCACACAGATATGGCCGCCAGTGAATACTCCCTATAGTGCTCTAGTTCTAGCGGCCAACAAGCTCCGCCCATTGGCCAAACTCTCTCAGTATAAACGGCTCTGCAACCAGATGCCAATGTTTCAGCACGATGCGATACCTTATTCAAAAGTTATGCGTGATTTTCTGAAAATTTTAGCGTGAAAATGGCGGCCGACGGAGTTTTCGAATACATGGGGCTCTATGGCACCGGAAACCGAAACGGGCAAAAATGGGCTCCATTTTCCCACTGAAATTTTCAGAAAATCACTTTGGCATCTGGTTGTGACCTCTAGAGCTTTCCTCGGACGAAGAATGAGCGTTCGGCGATGTCTAATTTATTTTTGCGGTAAAAAAAAAAAAAAAAAAAAATCCTGTAATTTTTTTTTTTTTTTTTTGTGACAGCCTGTAGATGGCTGAGAGTGCTGGTTTCTAATTTCCGACTACGAAAGAGGGACACGGAAGACAAACAGACAACACAGATGACGAAAGTATTCCCTGGAGAAGGGGAACAAGGGGGGCAAACAAGGAGGTTATAAGTACGAGGAGGGGGCACGTTGCAATACTGGTGAAGCCTAGTCATAAAAAGTTTAGTTGTGGTGAACGTGACCGTCACGTGTGAGATGTCACGTGTGAGATGGATGGTTGATTGTACCGGGTGGATCAAGGAGACGGCAGGCTCTTTAAATCGACCGCAAAATTCGGTTTCTTAACCTATCGCGCTACGATTTTGTGCAGCGCTGCCCACAGATGGTGCATTTTTTTGTAAAATTTGCAAAGAGCAAACTTACCTGAGGAAAAAGTAAAGAAAGAAAAAGGCTTAGCTCCTATGGAAACGCAGCGACGCCACCGGTCTTCAAAGAGCACGGCGCCGTTTCGCACGGTACACAAGAGATGGCGCAACGAACGCCGCCAACGAACGAGCATACGGCGTCGAGTTCCAGCGTCTTTAGCAGACAATCTTTTCGACTCAAAAGCAGCGCGCGTTCCGCAGGCGGCGACAGTCGCAGAAACAATTACAGGCGCGGTAACAACAAGCAACTGCAGTTCCTTGTCTGCTAAATACGCCGGCTCTCGGCGTCGTCTGCCCGTTCGTTGGCAGCAGTTGGCGTCGTGACCGCTTGCGCCCTCTCTTGTCTCCCGTGCGAAACGGAGCCGTGTTGTTTGAAGACCGGTGGCGTCGCTGCGTTTCCATAGGAGCTAAGCCTTTTTCTTTCTTTACTTCTTGCTCAGGTAAGTTTGCTGTTTTCAAATTTTACAAAAAAAAATGCACCATCTGTGGGCAGCGCTGCACAAAGTCGTAGCGCGATAGGTTAAGAAACCGAATTTTGCGGTCGATTTAAAGAGCCTGCCGTCTCCTTGATCCACCCGGTAGAAGGATTTCTTGCAGGCCTGCGCGCGCTCCGTCCGGTAGGCTTTATCAGATCGAAGGCTAGACGAAGGCTAGCTACGGTCACGTGATCTGGTCACGTTGGCCTGAGAAGTGAGGAGGGTAAGGAGAAAAATGAGAAAGAGGCGAGGCGTCAAGGGAGCATGGCTTGTGGAGGCTACGCGGCTGACGTCATGCTCTCTTCTACCCTTCTATCCTCCTTGGGGACAAAGGACAAACAAAACTCTGAAACACAGCCAGGCGACTGGTGCGCGACCGAAAAAATCCGCCTGGTCCGGACATCGAACCAGGGCCTCTCCATTTCCAGTGGAGCGCTCTACCAGACTTTCACGTACTTTCGATTTGCAAAACAACTTGCAAGTCGAAAGTCTGTGTGGTCTGTTTGTCTTCCATGCCCCTCTTTCGTTGGAGATTTTTGGAGATTCGTGTTGTTTTGCCCCTTCTGTTTCCCACTCTTCAGGGTTAAAAACTGTCAGTACTCAACCAGCTCGCCTGCATCTTTGCATTAACTTCATTAATTTTACGGCGGATGTCATGTTTATATGGTTTATACTTCGCACGCTTCCGCCACACTTTTCTTATCCGATGTTGTGCGCTTCCGTGACTTCCGCGTCTCAGAGCGCTCAGACTAGCCGGCGCGTCTATCCGAACGAACTGCTCAGACAGAACCGAAACCAAGGAGGATTGACCGAAACCGAATCTAAACGGTCCGCGAGGGGGCACGTTGCAATATTGGTGAAGCCTAGTCATAAAAAGTTTAAACGATATTGTGCCCAGCGTGATTGCAGATCTCTCTGGCGATTAGTGCGCGTGACATGTCACGTGCAAGATGGATGTTTGATTGTAGGAGGATCGGAGGATTCCTTGCAGGCTTGCGCGCGCTCCGTCCGGTAGGTTTTATCAGACGAAGGCTAGCTACGGTCACGTGATGTGGTCATGTTGGGGGAGAAAAAATGAGAAAGAGGCGAGGCGTCAAGGGAGCATGGCTTGTGGAGGCTACGCGGCTGACGTCATGCCCTCTCCTACCATTCTATCCCCGGTTCGATTGCAAGAAGGTTTCGCGGATTTCGAACATGCCAAAGGTTCGTCGGATTCGTCAGGTTCGACGACACGGTTGGCACGGTTGGTCGGCTGGTGCGGCGGCCGTCGTTGCGTCGTCCGTCGTCGCTGGTTATTCGGAGAAATTGCAAAGATTATGAATCCAGTGGATTATCCGATTATTGTATTATGACGATCCTTAAATTGTATCGGTCGTATTCTCCGCGTGTGGATTTCCAACTTGCGCGCCTCGGGCATTGTAGCAGTAGGAGCCAGTGATGAGGTGAACGAGTCGTGAGTGGGATATCGAGCCATCATGTTGGATACACCAAAGACCGACAACAAGTGCGAGTGAGTGCTTATCTAGAAGCCGTGGTTGGGCGCCCTTTTTCTTGACCGACTTCGTTGTAAACAGCGCGGGCGGTGGTATCTTTCGTTAACATAGTGGACGACACGGGTAGAACGTTTGTTGTCGTGGTCGCGAGCCTCGAGCCGGTCAGCGTCCACCTTCGGAAGCCGCTCTGTTATTGATTGTGGATGAGTCATACTGCATTCCTGGGAGTGCGTTCGGCTCGGTTCCGCGCGCCAGCGGGTTTTCGGCCGTTCTGAATGCCATTGCTCCTGCACTGCGTGGGATAAGCTTTGGGAAGCTTGGCCGCTCTCTGCTCAGGTGTAGTTCGGCTGTTGCCCAAGGACGCCGGAGACCGGATTCGCCGATTGCTCGAGCCTTGACGAAGGAAATAAGAGGAACGGAACGGAAAAGCGGGCAGCGGTCGGAACCGAGCGAATGCGAGCTCCGGTAACAGCTTGGACCTCCTGTTTCTCGGGAGTAGTGCGTGACGACGACGGCAACATAAAACGTCAATATTGTGAGCGGTTCTTGATTTACGTGCTCGCTCGTGGTTTTTGGCGAGCGCTGTTTTCGCTTTCGAAAGTTCATTTCTTTGCAAGTGTACTAGCTCTGACGGTGCGTAGCCACTAAACTTCTATCAGACACTCTCCTCCCACTGATAACGTGCTGACGTGCCGCTATCGAGGCAAAGGACAAAGCGACTGCGGTACTACATAAGAAAATAATTTAGTCTATCATTTTTCCTTCCGTGCGGAGTTCGGTGCAAGTTTGCTGCTAATGTTAATTTTTTTTTTTACCTTTTTTGGGGATATCTTGACAGCGCGCATAGAAAAAGAACGAGGACAAGGAACGAGACATACAAGACAATCAGGCATGCAAACTTCTTGTACTTTTTTTTTTTTTGTGAAACAATGCAATGAATTGTAGTTCTAGAGGGCCCAGGTGTGCCCATTGGCGTACGAAGTATTCAAGGGGGTTGGAAATGGAGGATTGTTATGAGAGGGGAGGGCATTGCCCCTTTCCCGCCGTCCCATCGCGACTGGGCCAACTGGGCACCATGTACAGTATGTCAAGCCTGACATATGTGGCATACTGGAGCAGTGGTACTGAGGGTATTGTGTAAGTTTACACAAGCGAGTGTAACCTTACGATATATAAACATTTCTATGCCTGTTTTCACCTCAAGAATCAGTAAAAAAAGTCTGGCTCCTAGCTGAACATTACTAATTTCCCCCGTTTACGTGGGCAATATAAAGATATATTTAGGTGAACTTTAGATTAGATATATATGTCATCTTAACAAGACGCACAGACTCCAAACGCCGAAAGTTTCAACTTTCTCCTTGGACAACCAAATCTTGTTCTTAAGAACTACATCGCGTCCCGTATAAACAATGCGCAAAACTTGCTTTTTCCTTGAGGTGAAAATGGTTGTAGATGATGTTTATTATACCGACGTTGCACTAGTTAGTGCCGCCAAGCAGGAAGTTAATTTTATCGGAATTCTTTATGCTGTGGTTGGGCCGACCCCTTCCAATTTCACTCTGCCTTCTCCATCGTTCTGTAAACTGAAACCTTAATTTCTTTTTTTCATGTTCTTTGTTGCCGGAAGAATTCGTCCACTTGTGACCAATACCCTATGCAGGTAGTAAATAATTAGATAGTGAATATTACCAGGAGGCATTGAGCGCATTACTGATAAAACGGGGTCAGTGCCGCATGTAACCGAACGACGGCGAGGGTAATCCCCTGCAGTGGCCACTCACGAGAGAGCCCACTTGCCATAGATCTCTCCACATCCCTCTTGTGGCACCCGTGCACTCAGCGTTGTCAGCATTCATGGCCATTGAGGGAGAGTGCTGCCGTCCGAATAATATTGCGAGGGTGTTGATCAGCGGCACGCTTATACACACCCAAGTATGCTAGGCTAATATCAGTCCCCACTCCGAGCTGTAGATACCTACTTGTCGTTATGGTGCCTGGAACGCATTGACTGGTGTGTTTACTGCGTCTTCAAAGGTGGTTCCTCGATTTCTGCTTAATAATGAATGGAGGATATACCAATGGCTGTGCCCTTTCTATCGGGCGGTAGCTTGCGCCACCTATCCTAGAAACTAAAAACCAAAAGCATGATGGCTCCGTTTTGCGCCTCATATCATTAAAGTGTCGTGTTGTTGCCTGTCCTTGGCGGTGACACAGCAGCAGAGGTGGATGAGGACTTGAGGTAGACACCTCAAGTCCTCATCCATTCTACTGTAGGTCGCTCTGCAACCAGACCGTCTGTGGAAACCAAAGCAGACATTAGTTGGGACACTGTAACGACAGTCTTTCTCGCCAACATTTCTGCAACCAAAAGTTAGGATCGCGACGTCCAACAGCATGGCACACCGGCTCCTGCGACACAATTTGTTACCACTTCGGGCCCACCTTCAATGCATGGGCAAGATAGGATGGTAGACAATGCAGTTGAAGACGCCTTCCAGGCACCGTAGTTATTGAGTCACCATTCTCCGTGCCACCATGCTGGTGGTTGGGGTGACCTTGGCGGAACGAGCTCCCTCTCTTGCAGACGGGGGACCACAACATGAGCGGCTGCCGCACGGAGTCCCGCATCCCCGTGGCGGCACGCAGGGCAGACGGCGGCCCCGAGGCCCTCTCTGTGGGGCCCTTGTCGGGGTCCCCCAAGTGGGCACGCATCAAGGACCGCTTCGAGGGACCGCCGGGACAGGGAGTGGACCGCGGCTCCGAGGCGCACGTGGCCAGGGGAACCGCCATGGGCGAGTTCAGGTCCGCCAAGATGGCGGCCAGGCGCCTCATGGACAGCCGCCCGAGGAACGACGCGCACAGAGCAAAGCCCGGCTGCAGTCCGGTACGCGACCGGAGCATCGTTGGCCCGAGCGGCGCATTCTCTGGAACCGTCTCGCATTCGGATGTCACTGTCACGGGACGCGAACGGCGACTCCCTGCGTCCTCGGAACGAACCCATTGCGTCGTCGTCAACGGCCCAAAGGCAAGAGCCAATCGTCCGAAAGGTGTCGCAATGTTACAGTCTTGTGGCGCCGGCTCCGAGGAGCGTCCAGTGATGACAGATTGCGGCAAACTTACGAACAGGCCGTATCTCCGCTCTCATAGCTTTTCCAGTAAGCTTCCTTCAAGCAGTTTGTCGGTTGTGGAGTCAAAGAACACCGAGCATTCCGGTTCCACATCGCCTGCGGAGGACCGTCTGCCCGGAAAACCCTCCGAAAATAGCTGCGTAACATCGAAACCGTCGTGCGCGATACCCGTTACACAGACAGAGACAGACATTACCTCGCCGCCATCCTCTGCCGACTGTGATCTACGCGAGTTCCAGGCGAGGACTTCCAAAGTGGCGTCACTCGCGATGAGTTTCGAGAACCTCCTCCTAGGTGATACGCGGGAGGGCAACCAGGCCCATTTACAGAGAGGCGCCTTCTGCAATCGCTCGCTTCCCCTCGAAACGTTTCAAGATGCAAAGACAACATTCAGAAAGCGACTAAACATTCCCATCAATGGCGTCGTGCGGAAGCCGTGCCGCATCATTGCCAAGTCTCGTCGGACGCCGTCGCCCCCCGGAGATAGGTCGAGCGATCTGCCGCGGGCCTTGGTCAAACGAAGCAGTTCCCTTATTGGTCACACATCCTACTCGAGAACTCGTGAGTCAGTTGCAGAGAGTCACGCGTCCGCCGTTGTCGAGCGGCCCTCCACGAGTCATTTGGAGGCCACGACGGACGGCAGTGCAGCCCACCCGCCGTGGACCTCCCCGTCTCCCAGCTGCGAGGGAAAAGAGAAGAAATTGAGTGCAGTTCAGCTGGCCGTGCTAAACCTGGAAGCTCGAAGCCAAGCCGCATTGGAGAAGAGCAGCAAGCTCAGCTTTTCAAGTTCCTGTCTGGAATCTGGAAAGCTAAAGCCGGCTGCTCCGAATTCCGCTCTCCAAGAATTGTCATCTAAGCGGTCTGTGCAGAGGCCACCGTTGCCCACTGCTCGCCCCGTGACACTGCCCTCTTCATCGACGTCGTCACGTACGAGCCCTTCTTTCAGGGAGATGCCGGACACTGAGGACCTCGAGCCCTTCCGGTCTTCCCAAGTGTCGTCCGCAGTTCTTGCTTTGTATTCGAATGTCGTCTCCACCGTGCACAAGGAACAGCCCACAAACGAGGGCGAGTGGCGGAGCGAGCGGTCTGCTGAGTCGGCACCGGCGACCGGCGCCGTGCGTCCCAACCAGTCATTCCTATGGACATTGCGGCAGACGACGCGGGCTCCCGTCAATGGTTCGTGTGACGAGCTGTCCGACGCTGTCGTGCTGCCCAGCAAGACCAGGTCTTCCTCTGCTCTAGCGGGCACTGGAAACTACTCCTCGCTTTGGGAGTCCATTGCTGGCCGCCCGGCGATGAACCATGCCGGGGCATCGAGCAAACCAGGTGAGTCGCAGAAAGCCTTTTCTAGGAGCTCTTTTGTACCTTGGCATTCTATCCGAAATGCCGAGCTGTAGCGGTTGCTATGGTCGCAGACGGGCTGAAAACAATATTTTGTCTCTTTCGAATTCCCTGCCTCCAGCAAGTGCTCTCTGTTTTCTGCCATATTTTTATTTGCATGCGCACACTCAAGGCTGACGAGGCGCCCAAGTATTATCGAAGGTAGGGTGCTCACGCTGGAGATGGAACAGCTGAATAACCTTTCTACCGTTGTCATCCTCTCGGTCACTAATCTTTAAGGTGGTTAGCACAAAGAGCAGGGTGAGGCAGTGGAGGGGCAGAGCTATGTCCCTATTGCTGCTGCACAAGCCGGTTTCAAGTGGAACTGACCAAAGGGTAGGTGCCGCAAAAGCTGGAACCAGGGGAAGTATCGTGGAGCAGGAGGGTTCGGACCTGAACGAGAAACCGTTGAACGATGGGTTACAATGTCTAGAGTTGGGCGAATATCAAGCTTTCAATCACGAATTGATTATGAATATTGAAACATGGACTGGAAATTTAATTTGAATATTTTTGAATATATATACAGTATTTTCCGAGCTATAGTTCGTGAACTATACATGTTTAAAAGTTTAAATTTTAGGCTGTGCAGACTATCTATGCGTGTGGACTATACAGGAATTGTGTTGTTCAAGATCGCTCATAATGATCAGAATGACGGATCTTCTGAATAAAAGATTATGTTAATGTGTATTTATGTGTAATACAAGCTTCTTCGTGAGCTAAGAAAGCAGACATTTGTCAAGGTGTGACATGTATGAGAAGATATTCGTGTTGACTAAGCACTAAATGTGTACTATGCACGGCGTGCGGACTATGCACCGTGTGTGGACTATCTAAGCAAAAATGTTTGATTTTGAGCCCAAATTTGTCTTTGCGGACTATACACCGGGTGCAGGACTATAGCCCGGAAAATACGGTAGTTTATATTTATAGTATGAATTGAGCATGGACACTTTAATACATCATGGTTAGAAGTCTTTAGAAAGCGTGCCTTTGAAAAGGAACAGTTTTAATATTTGAGAAACATTATCTAAATAAAAAAAAAAGCTTTTCCACTTTGGTGAAGGAGGAAGACCAGCGAAGCTGTACTATGGTGGGAATGAAGTAATGGCCAGCTGAAGTCGGCAAGCCAGAGTTGAAAGGTTCAAAAGGTTGTCGCTCATAGATGGCGGTAGCTGTCCAGAGTTCTGTGTCATCATTGTTTGCTGACGGACACGATCCTGGGGAAACTAGCCCTTAACAGCTCCGCTGTAATAAAAAGTTTTTTTAAGATAAGTTGGGTAAAATGTAATGTAACAAGCAAGAAAAGCGTGAGTATGGCATGTATTTAGATAAAATTTAAAGTTTTAATTTCCAACACTGTTTTTTAAAGGGGTAGGGAAACGAAATTCCAGTGCTCATTTTCTAGCTTGAATGTGTTGCATGTTGCACTCTAACCTCAAAAACACCAATCTTCCGTTGAAAGGCACAAGAAAACTAATTTTAAACCTAAATAAACAATCTTTCAATGTGCACCTAGTGGATGCATGCGGAGCCTATTTGAGAGGTGATCTAGCAACGTTGGGGAACTTGCTACGTAGTCGTGACGTAGCAGATTCCTTCAGAGCAGCGCCGCTCTTTGGAATTTCAACATTTTCCTTCTTAGCTTTCCTCCTCAACTCACAAATCGCACATTGAACCAAACAGTCCAAGAAGACGGAAAGGAGGGACTCCCCTCTTTCTCGGACCGTCGTTCGTGCACCCTGATACAGCAATCCTCCCCCTAGAAGATTAGCCCGTCGCTCAAAACTCGGACAAACGTTGCTTTTCCCACCCCGGTCACCCCTAAGCTGACAGTGCTGGGGAAGCTACAGTGCTCCTTGGGCTGCAGCCACATGCTCGTCACCCCACGGGTACTTCGAACGGCTCGGTTGTAACGCGTTGACGCTATTGACACCACCACAACGCTGACAACGCCACCAAGGGCGAAGCTCATAACCACGCCAGCCTAGCTCCGTCACGAATGCGGGGAATCTTTTCTTTCTGTTTTTGTTTGCGCCGGATATCTCATGACGCATCGCGCTCTCCAGTTCGCTTCTCTTCGGGCGCTCGCTCGAGTGCACCGTTTCGCAACGAAAAATATAGCCAATCGTTCAAAATACAAACGTGCTATTATCATTTGCGGTTATTATCCGTCATGCTTGACTCATTTCCAAACGAAATTTGAATATTTCAATTTTTGTTTCCGTACCTCTTTAACATCAGGGATTAGACTATAGCTATTACCAAGGAAGGCTGACCTACCATATTTTACGGACTAGTAGTCCGCACCCGGTGCATATTCCACAGGGGGCAAATTTGGGGTCAAAAATAAAATTATTCGCTTAGATAGTCCGCACCCGGTACATAATCCGCACCTCGTGCATAGCCCGCACTTAGTGCCTAGCCCGAACGTTAAAAGTATCCTACACAGCACACCTTGACAAATGCCTACTGTATTAGCTCACACAAAAGCTTTATCGTGGATAAATCAACATTAATACATATAGTTCGTTACTCATAAAATCCTTCACGACTTGTCACGGTGAACGATCTAGGAAAAAACAAATCATTGTATAGTTCGCACCTGTAGATAGTCCGCATCGGGTGAATTTTCAACTTCTAAACATTTATAGTCCGGAAAATACGGTACTATAGTGAGTAAAATTTCCGAGACAATTGAGTCAAGTGAGAGGCTCCAACAGGTCATCTTTTCTCCTAACACGCTGGTGAAAAGCAGGGAATTGTGATGCACGCATGCTGGTGAGAAGCAGTGAAGCTTGATGCAAGAACACTGGGGGCAGTTGGTGAAGTTTGACGCAAGAGGTCAAACTATTCTGAAGACATTATTCATAATCTTTTTACTATTCGAAAAGCTCGATTACTTTGTACAGTAAAAGTGTACTGCAAATTGAATCGAATAGCAAATATTCCAAAAATGCTGACATCTTGCTCGATGGGGAGCGGTGTGGCTACATGTATACACATCTTTCTTAGAGTGGTGACATCAGACCAGTTTGATCTGTGATACTTTTTTTTCTTTCTCTAGAATGCGTGAAAGGGCATTTCCCGGCACGAGCTCTTATCACTGACTGTTCTACGACAGCATTTGGTTTTTTCTGTTTTTTTGCAATTTTCCTGTGAGCGCGTGCTGTCTGCATCGGGTACTATAAGGAGTGGCGTCACCTGAAGCAGAAGAACATTGAGGCATCCTATTGGGGAGCACCTCGGTAGAAGGGCATTGCTTGCTTCTGTTGTGGGGAGCACCTCTGTTCAATGCTATGCTGGAAAACATGTCGAACTACTACACAGACGTTGCTCCTATGCCCATGAGTGGAGAATTTTTCTTTTGACAGGTCGGGAATTGTTTGAATGATTCTTTGCAGAAACCACCACAGATGGCTCATCTGCTAGCAACGATAATGACGGCACCAAAGTCGACAGTTGGTGAGACTGCTTTTGCATTTCACGGTAATGAATGCCACAGGTATCTTAAAAATTGTAATGTTAAAACAAGCCTTTTTAGAGTGACAGCAGTAGAGATAACGGCTCCTATTTTCTTCTTTACTACAGTGGAATCTCATTAATTTAAACCCAAGGGGGACCAAAACTTTGTTTGAATAATGCAGAGTTTGAATTACCGGGAGTTTCTTCCCTAGAAACACTTAGGACGGGACCTACATGTTAGTTCGAATTATCCGTGAGTTTAAATTAAGAGAGTTTGAATTCACGAGGTTCCACTGTAATACAGCACGATTTGTACGTTACAGACGCTTTCAGCACACGTCGAAGCAGAACCACCAATGCTGACCTCCTCTTTTCTTGCCGGGATATTGAGCCACTGAAACGGGCGTTGCTGAGCCTGTACACAAGACTGCATTGGAGTACACTGTGCCCTTAGGATGACACTAACTTGTCATGCTACCTTTGTGAGGAAGTAAAGCCAATCGAATAAATGAAAATAACAAGTGGAGGTCAGTCATAACAGCACCCATGCACAGCTGCCTAAAAGTGTCTATATGGCGTTCTGGTGCCTCTCTAGCGACACTACTACTGCTACATACGCTCTTTTCACTCGCCTTGAAAGACGAAGATGGAATGGTCTCATCCAATCAACTGTCATAAAAATTGTTCCAAAAGTTTGTTGCACTTTGGTATCTGAGACACTTTTGCTGAGCTGCTGCAATGAAGCACATAATTGCGCAGAGCTTAGAGGAGGGTGAAAATAAGGCAGTGTGCCAGCGGCTGTGTGGGTTGGGATGGTGAGCTGACGCAGTGGCCTTGCAGCATGCAGGAGGGGCAGCATCACTGGACCCACACTCTGCGGGGCTTGGCTTCCTTCCCTCCGGACAGGGCCCATGAAGAAATGGCCTGGGAGCTGGTGAGAGCTCTTTCTTTGAGGCTGCCCTTTCTAGGACAGTTCCTGACAGTTAATGGCCCTGCCCACACCACTCTCTCTGATTTGATAGGGGCTCTCTTCCTGACTTGAGAGGGACAGGCTGGCACAGTCGCATACCATTGGCTGTTGTTGCATGCCAACTACATTAGACAAGCGTTGCCCGTGGCTCGAAGATGACCACCTTGATGTCGACGAATGTTGTGCCTTAGTGAAGCAGGTTGCATTTATCACTGAAGGAGTGGAACATCACATGTTTTTCTATAAAGCTGTATTCCTTTTCTTTTAACATAGTAGTGTATGTTGTTGGGTTGCCCCCCCCCAGAACTGTCACGACAAAAAATATATTCACTAGCGAAATTTAGGGGGCTTTTGTCCCGTTAAGTTTCACAAGATGTAACCTCGCACGGCAAGTACCACCGAATGCTCCCTATGTGACCAAAGACCTCCAGGAGACCACACATACATCTGTTAGACAATAGCATATTCGACGTACTACGAGATTTGCTAAGGCAGGATTTAAAGCAGAGCACTTTCGTCATACTTGACAAAAGTTGTCTTATGTAGAATACTTGCAACGATCGAAGGGTTGGTGCCACCACGACATTACTCGCCGCTCAATTGAGTAGGATGTAAGTGCGCTAAATTTTTTGTTTCATTTTTACAGTGACGCTGTATACCTCTACCAGCCAAAGAAATTTTTGTGTCGTACAAATGAAGGCAAAACAGCATATCTCCTTTGAAATCAGGCATACAGCATACAGCTCAATATCCGTTTCAAGAAAGGTAAAGAATAAAGAAAACCACAAAACAAGCATCAAAACCACAAGATGGATGATAAGGCGCGTGTGAACAATAGGAACACCCTCCCACTCGTTCCGGTAAAGATTAGGTTTGCAGCTGCTTCGAAAGGGGTTGTTGTGATCCGAAGCCCTTGTGTGAAGTGCAAACCACATAATGGATGATAACGGCGCCTGCGAACAATGCGAAGCACGTTCCTTCTCCCCGCGTGTGTTTTCGTGTCGTCGTTCTCATGGAAAAAAAAAGACTTCAGAAGATTGAAGCGAAAATTACAAAGGCTATGCATACAACTTACAGCACAACATTCATTTCAATAAAGAATAAGCACAAAACAAGCATCCTAACCATATAATGGATGATAAGGAGCTCCTGAAAACAATGCAAAGCACGTAGCGCTCACCGCAAACGTTCCAATGAAGATTACTGTTGCCTAAGCTGCCGTGGCGACGGCAGTTTGCAACGTGGGGAGCGATGTCGCTAGCCTTTCATATAAAAAAGAAGAACCCGCCTATATTCTGTTTCACCTTACGTCTGGACGCAGCGGATGCTACGAGCTATCCTTAGCCAGTCCCGATCTGTGGACGTGGCCCGTGATACGCTTTCCGTGCGTCGCTGTGCCCCCTCTCTAAGGTTACGTGACACTCACACGGCCTCCGATTGGTTCCGATGGCTCGTAACATCTGCTGCGCTTAAACGTAAGATGAAACGGAGTATAGCAACTGATTTCATTGTTGCTGCAGCACCGCGACGAATAGGTCACGCATAGTTAGGACTCCCGAGGAGCAGCGTGAATACTAGGAGCGGCAAAGGGAAAAGAAACGACAATGCGACCAGCAGCGGCAAGCAGCGACCGGCGGCGGCATTTCATATAGTGCAGTAGGCAGTCGTTGCAGGTGATTCCACAGCTTCGCTGACCAACCACCTTCACAGCGTGGATTGGAGCCCCAACTTTTTTTGTTGTAGTGGGAACTCAATTTACTTGTTTATACTTGTACGAAGTTTTTTAAGATGAGAGGCCTAAAACAACCTATTGATTGCTCAGGGTGACATAGGCTACTGACCATTGCGAAAAATTGCAGCTTGCAATCGTCAGTCTTGGGTGAAGGTAAAGTGCAATGCAATGGTTAATTTTCTACTTGAGTAAAGAATGCATTGGGAGAAACATATTTCAAATTCGGTCGATCGACGAGACTCGCTCTCGGCGACAAGAACTCTGTGCTTTTTCTCGAGACAAACAATCGCCCAGCTCGCTCGTTTTCTAAGAATTGACCGAACCTTTCTCGTTGCGCCTTCGCTCCCAAAAGACAATGACATGGCGTAACATATTACCGCTTAACCAGGTTGACACAGGGGACAGCAGTTCGTCGTCCACGACCTACGAGCACCTGTACGAGCCCATCTACGACGTGCTCGAGGAAGAGGGGAGGCCGCCGCCCGACGTGGTTCCCGACACGGACGACGTCTACGCCCACCAGGTGCCTTCCTTGCTCCTCCTCTGTTTTGCTCGTCGCAGCTACTGTCGCTGACGAGACGAGAACGACGGGGTGTCTCTTTCCGACATGGAGGTGGGAAGTTTCTGGAGGCGACATGACGCCACCAGAGGTGAAGCCAGAGTTGTGGAGGGACACGCCCCCAATGATGACCAAAGCCAAGGGACGCTATTAGATGAAAAGGAGAGTGGACTTGGCGCAAATAGCTGTATTGGTCACCCTCAGGCATGCCCGAGGGGGCAAAACAGCTGTGCAAGTCAGCTCTCCTTTTCGTCTAATAGCATCTCTTGGCTTTGGTCATCGTTGGGGGCGTGTCCCTCCACACGTCTGGCTTCACCTCTGCTGGCGTCATGTCGCCTCCAGCATGGGCTCATTGGCTGCGTCGGTTGATGTGCTGCCCGGTTGATCGCCGACATCGTCTATATTTCCAGGCAATGCCAGGAGCTAAAAGTTGTGAGAAAACTTTGCAAAATAGTAGGATGGCAGATACTGTAATAAGACACGGGGGCATGTGGCAGACATGATTATTCATGTCCACCACATGCCTTCGTGCCGTGGCTACAGAGTAGGGTGGCACTTTCACCGCTCGCGTCCACCTTTACCGCCTCTCACCAGAGTGCACTGCGTTGAGCTTACACCGCTCTGCACCGGAGTGCTAGGAGCAGCAGGCTGATGTGGGAGCGCCTGGGTTAGTGCGATAGCTTCGGAAATTATGCTCGCTACCATTACTGGTCGTACCTTCCTTGATCTTGATTGTAGGTTTAATTTTATAAATGCTGTGTCGAGAATAGCAAATATGCTTGTTTTTGATGGCACTTTATGGAAATTATATTTATTTTTTAAATAAACCACCGAGTATACAAGGGGAGGGTAGTGAGGCTTTATCCCAACTGAAGTTTTGCTATATGATTTATTTTTCAACCATTTTTTTTTTATTTATTGGAAATGGAATTTACCCTGATCAGAGCCTTGTTCTAATAAAAAGAATGCTCCGTGTTAATGCGCTGAACTTAAGGGTGCGAACGAGCTGGTGAGTATTAAGCATGACAAAAACCCAGAGTCTGAGGGTAAAAACAACACATACACTAAATGGGGAAAAAAATGACACATACGCTAAAAGGACCTTTTAGTGTATGTGTTGTTTTTACCTGCAGTCTCGGGGTTTTCGTCAAGCTCGCATTCCTTTGCGCCCTTTCTACTCTTATTACAAAAGGTAATAAGTAATATGCTCCAGTATCGGAGAGGAGTTCTAAGTCATTATCAAAGGTGAAACTTGTTTATTGACGCAATTAATTTTTTGTATCTTCAAGTGATGTGGTAACAGATCTTGGCACCTGCTCCGAACGTGTCAGTGCCTGCTTCAGACCAATGTTTTGCCTGCTCCAGAACCTGCTCCAGAAGGTCAAATGCTGCCTCCCTCACTGATATTAGAGATTTTCGAATATTCAAAAAATTACAAATAATGTATTGTTGTGCAAATATTCGAATTTTCGAATAGTGGTTTTGAATAATATGCTATTCGATGTTCGCTCCACGGTGGACTGCAATATTCACACTTTTCAAAGTGCTGATTGCGGCAGGTTAGTTCCGTTGTGCGCGCTTTTCACCGAGCATCTGTGCACTTGTGGTGAAGCAATATCCATGGAACTCGTGAGCTCTCCGCGTGTATTGCTTTCCCGCAGAGCGCAGGTGCTTGATGAGAAGTGCGCTCAACGGGGCTATAACCCTCCGCTATTATGCAAGAGTTAATGTATGCTAGGCAACAATGTCTTGTCAAGCCGCGTTCATCATTCGTGCTTGTTAATTTTTTTTTTTTTTGGTCAATTTTTGAAGTGAAGAAAGGATATTTGCATATGGCAAGCAGATTTAGAAATCCCCTTGATTAGGATAGCTGCAAAAAATTTGTCATTTACATGCAGAAGTTGATACATATAATTATATTAAGATTAACTGATCTTAGAAGTGGACAAGTGGGAGGTTAGGAACAACTTTCATGAGTTCAGCTGAATTTTTGTTTAAGCATTGTGCACAGTAGTGAAACTATTCAATATTCTATTAGAAAATCTTCGGCGAAAAGCAATATTTGTTTGAATTTGCATCAAACTTAAAATCCGCTATTCGCACACGCTTAGAATAATGCTTTCGGAATTCTCAGATTTTTCGCACCGAGCTTTATTGTTTCGCATCAATGCTTTCGTTTCAAGCTTCATTGCCTTGCACCAGTGTTTTTGGGGAAACAGCCGACTTGCCAGAACATCTCTGTTTGTTCAATGGGCTCACAAATATTGCATAATATTCTAGGTCAACCTGCTTTGGTTACAATTATAGGCCGAACATTAATTTAAAAACAAAAAAAATTAAAAGCAGTACAGAAAGAACCGCCAATGGCTTGTTCGCACTAAAAACCCATTCACACACTTGTGTTCGCTTACGACCAAGTTCTTGTGATTTCCTACGACGATAGAACACACTGGCAAGCTGGCGTCACCAATGAGGTGGCCCTGGAACTGTATTTCACTAGAGCGGAGGCTCTGTGATACTTGCGAGATCAAATGTGCCTACTTTCTCGGAGAAATAGTTGCTTATAACATTGTCAAAAGCTTTTCGAACCAAGAAAGAAAGAATGATGCACCAAAAAAGATGGGAAATGTATGAAAATGTATACAGATGCACGGCTACCCGGCAGACGGCTCCAGCGTGGTCTCTCGTGGTAAGAGATCCCAAAAGGTTTAAGACACTAGGTCGTAAGTAGTCGCAAGAGTATGAACCAGACTTTACAGTGTTGCGCAGTGTACATGACGAGCTTGACAGGCACAGTGACGCGACGCGATTTAATATGATATGATACGACGCGTCGACGGGGCACAGGAGTCCGAGAGTGCGGGGACGTCGGAGCCCGGTCTGCCGGGTCGCAACAGCCGGCTGACGCGGAGCGACATCCGCCTGGAGCTCTCCTCGCACCTCAACCTGGTCCGGCTGAGGAAGGACGTCCACAGCGCTGCCGAGATTGGCGTCCACTTGCAGCAGGTAGGGAGACACCCCGCTTTGTCGGGCTTGGGTTTTCACTCCCTCCCTTGGCCCGGCGTTTTCGATTTTGACGTTGTCATAAAGTGTGACCCAATACGGTGGTTGGTACTCCTTCACGTCGGTGCCGATGACTCGCGGTCCTTCTTTTGCATTCGGCTTTCTTCCGACGAGTTTGCTTGTGTCCACGAACATACGCACCCGCGGAAAGTGTGTATTAAAAAATGAGACTGGTTGCAAAGAAGTGGTTTATTTTGTAGCGTTAGCTACACTGGCCGAGGTTGAGCAGTTTCGCGTGGCTCCTGGAGAGCCGTGCTGCGCATGCGCGAGGAGCAGTGACGTCACACGGCGCACAGCTGGCGCGTGTCACGTGCTGGCGCATGTGTCACTGGAAAAATAAAGTATCTTCCAGCACGCGATTCGAACCGTCGACCCCGAGCTCCTGAAGCCGACGCTGTACCCACAGCGCCACGAGGCACTTCCGAAATGGGCAATCCATTGGACATCTGTATCGGTTGCTGTTGCCCCGTCATCATAGTGCAGTTTCTAAAGTGAGGGGCCCCGTCACCGTAGTCAGTTCCTATACATACAGCGGGGCGTTTGCCAGTGTGGTATAGCCATGGAGAAGGAGAGTGAAATTGCTGCTCAGCGGCGCAGGAGAGCGGAGAAGCTTAACTCATCGGATCCCGAAGTAGTTGCCTGGCAATTAGCGGTTGAGCGTAGGAAGAACGAACAGAAGAAGGCTAAACGTGCTGCGGAGACACCGGAGCAAAAGAAGGAGCGTCTAGCAAAGCGGCGTCACCAGGAGGGTGAGCGACGTGCCCTGACCATCTCAGCAGCCAGGAACCAGGAAAGCTAAGAATAACCAGCTGAACCTTAGCTCACGCTACGTATATCCTGGCATAGCCGAGCTAAGCCACTGCAATTTTTTACACTGTTGCAAATTTAACTGTTATTCCCTTCAACATACTTTAGTCCCTTGACTATACACAGTTGCAAACGAATTTTCCATGGCTGAAAATAGTGCTGCGGATCTTCGTGTGTCAGTCTCTTCAAAGGTGCCGCCGTTTTCTTCTCGTTTGAACGAAATGTGCGTTCCAACACTTGACACTCACCTTTGCTCATAACTTTTGCTGGAAGGTGTGAGCAAAGGTCGGCTCCTGTAACGTAAAGTTTTTGCCAGTTTGGGCTCACTTCCTCTGCGTGGGCAGTACAGGTACGGTGCCCGAAACGCGTCTTTGACCGGTGTGTTTAGCGTTCCATCCCACCCACACATCGAAAAGGGTCCCAAAAGGGGAACAAATGACGTCGTACAAGCCGGCATGTCGTGCTGTCGGACGTCACGATCCTTGCAGACGGTGCTAGAGGTCCTGGCAAAAAGTATGAACGAGCGCGAGTGTCGCCGGCGTTGCTGCGTCCCAACTTTTGGCTGCCGAAGCTTCCGTGAACTGGCAAGCTGGAGAGCGACCTGCAGCAGATCGGGCGTCTGCCACATCCACCGCCGGTTCTGTAACACCGTCGGGGTCGCGGCTGGTGATAGCATGACACTTCTCTGACGTCGTCGGGTGGAAATTGAGGGACCGCTTTTTAGGACGTGGTGGGCACGCCAGTCAAGGACGCTTTCCAGCCACACCCCACACCCTCCCCAAGCCCCCCCCGATTGATTGTACCCCTTGCTTCAGGAGCCGAGCAAGCGGGGCCTGGTGGACTGCCTGCTGCGCCCGTCGTCCCGGAAGGAGACTGCCACCTTCTATGTCCGGCTGTCGGTGGACCGCCAGCTGTTGCCGGAGGCGGACGGGCGGCCGGTGAGAGGCATCGCCCAGCGCAGCGCGCCCCGCCGCAGGGGCCTGCGCAGGACCACCTCCTCGGCCCTCAGGAGGCCTCGCACGCCGCCCCCGCTGCCCCCTGTCGCGGCGGCCGGGGTCTCCCGCGACGCCTCACTCTCTTCCGCCACTGGTGAGTGCTTGGGAGGGACTCTTGCCAGGTGGCGATTGGTGGACTGTAAAGAACGCCTTTCGTTTGTGAAGCTTCTGAGTTAAGTCAATGGGCCCATTTTGGCTCACGAATTAGCGCAATTTCACATACGTCGCATCGTCTAGTTTACAGGATGAGAGAGGGGGGGGGGGGGTATGTCTGAGGCTTATGGTGTATTCGCACGACGGAGTTTTTCCTTAAGGAGAAGACTAAACGTCACCAAGTTTCGAGGTCACGTGCTACGCATCACGGATGTTCGCTTATCCCCCGAGCTCGCGAAGAGCCGAGGAGAATCTGCGACCGGCTTACAGAATACCCGTCAGGGCGTCTGGGCCCCCTCCTTTTGTCCCCCTGATTTTGGAGAAGTGTGGGGTGCCTTTTTGTAGCGTAAGCTACACTGGCCAAGGTTGAGCAGTTTTGCGTGGCTCCTGGAGAGCCGTGCTGCGCATGCGCGAGGAGCAGTGACGGAATGGGCAGGACTGGTATGGCGCCTAGGTGAGTCCCCGATGCACGCGCCACGCGCATGCACCCGCTCGAGATCATGGCTCGTGCTGTCCTGTTGTTCTGGGCGGCAGCTTCGTTGCTTGATACATAACAACACGGCGCACAGCTGGCGCAAAAAAGTCAAATTTGGGGGTTTTACGTGCCAAACCAACGACGGGCATCTGGCACGCCCCATCGGAAGACTGAGGATTAATTTGGACCACCTGGGGATCTTTTGACGTGCAACCGAAAGCTCGGTTACACGGCGCCTCCTCCGCAATAAGAAGAGCGGAGAAGCTTAACTCATCGGATCCCGAAGTAGTCACATAATGCGTATACCGTGTGTGTGTCATTGAAGCAGCAGTAAGCATGATAATCAAGCTAATCCTAGACAACCAGAAAAGCTAAGAATAACCAGCTGAACCGAAGCTTACGCTACGTATATCCTGGCATAGCCGAGCTAAGCCACTGCAGTTTTTAGAGCGCAGCTCTTAGGCGCCCGTTTCCGGCTTGAGCGGCATCGGCGTAACCACGCGGTGCATTATGGGACGCGTGACGTCACTGATGACGTCATCGGCATCCGCATCGTCATCGTCATCATCACTGATGACGTCATCAGTGACGTCACTGATGACGTCATCGTCATCGTCACGTGACCCCCCAGGTCAGTCAAGTGCCCCCCCCCCCCCCCCCCCCTCCCCCTCCCGAGGTCACTTGACCCACCCCCCCCAGTACCCTTCCCTCCTCCTCCTCAAGAGCTGTGCTCTAATTCGGCGTTACAGGAAGTTGTAAACAGCTTTCACTTTTTTTTTTTTATTTGTTTCTTTGCCTTTTGTTTGACGAGCCCCCGAAGGTCACTGCGGGTTCGCGAAAAGAGAGACTCTGGCGACTCTGACTCCATCGTGCGAATGCTCGCTTTGATTTTCTGCACCGCCTCCTCCTTCTTGTGTCTTTTCCTTCTCGCAGCTCTATGACATACTCAATTTTCTCCGGAGATAAAGCTCTTTCGTGCGAATACACCATTAGGTACACAAGCCCCAGTAATTTCCATGCTAGCCTTTAGCCGGCTCTCAGATTTGCTTACTCAATACACATTTCCAAGAAACGCTGGTGCGACCTTTGCTCCCCTTATCGACTATAAATGTTCTGCCACTCCCTTGGGCTGTTGAAACCTGCTCGGCACAATTCTCTGCCTGCGTTTTCTGTTTTTGCATTTCAGGCTTTCCGGCCTCTCTTGAAAGTTTTCGCTTTATTTTTCTGGTCTATATTGCATTCCCCTTTTTGTGCTATCTTCCACCGTGAGAAATGAGGCTGGTAAGTGTTGCAAGTTGCGCCAGGGAACGGTGACACAATAGCTCGGTAAGACAAGAGGTTTAATATGGCGATAGGCTCAGAGCTGGGTACGTTCTAGGCATGGGCGCAAGGCGTGAGTTCATGCGCATGAGCGACAAAACTCTATCAGCTCGGCTGCTCAGTGTAGCTGTATACAATAGTAAGTGCATGCCATTCAAGCGTTTCTGCTCGACATTAACGGGAAACAAAGGAAGGGAACAACGTTAAACGTCCGTCGACGTATTTTTGCGAACAATGACAACTGTTCTTCCCACTCCCTGAGATAATCCGGGTGGAGATCTTCTTAGTCATCGCCAAAAATAGCTCTTTGTGTTGGGGTGGGGAGCAAACCAGTTGTGTCTGTTCCTTTACCTTGGTGTTGGTGTTGTAAAAGAATGAAAGCTCTCCCCAAAAACATGCCCTAAAACGAGGTCCTCTTGAATTCTGTTCAATAATTGAGATGTGACTGTCGTCGATACTGTTATGTTGTGTCATTTGAGATATTTCTCAAATAAATCCTTTTTGGATAACACTGGACCGTGTGGTACATACAATACATTGTTTGAATGATGGCTCTTACTAAAACTTATTTCAAAGTCCTGTCGTGTGACCCATAATCACATTATTTATGCGCTTGAAATATGCATGCTTTTCGGCTACATTCTGTTGTAAATTTTTTTTGACAGCTAAGTGCTTTGTCGATTGCCACGGCTGAGCAGGCAGCACTGTTAAAACTCATCAAATAAAACAGATATTCCAGTCACATTCGCTCTGTTGCACACACACCCCCAAAAAATAGTTTACAAGTTTTTTTGTTTTTTTTTGTCTCAAATATGGTACAATGCTTTCTCAATGTGCTCTGGAAAATACATACACCATGAAACCAAAAAACAGCAGGAAAAGGCAAGAATGTAGCCCCCAGCAGCGTCTGAAATTGCGCCCATCGAAATCAACCGGATGGACTGTTGATGTCTGCTAACCCTAACACGATGGACTGTTGATTTCGATGGGCGCAATTTCAGACACTGCTCGCAGCTAAATTCTTGCCTTTTCCCGCTGTTTTTAGGGGCGAAGCTCCTTAGGGGCTAGCCATGTCCGTATGTCCGTCCGCCGTAGGCCGGCGTCGGGTGCTCGTGCTTCTGCTCGTGAGATCACATGCTACTACTGTAGGGCAAAAAAAAAAAAGATGAAAAAAAAAAATGAAAACAATTTATGAAAAAAGAAAAAGAAGAAAAAAAAAGAGTAGGGGGTTCTGAGATGCCATCCCATCTGTCTGCTTAAAGGGCAACTCCGCTTCATTTTTGGTTTTGAAAAAACAATGCCGTCCTCTTCAGTATCGCCTAGGAAGACCACACGTCAAATATTACGACGCAGTTCTGTCTAAATGTTTCTTAAATGTTCCGGCAAACTTTGCAACTCGCCAAGTTGCCGAAATCGGCTGACTCGAGTAGGCGAATTCAGGCGCAACCAACAGCGCAGTCAAGGCTACGGCGTGGGCGGAGCCAACATTGAGCTAAATGTAATCTTCATGGCCTCCTTTTGCTTGTTTTTACTTCTCCAAGGAAGCGTAGCGGGTCACGTCAGCAACGTTTCCCCTCAGCGCTCAGCGGTGTCCACGTGATTGGCGCAATGTGCCTGCGCAGCGCGCTTCTTGGGAGCCGTCCGGCCGCCCGCCGCGGTCTCGCCGTTACCGCCGTCTTCCGCGTCACAACCGCCGTCGTCATCTCACCGTTTGTCATTATTGCCTCTCGGAGTTTCGTCCACACTACGGACACCACGTGCGCAGACTTATGCCGCAGTTGTGCAGACGTCGTCGATAATGTCGTAGACACCAAAACGTGGCGAAGAGTGTCGTGCAGACGACACTCGCGCCTGCCACACGCCCGCCCCAATCCCGCCGCCCGTCGTTGGGCCGAGGATCACGTGACATCTCGTACCACGTGATGGCCATGTACTTGGCGGCCCGAGGCCAATGTTGCCGGACGGAGCCGAAGTTTCGGTTTTGATTTCCGCTCGCATTTAAAATTCGATTTAAAAATATATATCCCATTTTTCGCGAAGAAAATGACGTAGTGTCTTTTACTGGGGCTTTTTAATTCGAAATCACTCATTATCCCGAAATCTTGGGAATTGAGCGGAGTTGCCCTTTAAAAAAAAGAAAAAGAAGAAAACCACACATTCTCCTACTGCCATGAATGAAAAGGACCGAAAAGCTCGGCATGCAGCGCCTCAGTGTCTACGTAGACAGCAAGCTGCTCCGGAGACCAGGGCGCGAGAAGCTGCTGCACAGCGTCAAAAACGCCAAGCTGGACCCGGAGTTGAGAGCTCGGGAAGCGGCGGCAAAGCGTCAACGCCGACAGCAAGCAGCAATACCTATGACCAAAGTCAGTATCAGCAGCACCACCCGAGCTTTGCCCCAATCAACATCATTCACCACGTGGAGATGCGGTCATTTTTCGTTTCATGGTGTATGTATTTTCCAGAGCACATTGAGAAAACATTGTACCATATTTGAGACAAAAAAACTTTCAGCCTTTCCACTCTGGTGAAGAAGGAAGAGCAGCGGAGCTGTAGCTTCTGTTCTCGGTGGTGGCTTCCCGGGCGAGCATTCAGCTCTTCTTTCGCAAGGGAATCTGAAGCGCTCGACGCAGTGGAACTTTAGGCGGTAGCGGCAGTTGTGGAACCATTCACGCTGCTGCGCACATCGCCGCTCGTTTGGTTCCCGCTCTTCTTCCTCCGAAGAAATGTTGCCGCCATCTATGAGCGAGCGACGGCAGCAACCAGTTGTCTGGTTGCCGAGGCTGGAAAGGTCGCCGCAATCTATGAGTGACGGCGGGAAGCAGACAACTGGCAAACACAACACTTTGGACAGCTACCGCCATCTGTGAGCGCCGGCGATAACCAGAGTGTTGTGTCGACATTTGTTTGGTACCGGACACGATCCTGGGGAAACTAGCCCTTAACAGCTCCGCTGTAAAAAAACAATTTGCCAGCGAGAAACTAGCCTCAAACCCAGTGAATGTGCTCAAACGAGGTTCTCTTGTCCCCAGGGCCGAGGGTTTCTTGGGAAGGTGTATAAGTGTAAATAAATCTTGGAGGCGGTTAAAGGGGCACTGACACATCAAAATCATATTTTTTTTATTATCCGAAACGATTGAAAACGATGCCGGGACATTACCCTCAAAATTCGAAACTTGAAAATTCAGTACCGTATTTACCCGATTCTAACGCGCCCCCGAATCTAACGCGCACCCGTTTTTCCAGGCCAACAAACCAGAAAAACTTTCATCTCCGATTGTAACGCGCACGGAACTTCGTGATCAAGAACAACGAATGCGAGAGAAACAGGCGATTTATTTACCGAAGTAGTCACTCATCTCACTCCTCGTCGCTCTCCGCTGACCACAACATGTCGTCCTCGGTGCCGTCAAGCGCGTTCGCTATGCCACACTTCTTAAACGAGCGTTCAACCATGGCCGAAGGGATCGTGGCCCACGCCTCGCGCGCCCATCCCGCGAGCGTCTCGAGAGGCGCACGCTTCAGCCGACCGCTCGTCGTGAACGAGTGGGAGCCGCTCGTCAGCCACTCGTTGTACAGCACACGAACGCGATCTTTCACTGACGCGATCATTGCGCGCAAGTGGGACGACTTGCGTGAACGCAGAAGGAACAAACTGGCTGCTAAAAGCACGGAGGAAAGGTGGCAAAAAGCTTCGGCGCCATCTTGAGATGGTGATGGCAATGGGTGGAACGAAATTTCCGCTGTTTTGACAGTTTCGGTTTCGTATCCGATTCTAACGCGCATGCGATTTTTTGGCCTATTTTTCTGGAAAAAAGGTGCGCGTTAGAATCGGGTAATTACGGTATTTGTGAATTAAAAAAACAATTTCCAATTGCCGAATTTGAAGTTCCCGCGCGATCCGCGCCAGTACAGTGAGTCAAATTTTGCGGTCTCCTGCGACTCGACTTTTTTTCAGACCTCCGCCGTTGCCACGGCAACCCCAAGCGAGAAGGAGGTGATATCACGCCGGCGCGGGAAAGAACCGGTTTCTTTCCCGACTCGCCGTGTAGCTCGCCGACGAGCGCCGGCAAGTTTTCCGAGGGAGGGTACAAATCTAGGAAGCAACATCACACCGAACTCTAATTTCTGGTATTTCAAAAAGAGGGGCCGTAGTGCGTCCGCAATTGCGTTAAAAAACATGTTTTACGATTGCCGTTATTAAATGTTATAGAAATGTCACCTACAAAGCTTCTAAACTTCCTGATTTTTGACGTCACCGATCAAAAGAAGCGAGGAGGTGAGCGCGGGAAATTTAAACGCCAAAAATAAAAAGGCTCACGCGCGCGCGGGGATATTTTTTTTCGCGATGCGGTTTTTTTTTGCGTGTCCGTGACTACAACTTGCATCGTTTTAGACAATAAAAAAAAATACGACCTTTGGGTTGTCAGTGCCCCTTTAAGGACTAGCACGTAAATCACCAAGGCGAGTTTACCTAAGCTTCGACCCCTCCCTCCTCTTTCCTCCCCCTGTAAGCCAAGTGATGCAACGTGTATGAAAATGTGTCAGTCATGCCGACCTTGGACCATTGACTCGCTTCACGAAGTTTTCTAAATATGGTTCTCAAGTAGAGCAACGTATGTAGAGTGCATATGCTAGGCTTGCGGAGCTGAGCGTCGATAGGGTCTTCTCTTTTTTATTCATTTATCGCGGAAAGCAAGCTTGGTCAATGTTGGCACAGTGGTGCCCTGGCAGCAACCTCCTCTTCCAGTAGTGCATGCCCAGTGGAGTCCTTGGCGGTCAGATTATAATAAAATTCACTTACGCACTACCTAGTTGGCACACATAACATTCAACTGTTCAGGAAGCTTCCTACTGGCCAGACTTCCATGCAAGATCTCCATGTCGCGAATGCGAAGCAAACGTGACGTTCTACATGAAACTTGGGCTTTGCAATGCCGCTTCCCCACAGCGCTTTAGAGCATTTTCGAGTGTGGGACCTCTTCTCCACCAGTGAGCGGTTGGCGGTGAAAGAGAGAGGAATGTGATACCCTCGCTCGACCATATTAAGTAATTCTAGTCTTGGGCACACGCGAGCGTCCCCTACTGAGCCGATTAAGAAAAACTGTTTCATTTTTGCTGTTCGCTAAAGTCCCAGTAGACAGAGTCCAGTGAAACCACTGAAAGAAGAGTGAACTGGTGAAGTACTTGACATCGCTAAACCCGAGACACATGTATCAGGTTTAGTCATCTCCAGTGAGACCTTCTCAGTGTAGAAAATTGTAATATATGTAGTGCAGATAGAGATGACTAATACCTCTGTAGTTCCAAAAGAAAAGACTCTTTCAACATTTGTTTCTTTTACGGTGCGCAAATATTGAAGCAAGAAATGAAGTGGAATATTGTTCCGCTTAAAGGGGCGGTGCAACGATTTTCAGACTTTGGCCAATTAACTGCGGAAATTAATCTGTGTCACCTATGAAACGGAAAACCGAAAACCTATTTTCTTGCGAGCGCTAGTTCTTATTTAAAAAAAATGAAACAAATCGAAGGTCGAAGTGCCTCTCAACTCTCCACGCCGACTTTCGAGTGAGGTACTCTGGGGGTTCACGTGGTTTCCCCTTGGGCCCTCTCTTCAGAGACCCCAGCCGCTTCCTCCGCGATTGTCGGCTTTCAAAGGATTAGCCTCGTCGAAGGTCACGGCGTGCGATGGACACAAAGGACGGTTCACCACGGGGCTGACGGCGAGCGTAGCAGCGGAGGGGGACAGGGTTTGTTGACTTCCACGTACCCCCAGAGACGCTGTCATTTTAGTTCCCGTAGCCGCCACAGGCGGCTGCAGATCGCCAGATAATTAGTTTTTTCCTTGCAATTACGCAGCAGAATAGCAGTTTTTCGGGGAAAGGTGACTCGTTTTTGGTCACTTGGGGCTTGTATAAACAATATAAAAAATGCAAACTGCCAATTCTTTCAACATTAAAACCGTTGCACTGCCCCTTTAATGATTGGCAAACCCTCTTTCCCGTGTGGTTTCAGGTTCGAGTTCAGACTCTGTCAGCCCTCCGGACTTCCCGGCCATGCTCGAGAAGGAGCTTTCTGCCCGCCTTGGCCTGACCCATGGGTGAGCACTTGTGCACTTGGAATCGCGGCCGCGACATTGCCAAGGATATTTCACCGTTGACAGAGCACAAGAAAGGAGGAAAACATTGCCTTGTCATTCTCACAGTGTGCACTTGAAAGTTCCACGTTTGTGCTGCACTACTTCCAGGTGCTGGTGCTAAGTTGTCCCTTGTTCAGCTGTCTTTCTGGGAGCTTGTGCTGACTCTGCCTAGCATCCACCTTTTCCAATGTTCCATCATTAGCCGAAATATTTCTACCTCACTCAAGCGGGTGTTTGTCTGAGATACCATTGTAATTATGTTTGTGGACACCCGATTCCACCCCATTCTTCCCAAGCTCCTCGGGGTTGTCTTGGGGTGCGTGAACTAGATGCTGCATCTGGTCTCTTCTAGAAGCACTGAATCATAACGTCTTGACTTTACAATTAAGAGCTTCGCATGAAAAAAGTAATTGGTTTTTGCGGGTGCTGGGGCTCTTTAAGCATCATTTCAAGGTGTCAGATCCTGGGTTCGGGATGAGTCAGTAGTTTATATTATATTTGTTTGTTCTGTTGTTTTTCTGTTTTCAACAAACAAACTTGCTTTTCTTTTTATTTGGATTAAGTCAGCACTTACATCCTTTCTTTCACTAAACTGCAATAAAAAAGTGTTTTCTTTTTTTTTGTTTTTTTTGTTACTGTACATTGCATGATCTCCTTTTCCCTATTTTTCAGCATCTATTCACACCCTTGCAGTACGTTATGGCAGGCAATTTGTGAAAAGATTTTTCCGGCTCTGTCAGTCTACTGGGCCTATCTTTTATGCTCTATTTATGTGTCGCTGTTAGATTGTGAATGGAGGCTTTGTTTTTTCCTCGCAGTTGCTCAGAGCAGCCTGACAGCCAAATGCCGGAGGCCGAAGATGTAATAAGTCCCCAGGTAAGTGTTTTGCATACGCCTTTTCCTCGTTGGAAGGAGATTCGTACCCACTACGTCGTGGCATGGCAGTCGCACAAGCATGTCCTGCCATGCGTGTTTTTATAACTTTTATAGCCGTCATCTATTCGTTTTTAATTCACTCATTGAACTCCTCTAGCCATTTTCAGTAGTGCTTTAGGGCAGCAGAGTATGGGGCAAAGAATGCAAAGTGCTGCAGCATGGGCCAAGTGATTCGAATTGACTTTACATAAATTGCAAAGATCAGTTTCTTATGCCAGGACGTTACTGTGAGGTTGTGACTGGGAAGAAAACACTTTCACAGTAAAAATGTTACAAATGGAAGCCAAGATAGAAGCAAGCCTTATGCTCAGAGATTACAGAATTCTGCGCTATGCTTCCGACGTGGACCTAGATAACTCTCCTGTAAAGAGTGTAAAAAAAATTTAAAGTAAACTTAAAAAAATTAAAGTGTAAAAAAGCCCAGGTGTTGATGCATTAAAGACGGACACATGATTTACTTTGTTTCACATTCTCTTTTTTCTTTTAGTTGCTTAGTCATTCACTTAATTTGCTTTAATTCCTCTTACTTCACTTCAATTCCTCTTAATTCACTTTAGTTCCTCTTAATTAGCTTTGTCATCGTTCTTAATTAGCTTTGATTACTCTTACTTCTCTTTAATTCATCTTAATTCACTTTAATTCCTCTTAATTCACTTTGATTTCTCTTAATTCACTTTATAGCCCTTGATTCCTATTGATTACTCTTACTTCTTTTTAATTACTCTTAATTCACTTTAATTCCTCTTAATTCACTTTGATTCCTCTTGATCTGCTTTGTCATCCTTCTTAATTTCATTACCTCTAATCCACCTGAGCGGTCACGTAAACGTTTTGGTATCTTTCGTGCCCCCGACGTGTTTTCGCTCAAGGACTTTGAAGGTCGACTGAACGATGAGACATATAAGGCTTTTGCCTTAATAAATTATGTAAATAATTTATTAAGGCAAAATTAATAATTTATTAACCTTTCTTGTGTGAATTTATCACTGTCAATGCATTGAACCATTTAGCGTTTTATTCGTAACTTTTGATGGAGGTAAATTTTGCCTTTGTATATGTTCGCGGACCAAATCCACCTCCTAGCCTAACTTTTGCGGTAAATTACGGTTCCCTCGCTCGGGACACTGGTTCTGCGTGATTTATTTAGAGCGAGTTTGAATTCGTTCAACCTAAGGGGTACCGATCCGCGAGCAACGCTTCTAGGTTTTCAGAGTGGGCGTGCGTTCCCCACACAGAGAGAGTCTCCGCCACACGCTTGTGCGCTTTTCCGCCCCCATCATTCCTGCCGTCGCACGACGGCATCCCGTGCATCTTCCAGGGCCCCTTTGAGGAGGAGCCACTGTACCAGTTCTACCAGAAGTGCCTGGCCCAGGAGTCATCCAGCTCGGAGGGGGAAGAGGAGACGGTCCAGCCCCACACCAGGCGGTCGGCCATAGAGCTCCTGCCCTGCGGCACTGGCCAGCGCAGCCTCTGGTGCGAAGTGCCCGAGGTGCGTGCACACTTTCGTCGTGGGGCAGCTCAATTCAGTGCGTTGCACCCCACTGCCGTGCAAAACGTTTGGGTTTACAGTAGACTCATTAGTTCCAGGAAGCCACAAATTTTGTTTGCATTATTGGAAGTTTGAGTTATCCAAAAGGCATCTAAATTTGATGCAGGATAAAATTATGATTTGCCATATGAATGGCTACACATACAAAGCAGATATTTGATGATTTCCTCTAGATAGGCCTACTGATCATAATCAGGTATGCCACACATGAAACATTTGTCCTTTGTATATCATATATGTTTATTTATCTCTCAAAAATGTTGTTTATCGTGGACTGCTTAGACAGCACATGACAACTCGGAACAAAATTAAGTTTGTTCGTCGGGCCAAGAAGTTGTCTAATGCGCACAATGAAGCAGGGGACACATGAGCAATAAAAACGGGCACCGCGGCAGTTCTCATTGCGCAGACATTGTGACATGGACCTATGCCATTTTCATAGCAAGTTGCTATGGAAATTTCCACGTGGTGCCCGTTTTCATAGCTCATGTGTGCCCTGCTTGAGTTTGGTTGAGTGTGCTTCTCACCGAGCAACGGTGCACTGCAGAGAAGCAACACCCGCGGAAGCAATCTCTGGGGGTGTTGCCTCTCTCTAGCACACTGTTGCTCGGATAGAAGTGCACTCAACGGGGCCGAGAGAACAAAAAGTATGAATTACAGAAAAATGCCGTTCGAATTAAGCAGCTTATGAATAGATTAAAAACGTAGTGGGACAACCAAAATTTTGAAATTTGTTTGAATTACCCAGAAGTATTAAATATCCAAGTTTGAATTATTGCGAGCCTACTTTAGCCCGGTGGTAAATGGGGCCAGTTGGTTCTTCTTGAACTTTAGAAATGCGCCGAGAAAGGAGGGGACGAGACGGGCTAAACAACGGGAGGCACTCTGTGTAGTTCGATCCAACTTGTCCTTGTCTTTTTCTGCACTTTTCCGAACTTAAAGTTTGGGACGACCCTGGAGGTTGAAGAAACTACTATGACCGCCGACACCTTTCGGCAACTTCCATTCTACGGAGGCTAACTTGCAAAAGTGCGAGATATATTTAAAGTTGCCGGCGAAGCTACCATATTTACTCTTATAGCAGAGAATCTTTTTAATGCGCAGTGTGTTAGGTGGCTGGCTCCCACCAGTTTCCTGTAGTGCGGGAGTGTCAAATGAAAATTCACCGTTATGAAAAAGCATGGAAGTGCTCTGTTCTAAACAGCACACTATGTTCGCACCATCTAAGCACATAGTGCGTACCAAATTTATCTTGATAGCATCGCTGCGAAACAACCCACAATGCATTTTGTGTTACCACTCCATTTCACAGGATATTGGGGGAAAGGGACGAATTTATGAACAGAAAGTGCGCCTGCGCTTCTGTGCAGCGCCCAGGGGAAGCCGATTGTCAGGGCTTACGGAAGGGGCCCAGCAAGTGACTAGGGGCCTATAACGGTCGGGCCCGGAAGAGAGACCTGCACCGAAATTCTAGGATGTTTATTGTCTCGCTTGGCATCCCTGCGCTAGCCGTATTTCGTAACCCAGGCATTCTTTCCATTTTATCATTCACTGGGCTCCTTTCGTAAGGCTGGCTTGAGACAGAGCAACTTTTCCCGCCATCTTGACATTGCAACACCAGCAATACGGGCCTCCTACTTCCACACGCAGCATCTTGAGTCCTTAGATTGGCGGTTCTCAACCACGGATTTCGGGGACCCCTTCTGGATCGACGGAAGTGATGGGGGCAGACCTCATACACTGGGGAACAGTGAAGGGGGGGGGGGGGGGGGGTGCTGACAATTACAATGACAAAGGGGTAAAGCAAGAGACCTAAATGCATGCAAACCAACTTTGAAGCTCTGAAAACAAAGTAATCAACCCTACTCACTTGGCATGCATGGTCTGGGGTCTGGGTTATCTAACTTTATGGGACAGCATGCATCAACAAGAAAAGTTGTTGCTCGGCTTGACAGACGGCCAAAGGCTTCGCAAACCCTATAAAGGACTTCAGGACTCCCATTTAAGAAGCACTGCCCTTCGTTATGTCATTGTAGTTAAAATGCCCGGTGCAGGTGCGGGCGAGCGGCCTGCTGGAGCGGCTCTCCCCGGCCGAGGTGCGCCTGCAGGAGGCCCAGTTCGAGGTGCTCACCTCGGAGGCCTCGTACGCACGCAGCCTGCAGGTGCTGGTGGACCACTTTGCCAACTGCCCCGAGCTGGCCCAGCCCCAGGTGCTGCACCGCAGGGAGTGGGACACCCTCTTTGGGGACGTCCTACCGGTCAGGGAGGCCAGCCAGCGGTCAGTTCCCCTCCCTTTCCTTACTTCGTGCACAAGCACAAAGTTTAAGAATGAGGAGGAAAAGATTGCTTAGAAAAACAAATCATAGTAAACCACTTTTAAATGCGACTGTTTTATGAGGGAACTCTGCACGGACATTGCCCGCTCATATCGACGTTGGTGTTAGTCACGCAGCAGCAAGGCCATAAGAGAGAGCATCGGCAGTGGAGCACAGGTGCAACTGTTGGTTTGACATCATAGCACGCAAAATAGAGAGCTTTAAGTAAGAGTGTGTTCAACTGCTTGCCTGGGATTACGTGTTTATGGGCGCCATTAAATTGCAAAATCTCGCTGTGGGTCGGTTGGTTTTTCAGCGCAACTCCGGTTATAAACAGCCCTTGAGGGGATTGAATATTTCACTGAAGAATAAAAGAACACTTTTCTTTAGACACCATTCTTTTTTTCCGTTAGTATTTTTGAAACGCAAAAAAAAGGGTGTAGTCTGCCATCTCTAACGCCGCCATTGAATGTCAAACGCTCTCTATGGTTTGAGTTGAACACACTCTTATTTGAGGCTCTCAAATGCAAAACCAATGGTGCTGTGCCACACAGAGTGGGTGCTAGGGGGAGGAAAGTGTTATGGTGAAACAAACTACACTGACTTCACATAACAAATTTAATTGGACATTTCGTCTCCGTTTCGTCTCCCATACAGGAGACATAATCAGTAGAGAGTTTAAGAAAACTGGAACAAAATATGATTGATAGACAAAAACAATTGATACCTTGAATCGGGCGTGCGGATGGACCGTGTGCCTTTAAACGGCTTTGGGGAAACCATATTTGCAGACTTGCAGATGATCGGTATAGGTCGTGCCCCCTGGCAACGGAAACCTGCATCGGCCTCATCGAGAAAAGACAGATTTGCGTGTGTGTGTGTATGGGGGGAGTTTACAAATGGCACTAACTAAAGTAACTAAAATTTGCATCTCGAAAATATAGAGAACCTAACTTTCTATATCTACTCGTAGTTAGTCTCGTTTTATTACTGAAAGGAATGCGCTTCTGTGATATCAAACCTGGCGCCCCACGGCGTGGCGCCACTAGCACTTCGAAGTTCTAAATTTTTGTCTGCTAAAGGAGCAGACAAGCTTTCCGATAACACTGGCGTTCAATCTTTTTGACGAAGACTTGGGGTTGGCTCTATTCGGTGAAAACAATTTAGAAAAAGTTATTTTGTACTGCTGTCTGTGCACTAAGACAAGGCGCTTGTTGGCGGCAAGGCACGGGGTGTTTGACCTGGCGTCGATAAACAAGGAGGATGTCGTACGACGGTTCAGGTTCACGAAGGAAAATCTGCCTTGTTTCCTATTGGCGTTGCTGACTGAGAGTATTGTAGGAGGGAAGACAAAGGAGGTGTTTTGTAGCCTTAGCTTGGAATGTCACCTTTGGTTGATCGGCACTGCGCATCCCGGAAATGCTGACAACCAACGGCTGGGTCAGGGTGTCGGTACGAGGCCCTCGCGATCAAGCTGAGGAGGCTGGCCTTCCCCAACCACCTCTGCGCTCATGTTGCTCACGCAGTCGTGTACGGAACAGATAGCAGACGATCCCGATCGTACTCCCGCAAACCGATCGCCGCACTGCGTACGGTACGACCACGAAGGAAAAAAGAGAGAAAAACTTGTTGTCACTTTACTGCTGCACACTTTTTTCAAATTATCACCCAATATTCTAAGGGCTTGTTTCATACGATATATGTGTTAGCCTTAACACACAAATTTTTAATTCATGCAACATTTTTAAAGTAAGTATCGAGAGTCTTGATGGCAAAAGGCTGTTGCTCACTCTGTTACCACTACAGAGAACCCTCATAGTCATAATGGCAGCTGTAGAAATTGGTAATAAATGCCCGAAATGGCCTATCCCAACGTTTGTCTAAAAATAATAAAAACAAAAATGTAATAACATTTTTAAAAAATGAGGCCACAACTAGTCTTTTATCCAACTGAGCTACTGTGCAGGCGTGTCTCTCATTTACTAAACATTAAATTATGGTATTTCTTTAAAGTAAGTTCTATCACAATTCGTTCTGAGCTTTCTTTCTTATTTGCCGACTCCAACTTTATACACTTGCTGTGACCTAAGGCGCTCCTGCCAGGCACTACCACGGGTTATTTTATTCACGTATGAAGCCTCGGCACGCTCCCTCCGGCACCGAAATAGCTGTTTTGGTAACGAAGTGAGACTGTCAATGTCGGCCATTGGCCGTGCCCTACGGTTCGAAAGGTGCATTACAGTAAAGGTCTATTCACACGATGCATCTTGTTGGCGAATCTTGTGTCGCGAAACTAGGTTTCGAGAAACAGGTTCCCTGTCTGAACGCAACCGAAAAAGTGGCGTGCCTCCAAAAAAAGTGGCGCGTGTTCCTCGCTTCTGGAGCAATGTTTCGCTGAAACCTCACCGACGCCTGTCAATCACCCGAAGGAGAAACGCGGACGCTGCCAATGGCTGCTCGACTTCGCTATGATGTCTAACCTTCGAGGGGGAGAGAGCTTTTGGAGGAGCCTGATTTTTGGCCGATTCCATATCCGAGCCAAAGCCGAAAGAAAAAAAAACAAACATGGCGAGCGACAAGCGGAGAAGCGGTGCGTACGGGCCTTGGTTGCAGGTGTGTGAACGGCGCCTTCGCAGTACGGGTTGGTGGCGCGGTGCAGATTCATCAACAGTCGCGACGAGTGCAAGCAGCGCATATAAACATGATGGCTGGGGATAACTTTATTAGCGGTGCAAAAATGTCCGAAATGCTTCGAGATCATCCGCCTGTTTGAAGTTCGCGGTCTTTCCTGGGTTTGGCAGCACTATTAAACCCAGTGAGCCGAATCTGACGAAGTTCATTGAGCGGTATTAATAAAACAGACTGTCTCTTCACACTGTGCATACTTCATATCATTCTGATGCAAAACGCTCGGTATTCCCGGTGGAGATGACAAGGTTTGGCGAAATTCTCGCGAGTCAATACGTCGTAGGTTTCACGCGTCAAACTCCACGTGTGAACAGGCCGATTTCGTGAAATCTCGGTTTCGCTAAACTGTGGCGCTGTTGAAAAGATGCATCGTGTGAATAAGCCTTAAGACTGCAGAAGTCTCGCACATGCTCAGTTCTTACCGGAGGGCACATTGTACCATATCGGATGTGCAAACACGGTTCTGTAAAACTCTAATGATGCCAGGTTGGCAGTAATGAGAGACACCCCACACAGAAATCTTATTTAAAGGGGCACTGGCACATCATAATCATATTTTTTTTATTATCCGAAACGATTGAAAACGATGCCGGGACATTACCCTCAAAATTCGAAACTTGGGAATTCAGTATTTGTGAAGTAAAAAAACAATTTCCAAATGCCAAATTCGAAGTTCCAAAGCGATCAGCGCCGGTGGGTTGACGTCAAATATTGCGGAGTCCTGAGAGTCCACTTTCTTTCACCACTCCGTGCTTTTGCCATCGCAACCCAAAGCGAGGAGGAAAGGAGCGAGTGCTGGCGGACCGGTTTTGAGCGGTGTCGCCTGTTTTCCGTGGGAGGATACAAATCCAGGAGTCGGCACCACAACGGACTCCGATTTTTGGTAGTATTTCAAAAAGAAGGGCCGCAGTGCGTTTACAATTGCTTTAAAAAACATGTTTTTCGATTGCCGTTATTAAATGTTATAGAAATGTCGCCTACAAAGCTTCTAAATTTCATGATTCTTGACGTCGCGAATCAAAAGAAGCGAGGAGGCGAAAAGCGGGAGAGGAGGGTGCCAAAAATAAAAAGGCACGCGCGCGCGTGGAAAATTTTTTTTTTGCGATGCATTTTTTTTGCGCGTCTATAACTACAACGTGCATCGTTTTAGACAATAAAAAAAATATGACCCTTGGGGTGTCAGTGCCCCTTTAAAGGGATACAGAATCGAAACTTGAAATATAGAGAAAACATCAAGAAATAAGTTCAATATGATCAGCTAAGCCTGTAATGAATAATCGCGCGGTCGTATTTTGAGCAGATGGCTATATTTTTTGTTCTAAATGCCGGGATTTTGCGAGCGCTTCAAAAACAGCCATCGAAGAGCGCGATGCATCTCGGGAAATCCGGCAGACGTCTTGACGTCATCATGCCTCGGAGGACCAAGCGTACCGTAGTGACGAGTTTTGCCACTTGGAGGCGTCAACGCGTTACAATCTCGCTTTGTCGAAGTACCCGAGGGCTGTAGATATCGCGGAGCCGGCAGAGCGCGGAGCCGCAGAGGTGTCATAGCCTCAGAGCCCTCAGAGCTGCCTTGAGTGTGCGATGGCGGGTCAACATGACGAGAGTGGTGGCAGCGGCAGTGGGTACGATGCCATTAGCGAAGACGAAGACGTTAACAATAGTGATGGGACGAATCACCGGAGATTCGGAGATTCGTCAGGTTCGTCGCATGGTTGCAGACGGCAGCGTGAACCTTGTCGTAAACCTCGCGAATGCGGTCAGTTGTGTTTCCTTTGTTTTTTTAGGTACTGTTATTGCATATAACCAGATTTCGTCTTGTTTACTTCAACGCGCCCAGGTCCAGCTGAGCTGATTGGTGTAGTTGGTATAGGCCTAATCAATGCACGGTCTCGGTTTCTGCGCGGTTTCGCGGTGATCGGTAAAATAAAATGTAGCGAAATGCTGTGTATTATTCATAATGTGGTGCAGCGCGCAATAAATATATTCAGGCAAGGAAATGATTCGTCTCCTTCTCCAGAGCTGTGTAAGACGCGAGAGCGATGAAAAGTGTCGCTAGTTCCAACTTCGACCGCGTACCGGCACCGGCGAAGAAAAACGTCGCACTGTCGTTTCTCCGTTCTCGGCAGCAAGGTTTGTATAGGTGAACTTTATTTGATAAAAAAGAAACAACATAGGGGTGTCCAACGCAACTTTATTGTTCAGAAACACACTAACTAATTCAGATATAACTAACTAGTTAGTACTTTGTACTTGGTGATGTTAAATAAACTTTGATTTGATTTGATTTTGATTTGATTTAGAAAGGTACAAATGCAGCAGGAGAGTGTGATAGTACGGCGCAAGGAGTTTTAGATTCCTTCCCGTGAAGATAATCGAATCGAACATACTCACTTGTGTGGGGTGTGCTACTGGTGCCATTTTGACCGTAATTATGGGCACGAAATGTCCTTCTGCCGAACAGCACCTGCCGAACAGCACGTACGGCATCGATCTCTTGCGGCGGGCGGGCGGGGGGGTGCCCCGAAGTACGAGAACGTGATCTTCGCGTAAACATCACCTCGCTCCGTCGACCCGCCGCTGCACCGGCTGCACGTCCGCCGAATCCCGCCGGGCTGGGGCGGCCACGCGAAGCCTGACGAGATCCACGAGGAACTTATCGCGCTTGTGTTTCGCCGCAAGGGCAGCCGCGGTCACTGCCATGACCCCGCCGACAACGCCGGAGGTTCCTCGTGCCCAAGAAAGTCTCTTCAATCCGCCTGCTCAAGAACCGACTGTCGCCGAACCGAACCGCCCGCCGGTTCGGCGACAGTCGGGAAAAGAAGCGTCAACGAGCCATGCGCACGCGTTTGCGCGTCGCGCGAGAGCTGGAACCACGGTGGCTCACTTCGTTTTGGCTCTTTCCACCAAGACGCCTCGGTATTGCGTTCAGGCCTAGGCAATCTATACCAGTGAGTGGACATACCGCTGTGGCGCTGCTTTCAGAGGCATGTTGTCGTCACGACATTCCATTGAAGCTTCATAACCAACTACCAGGTGGTTTTTGATTATCGTTTAATTCACTTTAATATATGTTATCTTGCGGGTTCTAGCGCAATATTTATGTTTTTGTGGTTCTACTGCTACCTGCGTCGTGTTGAAACAAAGAAATGAGCTCCAGAATTTGGTTTCCGTACCCCTTTAAGGGGGCCCGTATACACTTGGGGAAGGGGGCCGCGTTTGGAGTTGCACGCGGACCCTTCTCGAAGGTGCTACGACGGCTCCTTTACCTTTGACGGGACGTCGTTCCCTTCCGCCATGCAGCCTGTTGGGAGACCTGGAGAGGCGGTGGGAGCAGAGCCTGGTAATTGAGGACGTGTGCGACATCCTGCTCGAGCACGCCACCAAGCACCTGGGCGTCTACGTGCGCTACTGCTCCAACCAGATGCACCAGGATCGCCTGCTCAAGGAGCTCAGGTGGGCCGCGAGCGTCGATTCGAAGGGACCTTTGTGGGCAGCCGCCATCTTGAGGCTGCCAGTCGGATCCCGAGAGCCCAGTTTGGCACTTCAGGAGTGGAATGATATTACGGATGATATTGCGACCTTGACGACATTCTGTCACTGCAGAGGCTGTAGAGCGGCACTTAAAAAACATGTGCAACGGAGAAAAAATATGTTTTCTTTGAACATTCTAGGTAAAAAAATCTCCTAAAATAAACTTGCAACAAAAAAAAAAAAATTTTTAGCCATATTTTTTGGCGCAAAATTAATGTTTATTTGGCGCTCGCAGGAGCTGGTTACCAGCAGTCTTGTGACTGCTGGTAACCGCTGAAGTCCCCAGAACCTCCATGCCACCGCTGCCGCCGCACGCTGAGCGTGGTGCTGATTGCATTATAATGCGAAAGCATTAACTGTCCCATGGAGCAAGCCGACGTCATCAGATTTGAAGCCGCGCCAAATTGCACCTAAACTCTTTTCTCGAAGTGAAGCCACGATCTGATGGCTCCCAGCTTTGAAGCCACGCAAAAAGCTTAGCCAAACGGCACCTAGTTTCCCTTCTCCCAATGGAGCGAAGTGAAGCCGAAATCTGATGGATTGCCATTAGAATCCCATTGGTTGGCGCGCATCATAGTTTCAAGGGACGAGGCTCCCATAGGCCGGCGCGCGTCAGTTTTAAAGAAGGCCACCCCATGGCGCTGCGGGCCTGTGCCACCCGTGCGCCAGTAGAATGAAGCGGCACAATCCCATGGCGCTACGGGTCCCATGCCAATAAAACTGACACGGTGGCGCGCGCTTGGCGGCTTCTGCTCGTGTCGTCGCCGACTAACATGGCGCCGCCTCCAGCATCCACATCGTCGGCAGGGCTTCTGCTCGTCTTGACGTCGACGACCATGGCACCGCCTCAAGCATCTATATCGTCCGCGCCCGCCACCATGGCATTTACGCAACCTGTCCATCCACGCAAGTACAACGCAGACGAACAAAGGGAGTGGAGCAACGACATGCATGCTTTTGCATTCACAACTTATAAGAAGTGCTTTGGTGTACCTCAAGTTTTTTTTTTTTTCTTCTTTATACGCAGAAAGTAATTTGAAGTATTGTTTCAAATAAAAAAAAAAAAAAAAAAACTTTGCAAAGTCCTATTCATTTGAAAAATAAAAAAAGCTTGAGGTACACCTAAGCACTTCTTATGAGTTGTGAATGCGAAAGCATGCGTGCCGTTCTTCTGCTCCCGTTTTTCGTTTGTGGCTTATTCGGGTAGGCCGTGCGCACGCTGTCCCAGCTCTCCTCGTAGCTCTGACCTTGGAAGCTTCGTGCTACAGGCACGCTCGCGGTGCGGACACGCAGTGCCATGGGGCGGCGGTCGTTGAAACTGACGCGCACAGCAGCCAATAGGAGCCTCGTCGACGCGTGCCAGCCAATGGGATTGAAGGCAAAATCCATCAGCTTTACTCCGCTCCTTTGGGATTGGGGAAACTAGGTGCCGTTGTCTAGGCTTTTTGCGTGGTTTCATAGCTGGGAGCTGGCTTCACTCGGAGAAAAGATTTAGGGTGCCGTTTGGCGCGCTTCAAACTGATGACGTCGGCTTGCTCCATGGGACAGTTAGTGCTTTTGCATGAAAAAAATAAAACATTCCGAAAAAAAGTCGTATCATCATCATTATTTCGCAACTTCTCCTCCACGCTGCCGCGGGAAGGGAACACTCTGGTACACCACTGCCTTCAATTTCTGAGCGGCACACAGGTCTATCATGTGGTGCTTGCACTTTTTTGGGAGCTTCCTATGGGTTTTAAAAGTTACTTACTAATCGTCATTCTTTTATTGCACTTCAAACGACGATTAACAAGTAACTTTTAGAGCCCATTGAAAGCTCCCTAAAGAGCGCAAGCACCACGTGACTATAATGGCCAGTCACGTGACTCTAGTAGCCACTTTTCCAAGGGCTCCCGCGGGCACGAACTACGAATTTGTTTTGCGCTGTCAAAATAGATCTAAAAAAAAAAAAAAATTTGCTGCAAATTAAATTTATGACAACTTTTTTCTATCCAGGCTGTTTAAAAAAAAGTTTTTTTTTGCATATGTTCTTTAGCTAAGCTAGTTTCCCTGTTGGTGTGCCACTGTGTCTCTCTGTTTTTTTCTGTTTTGTAATCATTCCTACTGTGGCTTCTTGAGTGGAGCTGATGGTGTTCCCAATTAATAATTATAATGATGCAGGAATTCCCAAACTGGGTTCCCACAAGTCCGGTAACCCTCGGGATTTTCCTCGAGCACTCAGATTTTATTGGTCGTCCCTGCCCCCCCCCCCAAGTCAAGTGTCTTCCCTGTTCAAGCATTATTTAGTGCATCTGAGCCACGCACCGACGTACAGCTACGGACTAGGCAGTCGTCTAGCATGAGGGTCCTCAAACTTTTTGCTTAGGGGCAGGAACGGTCAAGACTCGGGGAATTCCTTAGGGTACTCTGGAGAAACCCTCAGTTCCTGTGTTCGTTATGGTCGCTGGCGGCTCTAAAGATGCAGGGTGCGGCGCATTATGTTCACGCTTCTCGCTTCACGACTCATTCTTGGATGTTTTTATTGGCTAACAATGCGGTCTCATTGGCCGCAAAGCGACAATAAGACGCTTGGGACTTTCCACGCTCCACGTTTCTTGAGCTGTCTGTGACTGTAGCAAAGTCTGTGGAGTTCTACACCGCGTCGTTGCAGCGATACCGAGGGGGAGGAGGAATTCCACGCCTGTCATTTGAGGCAGACTGCGGTTTCTCAGGACCGCAAAAGTTTGAGAAACCCCGTAATAATTAATGAGAGCGTGAGACGGGCGGCTTATGACCAGGTCAAGATCCACAATCGCCAAGTTGGAAATCGGCGTCATGCACCGGCACTCGCCGTCCCCTGCCCGACGGACCACGTGTAGTGATTAAGGATGACCGCTAGAAACTAGAAAAAGAAGGGCAGTGCCCGCAAAGCCCCGCTAGAAATAGAAGAGGTCATTATGCGGCGGCACCTCGCACGAGTTGAAAAACCTTCAACGTCATGAGACCAAGCAGACTCCTTGAGCCAAGGAAAAAGACCTGCAAGCATGTTGGAGGTTGGAACAAAACCGACGTACTATTCTCGTGTGTTCTACAATCAGGGCAAAGGGATACAGGTATTAGAGACTTGCTGTGCAGGAAGACGACTTTACTAGTTGTGTGGCACTATCTACTAACGGTAGCACACCAAAGCCCCTTGATGCATTTCTGTTTGTTTTACAAGTAGCATTGATTGCTCCAATGCACGAGGGCCATGCATCGTGGAACCCTTGGAATCAAATGGCAGCTCAGTACTCGCTTGTGGCATGTGTACCGAGTGTTTGCGCAACAATGGTTGGCGCCTCATACTTGTAAGAAACGCAAAGCTTGTATTTTATCAAGGGGCTTTACATCGTAGTAGGATAACTCTGTGTGCTCTGCTTACGGAGCAGAGTATTGAAACGGTGTCAGATTTTTTACTCCAAGTATTGCGAGAGAAGTGACCATTGCTCTTACAGGAGATGCAGCAAGTTCAACGGCATGAGGCGGCAATTCACCGTGCATGCGCTGTTGTGTGTCTCCCACGTCCCTTGAAAGCGCTCTTACATGCACATGCTGCGTCATTGGTTGTCGTGTCGTCTGCTTGTACGTGGCCACTTTGTAACGGCGCTTGCATTATAAAACTAATGCAATTGCACATGGCATAGATGATGTTCGAAAAGCTTCCCGCTCGTCAGACTTCAGGGTAAGATCCACGTTTCGCGAATGCAAAACGAAAACTATGCCGCTTCCCTGCAAGCGCCGTGTCCAATATGGCGCGTACGACTCCTCCTTTGCCAACGCGAAATTGGCAGCGAAAGGGAAAGGAAGCCAACGCTCCGGCTCCGCCATTTGGTCACTCTATGTTACGTAACCCACGAGCGCCCAATGGTGTAACCACGACGTACTACACCGCACCCCGCCGCAGGGACACACGTCCGGAGTGGGTGGAGGCCCTGGAGCGGTTGGAGCGGGCGCCGTGCTGCCAGGGGCTGAGTATGTCGTCGTTCCTGCTGCTGCCCATGCAGCGCATCACCCGTCTGCCCCTGCTGGTGGACGCCATCCTCAGACGGCTGCCGGAGGGGTCCCCCAAGTACCGGCGCTGCCAGGAGGCACTCACGGCCATCAACAAGGTGCCAGTCTCGGCCCCCGCCTTGCGGTCGCTTCCTTGTTTGCTGCAAACGCAGTACCTGGGACCCGTCTCCAACCGACGCACTTGGCGTCCCGTTCCGCCCGCGCGTCAGAAGCAGTCCCGAAGTGGCGACAAGTGACGTCGCGATAGTCGACGTCTCATGCTGTCGGATGCTGCGATCCAAACAGTTGGGCATAAAAATGCGGAAAACATATTTAGTGGGGAACCTAAATTTGTTTGTAGGTCCCGTGATATCGAGTCACGTGACAATTTTTCCGCAAATTTAGCGGGGAAACTGACGGCGTTTACGCTCATGCCGTCAAAAACCCGGGGAACTGGCCACTAACAGCTATCGCTGGAAAACGTGAGAAAATACAAGCGTCGCCATCGTTGTGGCGTTTCAACTCCTGGCTGCCGAAGGTTCCGTGGACTGTCAGGCCGGAGAGCGACTTGCCGCAGAACAGGCGTCTGCCACATCCATCATTGCTGCTGTCGCACCGCCAGGGTCACGACTGACGACAGCGCGGCGCTTGTACGGCGTCGTCTGGCGGAAACGGAGGGATCGCGTTTTTGAATGCGGCAATTGCGTTAGCCAGGGACGCGTTTCAGGCACCTTAGTTGCGAGAGAGGGGTGGAGGGGCCTGTCGTGACCGGGGATGTTGGAAACATTTGTCGAACTTGAGGTTCAACCGGTTCAGTCAACCTTTCAGCCCTTGGCAAGTTTTGACAAAATTAAACTTCTTCATAATGAAAACCCTAGAGAACAAAGAGGACGAGGATAACACTGTTTTAAAACCAGCACAGAAATTATTTAATTTCAGGACAATCTTCATAAAACGTGTGTTTAATGCTTAAGACATTCACGATGTAGAGCCTGCAGTTGGTGTGGGAATGCGTTTAATCTGGTTCGGGCTATGCAAAGAGAACGAGAAGATTGCACTGAAATTAAATAATTTCTGTGGCCATTGAATGCGTTAGAACGCCGGTGTCCGGCATTTGTCCGAGGCAAATGCCATATGCCAGGGCCAAGGCACAAAACCCTTACCCTGGAGTAAGATGGTGTATTAAAATATTCGAGAGCAAAACATTGTTTTGCACTTTAAGATCTTAATGTGTACGACCAACTGGCCCTCCAGATGATCTTACTAAGATCGAGCAAATTTTGGAACACAGCTTTAGTGGCTCTTGTCCTGCAAAGTTAATTACAGAGGCGTTTGACTATGGCATCGGGCAAATGGCTCGAGAACTTGAGGGACAACAATTTAGCCAGGCTCGAGACATTTTTTTCACGCTTGAAGATCTTGGACAAGAAGTATGTGAGCTTGTTTAGGAGAGTTGTTGGAACAATCTTTTCTTTATTTTAAACGTTAGCTAGATTGATAATAAATGGTTGGTCATAGGTGTCCATCCTGGGAAATCTCGCAGATTGTGCTGGACTGCAATGATGGTGCCAGGAAGATGGGACGTATGCAGGAGATGCTGCACATCAGTCGCATCCTGGAATTCAAGGACTGCAAGGTTTGTGTAATGCTTGCAGTGTACGAGGGCCCTTAAAGGGACCATGAAATGACCTTTTTACTTTTGCCAAATAACTTTTATTGAACCTTTAATGTTCACTGAATGCCAAACATGCATTCATTTTTGTTTCGGTTTATTAACTTCTACACCAAAAATTAATGAAATATTAACTTCTTCCTCTCCGACTCGCCGCAAAACAAGCTGCGGCATACTTTTGACGGTCGTGACGTACGCCAGCATCAGAACCAGAAGTTCTCTCGGCAGTAGGAGAATGGGAGCGTTAGTGGCGGCGAGTTGGCAATGTGCCGGTAGGTTTTACTGCGCTGATGCCACCGACGTATTTTCTGAATCGGCGCTTCTCGTTGCTGCAGAAACTGTAATTCGGGCACTTCGGTACACTGCAGCCTTGCGGCATAGCAACCGAGCGATCGATCACAAACAATGCAAACACTGCTCGAGCGGCCAGAAAACAAAAAATTACACCATCTTCCCGAGGGGAACCATGGGGTGATGCGGAGCATCGTGTTGGTTCCGAGGAAAGAGTCAGTTGCGTGCTGACGTCGAGAGATGGCGCCACCGACTGCCCTAGCGTTACCCCCTACGCGAGCCTTCGTCGCGGCTCGTGGCAGAGAAACTTGGAATGCTCGCCGCTCGCCGTTCATTTTTTTTCACACTTGAAGGAGAGGAGACTAGAGGAGGAGAGTTGCGCGTGCGCGCGCCGCGCGGTGTGAGGAGAAGCGAACGCACGCGCAGTGCATGCAGCTGGTAGAGAGAGAGAGCGGAGAGAGTAACGCGCAGCTGTTGGAGAGAGGGAAGGAGGAGAGTTGCGCGTGCGTAGTTCGAGTGCCGACTACAACGCCGACGCCGCGGGACATAGACCTGAGCAAGAGATGCTCCGCATCTAAAAAAGTCTACTCTGCGAAGAAAGGAGCAAACCCGTTCAGCAGATAACACTTGTGAGTTGACTGCGCAGGCGCAGTCGGGTCTTTCTTTTGCTTCGTTCACCACACAATAGATGGCGCTTGGCTCTGAGCATTATCGAATTCGGCAATTTTCGTCACATCTCTCATTACTCTACAAAATGTGGATCTGAATATTCTTTAACAAATCTTTTAGGAAACATTCGCCGGCTGTTTATTGTTCATGATCGCAGTGCTTGTGAGGTAGGCTTTTACCCAATAGGCGACGTGGATTTGGCTGACGTGCTGCGGTTCCGCAGATGCATCGCAGTGGAAAGGCAGAGAACTTTCGAAGGAAAGAAGCTGTAAAAGAGTTCCGTTTTCTTTTAAACGTTCTATAGCGAAGAATTTTTTTTTACTCTATTTTTGGGTTTTGGGGTTTCTTTTCACACCTTTTGCAACATGCGGTGGATGAAGTTCGATTTTGAAATCGTTTCATGGTCCCTTTAATGTGGCACAAATGCTATTAAGGGGGAACACTGGGCTTAGGGCTTTTTTCCTTATTTTTTTGGTCAAGCCCAATGAAACCGCACAAGCTTGTTTAGACTTTTGAGCCAATTTCAAATATCTGTTCTTTTTTTTTTTTTAATTTGTAAGTTGCTTTTCAGGGTAATTATAATTAACCAGACTTTGTTTACAAAAACAAGAAAAAAATATTTTTTTTTTAAAGAATGTTTGAACATATAGTCAGATACTACAAATTATGAAGAATGCAATGTTGGAAGCGCTTTTTACATTGAACCATTATTAGTGACTATGCAACACATTAAAGTTCAGTGCTCATTGTGTGGCTACCAAGCTACAAAACATTATTTCCGTTAAAAATTTTCCTTTTTCTCTATTTAAAAATCTGCTTCCAACATTGCATGCTTTGCACGTTTAGCTACATGGTGCAAAAAAAGTTATCTTTCTGTCTGCTTTAGGTGCTGAGATAGCCCTTCTGAAAATTGGTTTGGAGTCCAAAATTATTGTTTTGAGAAAGTGGTGCTTTAGCATCGGCTTCAGTGCAGTTTCAGCCTATATAGATATTATAAAGTGATATTATGGCTCAAATATTAATCTTCAAAATGAGAAACTTGCCAGATCAAAAGAAAAATACAGTCAAACTCGGATATATTGAATTCAAATGGGATCGTAAAATAGTTAGATATATCTATAATTCAGGGGTGTGACATCTGCGTCAATTGCGCCATTTTGATACAAACCCAATTTTCTGCGCCTAGTTGCACCACATGCGAAATCGGTCGAAATTGCTCCACACTGCGCCAAAAGTAACTCAAAAACTAAAAAAAGTTTGCAGCGACGCTAGATTTAGCGGGAAACGAGAGCTTAGTTGGCAACATTCAATCTCGTCGTTGTAAAGTACACGGCACAGGTACAGGGTGGCGCAAGCAACCGCCGGATTTGAAGATTTCAGCTGTAGGTACCCTTCTATACCTATGATACGTGGTCTTCCCGATTTTCCTACTACTTTACACTGTCATTTGTGACTGCATGCTAACGGTGCGCTGCTTGCGGTCTCGCTGTCTGGCTGCGGGAGGTACGACGCACAGGCTATCAAGATGAGCAAACCTAGGTAGTTCTTTCATTTTGAGATTAAGCCTTTTCTTAAAAGTGCCATTGAGCGCCTCCATTGTATAATTGTTCATTCGTGTCCGTAATCTTCTCGTCAAAATGGACGAGTTCTTTCGGTTACACACGTGCTTCCAGTGCGTGAAAAATCGAATGAATCGGTCACATATCCGTATTTAGCGTGCATGTGCTTCTCATAGTTTTTCTACCAATTCACTATTTACCTTGTGACTCACTTTAGTGCAGAGTTTTTTCTATCTGCACGTGCTTTCTACGAGCGTCCGATCGATATTTGGTTGTAGTAAACCGTGCTTCCCTTTTCATGCTCTAGAATCACCGCTTTAAAAAGTTTTGCACTACAATTGCGCTTTGGCACCAGTTCGTATAAGCTTGAGGTATCTGGCGTCCACTTAACTTTGCAGCAAGCCTGTTTTTTGTCCTCACCTATGCGCATTGGACTCGCGTGTGCATTTTCCTTTCTTTTCTTTATATATATATATATATATATATATATATATATATATATATATATATATATATATATATACCGTAAAATCCTGTAAGGGCGCCCTCCCCCGAGAGATCACCCATCCCGTTTTTCTGGCTAAATATCTGTAACATAAAAATTCCGAAACATCGCCCACCCCCCGATTCCCGTTGGACGTCAAGTGATGTCCGAGAGGAACCGCGCATCAACGGCACGGTCGGCGGTGCCGGTGAGTCCGAGAAGCGAGCTTATAGCGGGTTCCCGCGTTTTTGTCTGCGATCTGCGCGCGATATCGGCTTGCGTAACAAGCTAGTTGTTCCCGCGTGTATATTGCATTGTAAAATGTGAATCGCGATCGCAGACGCAGATCGCGGAGCTGCGTCCGCGATCTGCGGTACCCATTCCCGTGAGATGCGAGTCCTCGGTGGGTTTCCGCGAGTCCTTTGCACCGTGAAACGCGAATCTGCTGCGTCGGCCACTTGCGGTATCCTTTCCCGTGACACAGGAGTTTGTAGCGAACTCCCGGGTGTTTATCGCATCGTGAAACGCGAATTTGCCGTGTCCGCGATCTGCGGCACCAGTTCCCGCGTCACGTGGTCTGTAGTGGGTGTCCCGGTGCTTGTCATTAATTTTTGATACTGTGGCATCCCCAAAGATAGCCCACCCCATGTTCACCATTTATCTCTTCATTTCGGGTGGGCGTCCTTACGGGATTTTACGGTATATATATATATATATATATATATATATATATATATATATATATATATATATATATATATATTATCTCGGTGCGTATCGGCGCTGATGACTTATTGGAACAAGGGTGGGAAAAATAATGATTAAAGAAGAAAAATCAGATTCATGTGATTGAAATCAGATTTTTTATAATTTACAGTAGACTCTCATTAATTCAAACTCCAGGAAGTCACAGATTTCATTTTGAATTATCAGAAGTTTGAATTATCAGAAATTCATCTAAATATGATACTAGACAACATTATGATTTGTTACATGGATAGCTACACATACAAAGCAGATTTTTGCCAGTTTCCTCTACATAGGGCTAATTATAAGCAAGTACAGGCATAACACATTGGTGAAAGAACTGAACTTAGTCTTTGTGGACGTCGAGAACACCGGGTACGGACTACAGTCCGTAAAACGCATTTAGTGTACGTCGGGTATTGCGAGGATACGGGAATACAGTAGACTCATTAATTTTTACTCCAAGAAGCCACGAATTTTGTTAAAATTATCGCAAGTTGGAATTATCAGAAATTCATCTAAATATGATTCAAGATGAAATTATATGTCATATGACTGACTACACATACAAAGCAGATATTTAGTGATTTCCTCTCATAGGCCTATTCATCATAAGCAGGTATGCCATGCATAAAACATTTGTGAAATGTATGTTTATTTATCCCTTAAAAATGTTGTTTATCGTGGACTGTTTAGACAGCAGATCACAAATCAAAATTAACTTTGTTCATCAGGCCAAGAGGTTGTCTATGTTTAAGCAGGGAAGACGTGAGCAATGAAAACTGGCACCGCGCGGCAGTTTTCATAGCAACTTGAGCGGACGCTGTGACCTGGACCTATGCCATGCCGCCACGTCACAGCGCAAGTTACTATGCAAAGTCTTGCATGGTGCCCGTTTTCAGAGCTTATGTGTGCGCGCTTGAGCCCCGTTGAGTGCGCTTCTCACCGAGCACTGGTGCACCGCGGAGAAGCAACACCCGCGGAAGCACGCTCCGCGGGTGTTGCTTCTCCGCGGCGCACTGGTGCTCGGAAAGAAGCGCACTCAACGGGGCCGCGGGAACAAAAAATTACACCATCTTCCCGAGGGGAACCATGGGGTGATGCGGAGCATCGGGGTGGTGCTGACGCTTGCTTGCGCCAACCCACTAACTGACGGGACTGTTGCTTCCATCACACTTCATCGGAAGAACGGAGTGAAGTGGAGTCAACAGCGGCGAACTGATGTAGCACGAGTAACTTTGAAAGTCTAATCAGACCGCACGGTAAGGCGGCGCAAAATGCCCTAACAGCGCTTGCAGGTTTCCTCGTCGAGACCGGGCTGGCCGGCGAGTTCTAGGCTGCAACGGACGCGAGCGGTCGGGAAATGCTAGCAGACGACAGCCGCGGAGTTGCGGGGAAAGCTCACCCCATTAGAAAGGCCTGGCCTGGCGCTGCAACCCGCGCGCCGAAAACTTTCCTCCTTTCCCTCCTCCGGGGAAACATGGTTTCGCCTCAGACCCCGCCCCGGTCACGTGATGGGGAACGCGTGCAGCGCGCTACCGCTCACACTTGAAGGAGAGGAGACTAGAGGAGGAGAGTTGCGCATGCGTAGTGCGAGTGCGGACTACGACGCCGACGCCGATGCCGCGGGACATAGACCCGAGCAAGAGATGCTCCGCATCTAAAAGTATGAATTAAGCGAAAGCGCCGTTCGAATTAAGCGGCTTATAAACACATTAAAAACATAGCGGGACAACCAAAATTTTCAAATCTGTTTGAATTAACCAGAAGTATGAAATATCCTAGTTTGAATTATCGCGAGCCTACTGTAGATTGCTAATAAGCTGCTCTAACATTTTCTGTTCCTAATCTGCTCCAAACAGTAGACTTTTGCGCTTCGAAGTTGCTCCAAAATGCTTAAAGGGACACTGACACCCCCCAAATTTTTTTTTTCCTTTTTTGTCAGGCGATTCATTATGGTTAGGGCTCCGTGTTTTCGGATAAATCCGAAAAACTCAGAAAAACGCCCGCCGGTAAAATTTTTGTCAGTTCGGATTTATCCGATAAACTCCGAATTATTATATGCCCATGTTATATGCCCCCCCCCCCAAACAACAAAAAAAAAAAAAAGTATTTTTTTTTTTTTACAATTTGAGCAGCGCAGTATCAATGGTCCTGGCAAAATGACACCATAATTATCTTTCAATCCTCAGACCGTTGTCAAAAGGGGGTCTTACGGTTCAGGGAAACAGGTCTTCGTACCATTCGTGTCACGACAAAAGCCACTCTTTTGGTTTCCAGTTTGGGCCATGGGATTTGGGATTTAGAAAAAGGAGAGGGTATGTTTCTGTAACAGTGAAAGCTATGGACCATAGATATTGTGTGAAATAGGGAAGAGGGGCAGTTGAAACTTCTCTATTACATCCTTAACCACTCCACCTCGCGCGGCCGCGGGATAGATTGATGGGATGACCACGAGCTTCCTTGCGGCTACCTCCGGCAGTTTATTGATTTTAAGGTATCGACGTTTATCGAAGCGCACTTGTGTGCGAATTTTGTCGTGGGACAAATTAGCATTGCCGATTACACCAATGCCAAGTTCAACTGAAGGAATCTTAATTGATACAAGCGCGTTTTATTTTTTATCTGGCATACGTTTGCATCCGGTTATTATTTATTATTTTTAATAGGAAACACTGCGAAATTAATCTCCAAATTTCGGAGAATTGGGAATCAAACAAATATAAACTCCGATAAGCTCCGAATCTTTGGCAAAAAATAAACTCTGAAAAACACCCTCCGAATTTGACGAAAAATAAACTCCGAAAACACGGAACCCTAATTATGGTGTTGGAATACTACCCAATAAATATTTTGCTACAGACTCACATATTTTTTTAATAACACCAAAAAACACAACTGCGCGAAACCGAAACTGAAACCGAAACGGAGAAGTGGAGGGGATGGCGTGAGTGGCGGAAGTCACGTGGCTACATTCGACCGTGCGTTTTTTTTTTTTTTTTATCTCCTCTTTCCGCACGTAGCAGACGAAATGCGTCCGTTCGCCGTGGTATTCCTTTGCAGTTATGTTTGTTCCGCTCGCTGTTTTGTACTTCAAGATGAGTTGTTTTGTACATTTAAGTGTTGGCAATTAGTAGTGAGTGCCTGAGTGCCGTGGTGAATTCCCGTGATCAGCTCCGAAAAGAATACTCCCAAGATGTTGCGTGAAGAGTTGCCTCACATGTCCTGCATCTGAAAGTGGCCAGAGTGCACAAGTTTCCGAAAGATCAACGGGTCGGGATCAATGGCTGGCTGCAATTCCTGTCGAACCATTACGCGAAGCTCGGAAAGCAGACGCTACCCGATTCATATGCTCCTCGCATTTTGTGGAAAGTAATATACAGTGAGTTCGCAGGTGTCAAAAATGGAATCCATACCATTTAGTTCAGCGACGTATCGTCCACAACCATTTTTGTTTTCTGTGATAATGGTAAAAAAAGAAATGTGAACATTGCAGAATGCTTGACAAAAAATAAATAAAATAAAAAATAAAAGGTACACCCGCACTAGGAATCGAACCCGTGCCCTCTGCGTGTGAAGCGGACGTCTTTCCACTGAGCTACTGAAGGAACTCACTTATGTGTAGTTATGCAGCGGGTAGACTATATGTCGGAAGTTTGCTGCCGATTTCCCTTCAATACATGCACTCCCTGCTTGAAGTCGAGCAGCACCACGCATGGGGCACATTCGCACCTCGTAAAGTAACCGTACGCGTGCGTATTCAACTCGAAGTACGCACTTCGTGCTTGCTGTTTGAGCGAGCGATGTCTTCAGCCAGGAGAAGGGACGACGGCTCGGCGACGTCTTCGTGCAATCGGCTTGCTGGTCGGGCGTGTCTTACGGGATGAGTATCAGTTCTTTTGATTGGTCCGAAATTTCTCTTTCAAAGAAAGACAGAATTCGCCAGTACCGTGAACGACAGTTCTGAAGTAGAGGTCCAACGCCCGTCGTCTGCTGCCATCCGCTAGTGCTAGTCCCACGATACGCGAAACGACGCCATGTTGAGAATTATGCAGTGAACGCACAGAAAGCTTCCGGTTGTCTGTGCTACCTTTTTTTTTAAATCAACGTATTTGCAGCTTTTTTGAAGCCACAAAAAATGGGTTTCATATTTTTTTCTATTTTTAATATTGACTGTGTGCCTTCAATGACCCACGACTTTGATTAAATTTGGTGGTCGCATCGATACCTTAGAAAACGGCCCGTGACTACGGAAAAGAGAGTGAGCGAGACTCGAACCGACCAGTTCTTGATCGGCCGTTTTAGGGCGGAAAGAAACCGAATTTCGAGCCACAAATTCTGTTCTGGGTAGTTGGACTCTCATATGTCACGTACAACTAAAAACCTCGGCGAGCGTAAATACCCTGTCAGTGTCCCTTTAAACTGCTGCTCCATTTGTGCTCCTAAGCTGCTCCAAAATCCAGATTTTTCTGCTCCAAAAATTGCTCCAAAACCTGTTTCACCTGTCTCACCCCTGATAATTTGATATACAAAAATATGCTAACTTAAGCTGCTGTTGAAATTTCTTTGCGTCTGCTAATACCAAAGGCCACGACAAACAGGACCTTACCAAATAGAGCCTCTAAGAGCCGCTAAATACAGTAGAGCTTAGTTGGTGAAAATCACAAACACTGCCGCGTTTACGCGGAGATGTTTGTGATTGTTTATGCGCGCACCTGGCCATGGCCTCCACACAGCATCCGCGATAAAACACGAAAATAATTTAAAAAAATAAAAAAACGGAAAAAGCGAGCGGCATAAAAAAACAACAAAAAAACTTGATCCATAGAATAAAGTAAAAGCAACAAAAGAGAGGCCTCACTAAACTCAGGCAGCAAAGAAAAAGAAAGGGAAAAAAAGAAGAAAAACGGGCAAAGCAATAATGGCGACGCCGGTCCCGTTTTACTTCCATAGAGATACATGTATTAGTTTCCTGCCGTTTACGTTTGCTTTCCCGGTTGTTACGTCCAAAAGTGTCCGCATCGCGGCGCCTTGGCGTGCTGGGCGCCAGGCTGGCTTCGAAGCGAAGCTAGCGCAGCAAAGCCGAACCATGCAATGCGGGTCGCACGGCACGCATGGGCACGCAGACGCCCACCTTCCCTTTACTCCTTTTCTCCTCTTTTCCATTTCTCTCTGGGCTACTTCTATGGAGACATGTTATTACTTTCCTGCCTGTTACGTTTGCTTTCCTGATTGTTACGTCAAAAGTGTCGGCATCGCAGCACTAAGGCACGCCGGGCACCAGGCTGCCTTGCTGGCTTCGAAGCGAAGCTAGCGCAGCAAAGTCGAACTATGCAATGCGGGTCGCAGGGCACGTGTGGGCACGTAGACGCCCGTCTTCCCTTTACTCCTTTTCCCCTCTTTTCCGTCTCCTCGCTGGGCTTTGCTGAGCTCTGCCACAGCTTCCCATCTTGCCCGGGTGTGACCTTGGAGCACTGCTCGGACAGGGAGCGAGGCTGGCAAGGTGGCAAACGCTCGTTCTCTCTTTCATCTGTCCTTCTCTTTCTCTGGCACGAGGTGCACCCACATGCACGCTTGCTTTCTAGTTTCTGTTCCGCTCGATTGCGTGAACCGTGGTGTTTCGGAGTATGTGCGCTTTGCACCCATTGATGACGGTCATGGCATCGCGAAAAAGGAAGGCACTCTCTTTTAAAGAGAAGTTTGATAAACTTCAGACGGTGGATCGCAATCCCAGCTGGAAGAGATCTGACATCGCAAGAGACCTCGGAGTCGCGCCGTCAACTTTGAACAGCATCGTCACCAAACGAAAGGAGATCGAGACGAAAGCTCCTTTTTATCAACCAGGCTTACGTGCTTTTGTGAACATGTCTGAGTCCTCAACAGTTCTGTAAGTTCACATAAAATGAACCATTGTATAAGAGCTGCCTTCTATCTCATGTATAGCCCCCCTAAGTGCGTTATCGGTTGTTACGTTTTCCCAGGTACATTCTTTTTTCCGCGGTCCCCTGAAAAACGTATTATTGAGGTTCTACCGTATATGTGAAATAAACTCCAGAAACACGAAATCCTACCTATGATGTATTAGCGAGAATAAACAAAAGCAAATTAGACGTTCACTGTTAAGACAGCATGAGGGTGGTCTGCCTCTGAGGTGTGATGACACTAGCTTGTGCTGTATATAGGAAGCAATTTAGCCAGTGCAATATGACTGCTATCCTGGGGTTTTGAGCATCTATCACGCAGCGTTGATTACACGACCGCACTCCGGTACGATGGTCATCCGAATCGAAACAGACACGAGCAGGGAGCAGTGCAAGCTTTCGCTCCATGGGCTCTGGTCTGCACTAGCACGCACAGCCTGTGATTCCCTCTCCTCCTCTAAAAGGAGCAAAAGTATAGAAAAATCTATGTTGAGGCTGAAATGGGAGTTGTTTTAAAGTGTCTCGAAATGGGACTTGAGGGACGGGTCTGGGTCAACGGTATCCACATCCACAGGGGCGCCCAATGTGGGGTTTGGGGCCATGCAGGCGGTGCCCCTGATCTCATCCTCGCGGTGGTTGGTGAAGCGGGGCGAGCTGGTGAAGGTGACCTTCGACCTGCAAAGCAAGAGAACCTTTGGCCGCACGGCTCGCTACTCCAAGACCCCTCTGCACTTGTTCCTCTTCACTGACCTGCTGCTCATCACCAAGAAGAAAGGGTGAGGCGACACAGAGCCCTTGGCACCTTACCCTTAGTGAACGGTAGGGCAGCATCAGACGTCATCGTGCACTACCCTTTGTCAGCGCCCATCCGTGATGAAAGCCAGTGTGTACTGCAGCTGCCAATGTGAGCTGTAGTACTTGATCTGGCCTTTCACTATGCCCATAGTTCCCACAAGCTCCATTATAATAATAATAATAATAATAATAGTTTATTTCCCCAGTGCCCCAGAACAACCGTGAGGTTTTGGTATGGTGGCACAAATGTCCACGATTGGATAAAAGAAAAGAGATTCAGCAGTATCTCATGGAGACACCTGTCCTATACATGGTACAGTGCATACCATATTTTCCGGACTATAAGTCGCACCCTTGTATAAGTCGCACATCCGTATATTGTGCCGTTTTCGTGAAAAAGTTGGTATATAAGTCGCACCTCTTTGCACGGTTCACGCGATGAGTTCTTTAGTTTACGCGTATTGGTATAGCGAAATCGGAGTTTCGCACAATTGCTAGATCGCACGTACCGTTTGCCGCGCATTTCGGCTCACGAGAAATGCCCATAGTATGGTGCTGTCTGGCGGGGGCAATCGAGTGTTTCGCAGCAAAAGGACGTAAAATGTGCAAAATGAGAGGATAGTCGACTTTATTCGAGCGAACGCATGCCGAGCGAACGAAAGTTTAAGCAGCTTGACACTCGCGAACCAACCTTTGGAGCACTAGGCCTAGCCTAGGCCAAATCCCGGAGACGACGCGAGCATCGATGCACGGGCAGAAAAATAAACCTTGACATACTTTTTTTTTTACCTCCAAAAGATCGGCTAGCTACAATCCTTCCTTTTACATGTAGCAACACGGCTGGGGCATGGTACAAAAAAACTGCTCATCAAGCGGAAACTGAGAAAGACGCGAGAAAATATTCTGCAGCCGCTTCGGGGAAGACAAAAAATTAAAATGTCTCGCATTCCGAGTCAAAATAGTGCGGCGACAGCAGTGCCTCCTGGAGGGGGAAACACCACCTATGGCTATGTAGTTATGGTTCTCTAAAAAAGATGGCGCACAGAGTATAAAAAAAAATGGCGTCGCAACTCGAAAAAAAAAAAAAAAAATCTTATATAAGTTGCATTGTTGTATAAGTCGCACCAAGAAAAATGTTAAAAAGAAAATTGACCGCATCTCCACGTGGTGAATGATGTTGCTTGGGGCGAAGCTCTGGTGGTGCTTGTCTGCGTATACGCCGAGCCGCAGCATGCCGAGCCTTTTCATTCATGTCAGTAGGAGAATGTGTGGTTTTCTTCTTTTTCTTTTTTAAGCAGACAGATGGGATGGTATCTCAGAACCCCCTACTCTTTTTTTTTCTTCTTTTTCTTTGAGCCTTTTCATTCATGTCAGTAGGAGAATGTGTGGTTTTCTTCTTTTTCTTTTTTTAAGCAGACAGATGGGATGGTATCTCAGAACCCCCTACTCTTTTTTTTCTTCTTTTTCTTTTTTCATAATTTTTTTCATCTTTTTTTTCCCAATTTTTTTTTTTTTCCCTACACGAGCACGTGAGCGTGTGCTCACGTGCTCGTGAGCATATGATCTCACGAGCAGAAGCACGAGCACCCGACGCCGGGCCTACGGCGGACGGCGGACGGACATGGCTAGCCCCTAAGGAGCTTCGCCCCTAAAACTGCGACTTATACACCGGAAAATACGGTAGTCAAGATTGTGCTTGAACGTGGTACAATCACTGAAAACGTCCAAAGTTGGCGAGTCAACATTGTTCAAAGAAACTTGCATGCGGGTTAATGGCGACAATGTTTCTTGAAAGTGAGGGTAAAACAAGGAACGATGTCTACAAGATCGAGCAGGAGCATGAAAATTCACTGAGCCTAAAAGATCAGTGTCGATGTGACCGTTAATTACTTTATGTAAAAATAAAATATCACTAGAGAATCTTCGCTTCAATCAATTCTGTAAACCTAGCCTCTTAAAGGGCAACTCCGCTTCATTTTTGATATTTAGAAAAGAATGCAGCCCTCTTCAGTACCATATCGGAAGACCCTATGTCAAATATTACAATCTAATTCCGTCTATATATTTATTAAACTGGCCAGCAAACTTTCAAATGAGCCAAGTCGCCAAAATCTGCCAACTCTAGAGTGCGACATGAGGCGCAATGATCAGCGCAGTCAATGCGACGGAGTTGGAGCGGCCAACATTGAGCCTCTACGTCAGAGGCATGGCTACGTCATTCTCACGTTTTGTTTGTTTTTACTTCTTAGAGCGAAATTGAACGATGACGTCATGAGTTTCTCCTCCCGGTGTTGGCTCAACGGCGCCCACGTGATCACCGTAACGCGGATGCGCTAGTTTGCACTGCCCTGCGCGTTTATCGCATGTCCGGTTTCTCTGCTAACCCCTTCCCCTCTTTTGTCTTCTCCCCTCCCCCCTCTCCCCCGGGCCATCACCGTCCACGCCATGCGAAGTGACCCTCCCGCGTCGCGTGTCCCGTACCTCGCCCCCACGAACGTCACAAGACCACGTGGTTCGATGTGACGTGGCCATGACTCTGGCGACACGAGACCAATGTTACCTGATGCAACCGAAGTTTCGGTTTCGGTATCAGCTGATGTTTAAATTAAGATTACACAAATATTATTCCACATTTCGCGAATCCAAAGACGTAGAGCTGTTTAGTAGTGCTTTGTGAAATGGAATCATATGTAAGCCTAAATTTTTCGGAATTGAGCGGAGTTGCCCTTTAAGAATGTCGTCGTAGTCATAATAGAACCTTCTACCAAAATACTTATCATAGACAAGACGAATAAAACATTTCTGCACATTTTCTAGCCGTGACGCATCAGTGGCAGTCAGCGAATTCCATGCGACACTACCAAACTCAAGTTTTGAACGTACCAGACATAAGGACAGTCGGACAAGGCATAAATGATTCTTAAAGTCGCATCATAAGCGGTATAGGAAACCCATCATTCGGACAAAAGAGGCAACAATCTTTGAAACATGATAAAAAAAGGAAAGTCTAGTGTCCAAATAGATCCCAAGGTCGCGAACCTCAATGACTCTTGGGATGGTAGCTGATTTAAGAACATAAGAGTAAGACAATATATCGCATTTATGAGACATTGATAAGATTTTTGTTTTGTCATTGTTAAGCACGAACAAGTTTGCGGAGCACCACTCGGATATGCGTAAAATGTCATCTTGCAATACACTGCAATCGTCAAACGATCTTATATTCGTGAATATCTTGATGTCATCAGCAAACAAAAGCAAGTGTGAATTTTTTATACACTTTTCAATGTCGTTGATGAATACGAGGAACAGTAGGGGCTCGAGGTTAGATCCCTGGGGGACCCCAGACGTCGGGATGAAAATGTCGGAATAGCTATTCGCAATTCTCACACTGCTACGACGATCAGTCAAGTAAGTTCAAAAGGGTCGGCGATACTCCATACAATGAGAGCTTCAGCAATAGTAAATCATGATTAACTTTGTCGAAGGCTTTTGTCATATCAAAATAAACAGTATCGACCTGGCCTCGAGAAAGAACTATAGGACCTGAGTAACCAAGAAATGAACAAAGAACAAAATGTAAGGGCGCAAACGAGCTGGTGTACATTGCACATGGTTGAAAAAAACCCGAGACTGCGGGTAAACGACACGACACTAAAAAGTCTTTTTAGTGTCGTGTCGTTTACCCGCAGTCTCGGGTTTTTTTCAACCATGTGAAATGAACAAAGATTAGTTTCCACAGAGCTTCCCTTTAAAAAACCATGTTGAGCACTACTAAATTTCCGTCTAAAATAATACGAAACACGAGTGTAGATGACCATCTCAAATACCTTCGAAAAGATATCGGTCGGTAGTGTTTTACGTTACAAACATCACCACTTTTATGTACTGGTATGACAACAGACATTTTCCACAATGATGGAAAAACACCACTTTTCAACGAGAGGTTAAATATGTGATTTAAGATGGGGGCTTTTAGGTGTGCACACCCCTTGATAATAAAATTTGGTATCATATCCATTCCCACTGACAACTTCGACTTCAGTTTTGACATCGCTTCTAGAACTTCAGCTGTGTCAATAGAGGTAATTGTCAGAAAATCATGGTAACCAGTATTGTCAGAAGGGGTATAACTCGAGATCGAATCTGAGGAGTAGCATTCACAAAAATGATCCCGAAAAATATTGGCTACGTCTAGAGGAGACGATACATATCTAGTGTTGCCCCGTAGACATATACTGTCGCTTCTTGTTTTTGTATGCTGCTTTACTAATTTCCAGAACTCGTCAGGCTTTCGGTATAGACAACTTTCAATTAATAAACCTGTTTGTCATACTTGAATAACTTTTTCACTAGCGTCCGGTAGATACTGAACTTTGTGTACCATAAATAGACACCGCTGATAAAGTTTATGGAAGTGCCTTTTCCTGCGTATATAGGTAGTATTTTCGTTCTCTTGAGAACCAATGGGGATACCCGGAGTGTTTCGATGAACGCTTTGGAATGAATACATCCATCCCATTTATCACAGTGCGGGTTAAGGAATCCGTAGCAGTGTCCACGTTTTGATCATTTAACACTGTTGACCAATCATGATCTCGTTAAAACTCATAGAATCCCAGGTAATCACCAGCACTGTAATTGTACTTGGGATAACTTTGTCTAGAACACTGATCTCGCAAGAGGTAGTAGGTTACACAAAAAGGCGGATGGAAAACATCAGGATGAATTAACTTGACAAATCGAGGGAATCATCTCTCGATGTGTCAAGATTGCTAGAAAATGGGACCCGAACCATGCATTCAACCCTACTTTTGAACGGAGCTTCTTAAATAAAAACTCAAGGTACACCAGAGAAGCGTTGCAAACCGTTCATGCTCGTGTTGTCTGCAGTAGCACTTGTGACACTTCCAATCGAATCATGAATTAGAGGGATACCTGAAAGATTTTTTCTAGCGGGTTCCGTATTTCATGGGAAGGACCTTTGAGTGAATATAGTGACAGGTTATCTCTTTCTTCTGCACTTTCAGTCTCGGGTCTTCTTTGTGTGGAGCCACCGCCTGCTCGCCGGTTTCTTTGGCGGTATTGCAAGACGGTCTTGCAGGAACCGATGTACGGAGGAAGCGGGAGGACACAAACCACCTCCCTCTTCCTCCTCCGGTGGCATGCCGCGACCTTAGGGCTAGTGGCGCCACGCCCGGCAGCGGAGGTGGCCTCGCGTGTCTCCCCTCTCTGTCGTCTGCCTACACGGGGCCGTTCGGTGCAGGGAGGACTACTTCAGCGTGGTGGACCACTGCCCGCGCAACCTGGTGCAGACGACGAGCCTCGGGGAGGGCATGGCGGTGCCGGCCAGGTTGCCCGACTGCTGCCGGCACCTCTTCCAGATGACCATCCTGCAGAACCATGCGGGGCGCATGGTCGAGATGCTGCTCACGGCCGGCTCCGAGTGAGTGACTGCTCGGGGATCGTGGACGGGGTACACCAGCATGGCTTATTATGTTTTTAGGGGCGAAGCTCCTTAGGGCCTAGCCATGTTCGTAGGTGTCTGTAGCTCCGGCGTCCGGTGCTCGTGCTCCTGCTCATGAGCTCACGTGCTCACGTGCTCGTGCAAGGTAGAAAAAAAAAAAACTGTTTGCGCAGTTGACAGGATTCGAACCTGTGCGGGGAGACCCCGATGGATTTCTAGTCCATCGCCTTAACCACTCAGCCACGGCTGCGGGACGAGTAGGGGGCTCTGAGATGTGGTAGTAACTCAAGAGCTGGGGATGTCATGGATGAAACGTTGCATGCAGCCGCTCAACGTCTATACAGGAGAGGGCGCTGTGGTCAAATGCGTATATAATCGCGTTAAACTTTGCATGCATTGGCTCAATGTTTATAGACGGGAGGGCGCTACGGTCGAATGCTCAACTGCGTATATAACCACGTTCCATACCACACATTATCTTTCTGACATAGATGAAAACGAACGAAAGGCTCGGCATGCTGCGGCTCAGCATCTACGCGGACAAGCACCACCAGAGCTTCGCCCCAATCAACATCATTCACCACGTGGAGATGCGGTCAATTTTTGCACTTCTTACCTCGCAATTTGTCCTCCGGCATTGTTTTTCGGCTAATACAGCAACCTCGTTGGTTGAGGAGCAGTAATAAGATGCCCGGGACTCGTCATGTCCCGCGTTTTTTTTTTTTTTTTAAGTTGTCCGTGACTACAGCGTTTGTGCCAAAGAAGGTAACTTCCGCTATGCATAATTTTACGAAAAGTAATATAGTGTTGACAAGAGTCTGAAACAAATTTATCCTTGGCAATGAATGGCAAAAAACACTCGTTAGAACGAATTCGTCTGCGCTTCTGTCTCCGGCTGTGTGCGGGCTTTGGTGACTCTGTCTCCGGCTTATGTGTGCCTGGTCGGGCCGAGTGCATTCTCTCGTGTCCTTTGTCTTACCTAGGAGCAGTGTTTTTTTTCTTGCCACATAGGGATGCAATTGCTCTGCCCTACCCAGCACTGCCCGAGCCACCTTGCCCAATCGATCGAACTACCGTGATCGCAAATGTACTGACTGAAGTAATTGTAGTGCGCTGCTTCGAACAGTTTGCTCAGTCATTGTGAACGAACGCTCATTCATAGAAAATCATTTATCGAATCGTCGAAGAGGGGAAAAGTGTTCTTGAGTTTGCAGACGTGTGGCCCCATGACCAATGTTAATAACTAGCCCGAAAATTTTCCCAGATTTGATGTCTGAGTGAGAAGACCAATGTGAGACGGGTTCGGACGTGTCCACAGGAGCAGTTTAAGGCACCGCAGACTGGGTAGAGTGGCAGCGACCCTGTTGAGGTGCAGCGCCAGAGAGAAACAACAACCCCTACACTCTAGCTTGGCCATGCCAGAAGTTAATGTTGTGTCGCACAATTCGGGGGTCCAACCAAACCCCAATGCGAATGAAGGGTGAATATGTGCAGCGAAGTGGTGGTGTGGGCCAGTCAGTTCATCAAGTACTAGATAAAAACGCTGAGACACAAGGGCAAAAAGAGACCAAAACGAAACAGTGTTCACTCGCAACTAAGTTAATTGTAAGAAAACACAAATGCTTAGAGGACAATGAAAAAGGGCTAGTCATATTCAAGTCAGACCGAGCCTCTCTTTTCTTCGGAATTTTGTTTTTCTCTAGTATGTGAAAATGTACTATCGGGAACGAATTAAACGTGAACGGCGGAACATGTGGCCTTCAACACACACTGCGCTGCCTGGGGTGATAAAACCGTGAGAGTGTGCACGTCAAAGTGAGGGCACACCCTCGCAGCCCCCGTCGCCACTTTGCAATTAGATCAGCCTTTAGGTAGTGTGGCATGTAGCAAAGAGCACGCGCTCTGCCATTCGCGTTTTATTCATTCCCCATGGTAGGCATGACTTGTCAGCATAAGATGCTTTGTTACCTTTTCGATACAAGATGGTGCAGCTGACTGCTTCATCCCTCTACGTCTTGTGCATTGCACCTCCTTGCTTTCATTTCGTTTACTCGTTTCCTAGGGAACGGTTGGGGAAATGGGGTCCCAAGTAGTTGGGGGCACCTGTAGTGGAGTGCACGCGTTCACGGACATTGGTTCCTTGCAGGAGCGACAAGACGCGCTGGATGGATGTGCTCACGCCCGTCGTGTCGAGTGATCCCGAGCAGCGCATCTACGAGGAATGGGGTAAGCACCGCCAGCAGAATTCTCTTGTCTTTTGTTGGCAGAAACCGCGGCAGCATGGTCAGATCCCCCAGTGCTGGGTGGAGCCTGCAGTGTGCGCACTGCAGCGTGTGCACTCCATGGGTAACATGGAGTTATTGTGTGACTGTCAAATGGCTATAGAATGTGCGACGTCCAAAACACAAAGCTCCCAACTTACCCGTTTAATTTTAACATGAAATGTTCTTTGGCTAGGTGTTCGGCATTTTGTGAAGCCTGGATAAAAGCATGGCCGCGACGCTCGACACTGTTTGATTTTGAGTGGGGGAGGGGGGAAGAGGCCATAGCACTAAAAAAAGTGTTTGGGCCAGGCATTAATCGAACCCCGATCATTCAGATTATATTAAGCAAGTGTCTTTCCGGCATGTAGCTCCACGTTGCCGTGAGTTGAGGCGCTATTTGGCGGGAAACCCCTGCGGGGCATCCGCTCTGCATCTGGAAGATAGCAACTTGACACCATGTCACACATTTCTTAAAACCGGGTTACCGCCGGTAACCCGGTGCATCTCACTAAAATACGCTGATACTGTAAAATACCTGGGTATGCACATAGACAAACATGTTAAATGGGATATTCACATAGACCAGGTTTGTAAAAAACTAAGGGTATTAATGGCACATATGTACCATATCCAAGAACTAGTACCGCGATCCATACTCAAAATGATATACAATGCACTGGGTAAATCCGTACTTCAGTATGGAATAACAGTTTACGGGCACTGTGCCAAGTATTTACAACTAAAGATTGAATCGATTCAAAAAAGGATAGTTAGGAATATTGGTTACCGAAGCGAAGAATCTAATCTTTCAGATTATATGCATAAAGAATTAGGAATGTTACGTTTCAGAGATCAAATGAAGTATGATATTATTATAAAACATTTTTTCAACAATAAATATAGGCACGAAAATGAAAAAGAAAGGACATTAAGACCCAATAAAAAATTTGTTGAACCATTTATAAGAACAAGATATGGAGAGGCCACAAGGAACTATTACATACCTAAGCTTTATAATACATTACCGGATGAGCTACTAAAAATAAAATCCCCTAGAATGAAAAAAATAGCAAAAAGGTGGATACTTGAACAGGCAAAAAAAGATCCTTAAAAGGTAATGGGTATAACTGATGAGTATCCCCGAAAACGCAGGATATGAAAGGTTATATTTTCTGTTCTATTATTATCTTGTAGGTCGCGAATTCTATTTTCCCTTACGATATGTAAATGTTAATTCAATATGATTGGACGAGTTTTACATATGTACTCATCAAATTAGAGGAACTAGTATAAGCTGTAAAAGTAGGTGGAACTGCAGTAATTTATACTTTTATTGATATGATTTGTTGTTTTTCGTTATCTGTGCAATAAAAAGCAGAGGCTCCTGTCGCGTCCCACACACAAGCCATTATTGGCTTATGTGGGCTTTATATTGTATTTTTTCAAGGGAAGTAAATAAAGATGGTTTTTGTATTGTATTGTATTGTATCTTCATTCCAGGAATTGCCATCAAGTGTACATGCCACGCGTTAATCCAGTCGCTAAACTAACCAATGAAGAGCACCGAGAGCATAGACGCCATACGTTTCATGTGCAACACAATTGCCCAGCAATTTGCTATGCTTCTTTCTTTCTTTCTTAATGCAAAAGCATTAACTGTCCCATGGAGCGAGCTGATGTCATCAGCCGCGCCAAACGACAGATAAATTCCGAAAGCCGCGATCTGAGGCTTCCCAGCTTTGAAGCCACGCAAAAAACCAAAAGCCAAGCAAAAAGCCAAAAAGCTGAGGCATAGGCCCCCATTGGCTGGCGTGCGTCATCAAGGAACGAGGCTCCATTGGCTCTCGTGCGGCGGTGCAGACTGGGGCGGGGCGTTTAGTGCATCGGACACCCGCCAGGCGGCTACGACTGCCCGAAAGGCTCTCCCCTCCACCCGCTGGGTGCGCCTGCTCCGCCCACCGACGTTGGGGTCTCGGAGCATCTGGGTGTATCCCCCCCCCCCCCCTCTTACGAAAAGGAAGATGACAGCGCGCGATGAAGAGGAGCGGAAGAACGACATTCCTGTTTTCGCATTCATAACTCATACGAAGTGCTTAGGTGTCCTCGGACTTTTGTCTATTTTTTCTTGTTGTTCCTTTTGGATTTTTTAAAAAAACTTGGAGGATGCTTAAAGGCACCATGAAACGATTCTGAAATCGAATTTCATCCAACGATCGTCGTAAAAAGTGTGAAAGGAAACACAAAAATGGGAGCAAAAAAAAATTCTTCGCTATAGAACTTTTAAAAGAAAACTGGACTTTTTTGCGCCTTCTTTTCTTCGAAAGCTCTCTGCCTTTTCACTGCGATGCATCCGCGGAATCGCAGCATGTCAGTCGAATCCACGTCGTCTATTGGGTAAGAGCCTACCTCACCAGCACCACGATCATAAACGATAAATAACCGGCGAATGTTTCCTAAAAGTTTTGTTAAGGGGAAACACTACACCGGAAGGCTAACTTTCGAACCGTTTGTCTTATTTGCATGAAATTTGCAGGGTGTACTCATAGCACTGGACAAGGATGCTGTGGAAATTTTCAACCCTATAAATTTATCCCACAATGAGTTACATAAAAGTTCATAATAAAAAAGTGTATCTCCTGAGGAAAACTATCGTTTAGAAAGGGTAATGAAAATGGCCAGTTTTTTTGCTGGAACATACAGCAGAATACTTGCTTCAGACGACTATGAAAAGAAATTTCAAAAATTCATTCACAAAAAAAAATATGGAAAAAAGTTTTTTTTTGTACATTTGATTTAAAAGAAATATAAACTTTTCATAACAAAAGAGCATAAAAATGCAGAAAGTAAGTTCACAGTCGTGTTCTCCAGAAAATTTCAATATACACCAACTCATGTTTACAAACAAATCGGAGCGCCCCTAGCGGACGCCACCGGCGCCGCGCATGCGCGATGCGGGTGTGGGCAAGAAGCTCGCCGTCGCCCATAGACAAACCATTGGAATGCGATGTTGTCGGCGTTGGTGTGAGTCCCCCTGCCCTTTTTCGCGTTCGAATTGTGGATTCTACATCTTCCTGGCGATGTCTGACTACTTGAGCGGCGTCAGCGAAATTACCGAGGCTCGTTACACCGCAAAACTTTGCGTAATAAAGTGACATGTGGCGATTCATTCCGTATGGACGCCGCAGTATGCACGCTAAAGCCTGATTCGCATGATGCGATTTCGCTCGCAATTTTCAGTCGCGACGCCGCTCGAGCTGCAAAAGCGTGAACCGTAGCTGAGATGGTCGACGTCGATACTGAAAATCACAAGCAGGATCGGACCAAGTGAATTAGGGATAACAAGTCGGTGATGGTCACTGATAACAATGATCAACATCTCCTTGTATCTACTGTTTACATCGAGCCTGCTTACCAACCTTCAAATTTAAGTCTTTTGAGGCCTGTACTTACTTCTTATCGCAAGTACAGGACCAACATTTGGTCTACGGGCCGGCGTCGTCTAAGAGAGCAGACGACAAGCAGAAATGTTTGAAAGAGCAGACGACAGTTCGAACGATCAGGCGGCCGTTTGAACTTGAAAACGCACTGAACGTAGTCCGCAGGTGGTCCGCACAACTTGACGGTTTTCTGGCGTTCATGTTAGAACAAAACAAATAAATCTGATGACCACAAGTATCCGTGAATTCAACCCAAAGTGCTTCCCGCCCAAGCAATCGTTGTCCGACGGCGTCTGCTTTTCCCTTCTCACGGCACATATTTAGATTCTCAGACGAACCGAACACGTGAAAAACTGACCTTCAAACCTTTCTCGACACTTCTGGCACGTCTGGCCCAGTCACGCCGTTTTGACGAGAAAGCAGGTTTTTGTCTGGTTCCTTTCAAAACAACGCAGGAATATGTGTCTGGCATGGCCACTTCTGCCCACAGCCCCAGACCGGAAGTGCGACCGACGCGCCACCACCGCGCCGTGACGTCACAGAGTTGAGTTCGTGTATAGAAAAACCAAAATATATCTGCACGCATAATTTGATTATGAAATGACAGCTTCCCTGAACTGATATTTGACACTAAAAAGTGAAGCTGAGATAAACGCGTTTGAAGTTTCAAGATGGATTTTTTTTTTTTTTTGCACTTTGAATGTCACTAGAATCTGCCAGCTGCATAGGTGACACCTTCTTCCTCAACCCTCTTCTGCTCTGCAGCTACTGCTTCTAACTTTCTTCGCTTGTGGGCAGTCTTCGAGGTATCCAGCGCCTTTGCCTTGGCCTGCGTGATCTTCAGCTCAGTTGCTTTCCTCGTGTGCTCCAGATGGTGGCTTCCAGGCTTCATGCCCATCTTCTCGAGCACCCTCTCAAAGCCCTGCGGACCCAGGTTAAACTCGAGAACCGCCATTGCTGCAGCGGTTTCGACAGTACGTAGGGATGCAAACTCGGTCTTTGGGCACCTCTTCCAGACGAGCGCAGTGTAGGATTCATTGGCATTTTGAGTTCTCATCCTGCAGCATCTTGCCAGCAGGGTCTTGTCTGACAGACGGTTGTACAGCGGCACCAGCTCTTTTGCTATGTACCTCGAGAAGGCTGGCCGATGTGGGCGTGGTGCACTTGGCTTGCCAGCTGCTACCAGGGCTTTGTGGCGATTGAAATGACACCAGGAGTCTTCACCCTGAGGACATGCCTGGTGCCGGGGCTCGGCGGCAGTCGAGTAGCTGTGCAATAAGCTTGCGAAGACCCCCTTCTGCATCTTTACAACATCTGGAGCATTGTCCTTCAATGCGGTTGCATAGAAGCTTGTAAGTCTCTTCATCATGACATTAGTGAGCTTGCCTTTTCCTCCAAGCCCCTTCTTGGTTTTTTTCACCTTGTCCATTCCAGCATACATACGCTTTGCCACATGGTTGACGCAGTCTTCTTTCTGCATGTCCTTGTCGTAGAGGCCTAAGCTTGCAACATAGTTGAAAGCCTTAATGTCCCCTCACTGAGCACTGTCACATACTGCATGTTGTGCTGTTCCACTTAGCGGCTGAAGATGTCACCAGCTGCTTGCACTTCCATCGCGTTAGAGGAGCCCTCAAAGTTCTTCTGGCAGACTTCCTCATGCGACTTTTCCCAAGCTTGATATTCATTCAAATCTTTCTTGGGACCAAGGTTGCAGCCATGGCAATAGTTGCTCTGCACGGAGAAATCGAGGACCAAGCCAGTTTCGAGTTCGATGACTGCACCGACCCCAAAGTGAGACGTGTGGCCGCGCTTTTGCCATGTGCCGTCGTAACTGACGCAGACGTCAAGAAGATCGTCTCCGTCGTCCTGTACTCCACCTTGAGACTCCTCTGCCTGCATCTTTCTCACAGCCTTCGCGGCCTCCTTCATCGCGTCGCTTGCCGCTTCCATTGATGCGTCATGCATTTTGGCTGCTATGTTCTCGTAGGTCTTCAGGTGCATCGGCGGTGGTGCACTCATGCCTCCAAAAAAGTTTTTTTAGCTTCGTGAAGCTCATTCCGCAGTCCCGACCGACAACACAGAGGCGCGCAGCGAGTTCGTTTTGCCGAGTCGTTCCCACGGGCGCGGAGTGCGGTGCCCTCGTGATCTCCCCACAAGAACTGCAGACGATCACAAACTGTAAATTTGCTCCAGTTCCATCTTGTGCCAACTCCAATCCGCGTCCAAAACAAGTGGGACACAACAAGGCACTCACCAGAGTCCGCACGGCTGAAACATGCACAAAGCGATGTCCGTGGAGCGGTTGAGATGGATCGCTGTCGTCGATTAGTTCACGCTCGGCCTCGCTGCGTTCCGAAAGCAGAATCTTCCGCTCGAAAGTGGTCAAATCATCGACTTCCTCCGGGAGCGAAGCATTCGCAAAATGCGATGTAGAAGCATCCTCCGATGGTTCCGACGAAGTCAAACTGCAGCTGGACTGTGGGGGCGACGCAGTCAACTCCGGAGCTTCTGAGCACTTGCGGGATCCGCGACCTCTCGGTTTTGTGAAGCGAGAGCGTCTACCAAAGCTTCTATGCGTATTAGCTTTAGTTGCGGGCATTTCGTAGTGAAAACCAGTGTTGCCGTTGGGCGGTTGGTGAAAGTAGCCAAAACACAGGTCAAAAGGAGCCAAAAGGAGCCATTTTATGTGTCCTTGGCGCCAAAAATGTCGCCACCGCTTTTTTTCTAAAAAAGAATCGTCATACGAAGTGATAAAATGAGGCTATGTACAGCCTTAATCAACCTAAATAAATTCTCCCACTTCTAGAGTAATTGAGGGTAAGATTTTAAGAAGCTTGATGGGCACGTCAAATGTGGAGGTCATTCTCTCTTGCAGCCGCAGCCTGAACTTTAGTCTCAGAATCACTACAATGACGCCCAGCTTATCTTCGAACAAAAAGTTAGAGCGCAAACAAGCTGGTGAAGGTTTAACATTTTAGACAAAACCCCGAGACTTGGGGGGGGTGGGGGGGGGGGGGGGGGGGGGGGGGGGAGGGAGGGGAGGGGAGGGGGAAGGAGGAAGGAAGGAAGGAAGGAAGGACAACACAACACAAACTCTCAAAAAGACTTTGTGTTGTGTTGTTCTCCCCCACCCAGTCTCGGGGTTTTGTCTAAAACAGCTTATCTTTTTTTCTCAGTCGAGTTTCTCTTAGTGAAACTTGAGAAAACACGCGCTCAGAATCCGCATTCGACACTCGAAGCGACTGAGTTTCAGCGCACCTTCTGCCGGGAAGTGTCAAGTCTTTTTCTTATCATTTTTAAAGCCCGTAGTAATTCCTAGAAATGATACCGCGTATCATTTTTGGGCCTGTTAGAAAATAAAAGCAAACAACTAAGTTTGTGAAGAAAGACTGATTCTAACGCAGCTGCTCCTTCCGCTTATATTATGGTTGCGGACTTGTAATTGACCGCTCTTTCAGTATCGTAATGACCAGAATGTGCGGCATCTTTTTCATAATTTTCTTTTAAAGGTATTTGTAATGTCCTAAATTGTGTCATCTTTCTGTCCGAGTATAAATATTCTTTGTACTAAAAATTCGCCAGAATATAAATTAAAAGTAGCCGAAAAGGTCAAGGAGCCAACTTTAAATTTTTGTCGCCAGACCGTGTTCAAAAGTAGCCAATTTGGCGCAAAGTAGCCACCAACGGCAACACTGGTGAAAACAGAAGCAGGGAAGATCGAAGAGAAACGGAGCGAAGTGGTCAGATCAGCTGAAAAAACGTGTTCTATGGGGCGCTCTCCCGTGCACGGAGGGGTAAAGAAATAAATAAAGAAGTAAATTCGAAAGCCCGCGAAACGACGCTTCCAACGAGACCACCAGATCCACGCTAGGCCTAGCAGCCGCGGAGCAGTCGTGTTTCGAAACTGATGCTTATCACTGTTCTCTCCGTGCTCAGCCAAGCACGGCACTCCTCGCGCGCGTTACCGGCGAGTCAATGATGATTTTTTTTGGCGTTGTTTGTCAACGCACGCTGATAAAACTTTTTGAGGGTGTTCATTATTAAGCATAGATGCCAAAATTATGTAATTCTGAAAATGTGTTTTTTCGCGAAAAATCGGTAATTCGGGGCCGTGCCCCCCTTTAAGTAATATTCAGATCCACATTTTGTAGCATAATTAGAGATGTGACGAAAATAGCCAAATTTGATAATGCTGAGAGCCAAGCGCCATCTATCGTGTGATAAACGAAGCAAGAAAAAGACAGCATCGCTCAGTTACTTGGTCGCGACGACCAACGAACGTTTGTTTTTCTATGTGTTCTTCTTGTGCGTCCCGACTTCAAGCAGCAAGAAAAAAGTAAAAAGTACTTGAAACAGACCACGACGAACAAGAACGCTGGATCCACAAACACCCAGGAAAAGCTCCAACAGCCACGATTCCACCGACACCGACCAAGCGAGCTCGGCAGATAGGCCTAGCAGGCACTCCGACTCGGCGCAGCGGTGCTCCGACGGTGCTTGGCCAAGACCGTCTACCCACGACCGGCTGGCATGCTGAATGGAATATGCCTGCGCGACCCTTGTGTACCCTTCCCGTATTATAGTTTGATCGCTGACCGGTAAGGTCAATCTCTTCCCCTTGTCATCTCCTTGTTTTCCGAGGCAGTGGTGAGGAACACTGTCGTCGAAAAAGGACTCTCGTCGATTCTATCTTCTTGTTTTGTGTGATATAGAGCTCAAATAAATGCCGTATGGATTACCTTTGTAACACGGTATGTACACTTTGTTATTAGTATGCCATTTTTATTCTGACATGACTGCACGTCACTGTCGAGCTATAACAGTATGTGGGAGCTACGTGCAATGCCGGTCCAACCTTCCTTTGCCGAGTGTCACGTCAGTATCGAGTTGCAATCGTAAAAGATTGGTCCCGAAGTGCTTACCAACAGCGCGATTACAGCACTTCCATCAAACGTGCGCGTCCGCTCCGAGTGTGAACAGGTATTTACGTGGCTCTTGCTGACACTGTCGTAGTTCAAACATGTCTTTTTTAACATCGGCTCGCTCCTGCATCTCCGAGGCCGCGAAAAACGCCGCGGCAATTGTTTTTCATCTACGTCGCTTTGCAAACGACTGACACGGGCCGCCTTTTACCAACAATAACAGTTGGGTTGACTTCTGGAGTCTTCACCAGAAGACTCGCTGCACTTCCCAACAGGCATGCCGGCGTATGGGACTAGTCCCATGCTGTCGCTGTAGCGCAACATATATCATTGAATTTCTCTCAGCTGCGATGTGTCCATGGCTATCGCGGCGATGAGAGGCGCCGATTCAGAAAATACGTTGGTGCCATCAGCGCAGTAAAACCTACCGGCGCACCCCCAACTCGCCGCCGCTAACGCTCCCCTTCTCCTACTGCCGAGAGAACTTCCGGTTCCTGTGCCAGAGAATGTCACGACCGTCAAAGTTACGTTGCAACTTGTTTTGCGGTCAGTTGGAGAGAAAGAAAACGTCAATATTTCATTAATGTTTTGTGTAGAAGTTAATAAACCGAGACGAAAACGGATGCCTGTTCGGCATTCAGTGAACGTTGAAGGTTTGATGTAAAAGTTATCTGACGAAAGTAAAAGGTCATTTCATGGTCCCTTTAAGCTTCACTCTTAAAGGGTAACTGCAAAGAAAAAAAAGTTTTTTTTTAAACAGCCTAATTGGGACAAGCATGTCTAAAAAAAATTTTCCGCGAAAAAAAAATATTTTTACAGCAATATTTATTGCGTGAGACCGATTTTAGTTTGCGGCTATTTCGTCTGTTTTAAATCGCGCGCCACGAAGTTGGGATTTCGTGACGTCTCAATCCCAATCGGCTGCTATACTTCTCATTAGCTAAGAGTTTGATTGACAGCTTAGATTTTGGTTGTTAAACCTTTGTTATATGTTGCAATTTCCTTTTGAGCGGCATATTTTTACGTTTAAAGAATAACCCATGTGAGGAAAGTTACTATTCTTTACAAAAGGTTTACAAAACGGGCACTTCCGTTTGGATTCATACCATAACAAACAAAAGCTTCGCCATTCTTTCATGGCCGCCGAAGTCTCTGCTCCCGCCTGTCTTGCCTACCTCGACTAGTCGTTTCGCCGAAGTGATCAGTGTTTCATGCTGACCCAGGTGCTTGAGTGAGACTTCTTGAAGTGAAGTAGTGTGCGTTTAGCAGCTGTCGCAGGTGTTAGTGATAGGAAGCGACGCGGGGTTTTGGCTTTCATAGCGCGGTTCTTTCGTTTTCCTCTTTGCTTGCTTAGCGTGCTTTTTTTTTTTTTTTGCTTGCTTGCTTGCGCGTGCAAATTCCGACTTTTCAGAGATGTCAGATGAGTGATCCCGACAGCGAGCCTTCCAGCAGCCATGTCGCCCCGAAAGGAATGCTATTTCGCTGGAGGCAGTGAAGCGTTCGTGTAGCGACAAACATGTCCAGTTACGTTCTCGTCATATCGCTCCGGAGGCCGTCGAGATTCGCACTGGGTGCATCGAACGTCTGCGACTAGACACACAAAATATAAAAAAGCACTGTGTTCACTACGTAAAAAATGGTCTCAGTTCATGCATCTGTGGGCAGGTACGAAATCTTGCCCAAATTTATTCACACCGCACGATGAGGGCAACACGTCGCTGTGCAAACGCAGTCCAACAACACGAAGCATAAAAACGGCAGATTTAGGACAATTCGGAATTCATTGTTCAATTAAAACGACGTAATTTTGTTGAAAACGCCCGCAGCTTTTTACTCACGGTATGCGTCGGGAATCTTCCACATTTTGAAACGGAACGAAGGAAGATTTACTTTTAAAAGGCTCGCTGCGTCCTCCCGGACCAGTTTGACTGGATCAGCTGACGACGACGAGACTGAACCCGTTAAACATCAACACCACAATAACCAATTTGCGCTCCGTGTTAGCGTGGGTGTCCACTTCGAAGCACCGCACCACGCACACCACGAACGTTTCAGTTCTTTGTCGCATCGCCGTGTTGCACCAAACAGAACGAGATTGCCGAAGTCAACGCAGCGCTGTCGTGACCTTGGATTGTGGTTGCGCACTCGTGGACCCTGTGACTCCCTTCGCTTTCGAAGCCCACACGACGATTACGAATGATACTTTCCGTCTTCCGCGAACATCACAGGGGCACTTCTCCGGTCACGTCTTCGCTATGAGCTCGCAGACCGCGCAGCCAGCGCAGCTTCTGGTTTAGCGTGCGTTGTTGCCAGATCTTACCGGAAGTCGAGACGCTGCGTCAGGAGGGTGAGGGGCGGGGCGTACTTCTCCTCCGCGGGGGTCGAAAGAGCGGGAGTTTCAAATGTGGAGAGCTTCTGACTCCGACTAAATTACGTCCTGTGGCGTAAATATTGCTAAAAAAAATTATTTTTTTCGCGGAACATTTGTTTTGTGTAGGCATGTGCGAATATTCGGTTTTTTCGAATATTCGAACGAATTGTACATTATTCGATATTCGCTTCGATCCGATTTTTTATATTCGCAAATTTCGAAGTATTCGGCACTAACGAATAGCGGACGCAAGGCTACTTCCGATAGTTTCAGTTGCGGTATCGCAACGCCGTCAAAATGTCGCGTCGAGCGGTTTTTTTTTTAGCGAAAGCTGCATGGGCATCGCCATCAGGAAGGAAAAAAAAAAAAAAGGGGGAACAAAGTCATATCCGTGACCGAGAACGAAACGAAAGTGAACCACTGAACTGGGAAGTCCATTCTGCTTGTGTTTCTTGCTGTGGACAGCACGTGCTCGGCATACTTTTGTTGTACTGATAGGTTTCCATTTGCTCACTGTAGAAGCTGGATTGAATGGCTGGCGTGTCCGCTGCGGCCACCGTGGACGACGAAAGTGATGGCGTTGTGCATCGCAACCCGATCTGGAACTATTTCTTAAAGATCCCACCGGGGACTAGTGCTCGATGCATCAAGTGCAAGGCAATCCTCAAGACTCCAACGGGTACAACGACCACCTTAGTGTCCCATCTAAAGAGGCACCCGGATGCGTATCAGGCCTACATGGAAGAACGTCGAGCACGCACAAATACTGCCAAGCTCAAGAGCGTGAGTACGCCGAGTCAGCCATCGGTAGCTGACAGCTTCAAGCAGAAGATGAAACCAACGGGACCAAGAGCAAAGCACATGACGAAGATGATTGCTAACTTCATCGCTCGCGGAATGCACCCATACAGCGTCGTTGAAGAAGGGGGCTTCGTTGACATGGTGGCATTTGCCATGCCAGACTACAGCGTGCCGTCGCGGACGACTTTTTCACGAGCAGTTATTCCGAACCTCTACGAGTCAAAGAAAAAGGAAGTTAAGAGAAAGTTGCAGGAGATTTTCAGCAGAGGTGCGGAGTGCTACACCCTCACCACGGATGGCTGGACATCGCGCGCGAACGACAGCTACGTCTGTTTGACTGTCCACGTGATGGACAAAGACTTCGGGCAGCATGTGCACGCTTTGGCATGCACGGAGATGAGCAATTCCCACACGGCCGATAACCTGCTACGGTTTATCGAGAGCGTCATCGAAGAGTGGGAGCTCCCAGCATCAGGTAATTTGCCAATCTACGTCGTAACCGATAACGGGAGGAACTTCACATCTGCGGTGGCGAGGTCGCCCTGGTGTGGCGTGCAGTGTTTCGGACACACTCTCCAGTTGTGCGTCAGCGATGCAAAGAAAGAAGTAGCGGGGTTCTCGGAGCTCTGTGCTAAAGCCAGAGCCATCGTGGGCCGATACAAGAAAAGAGCGAAGGCCCGTGGACGCCTTATGGAGAACCAAAAAAACATGCAACTAGATCCACTTGAAGTTGTGCAGGATGTGCCAACACGCTGGAATAGTGAGCATGCCATGATGGCCAGGCTCGTGAAACTTCGTGTGCCTGTCACGGTTGAGCTCTCTGAATGTGAGACTGTTGAAAACCTGAATTCAAGTGAGTGGAAGCTCATGAGTGGAGCAGTGAAAGTCCTGCAGCCCCTTGAGCAAGCAACAACTGATTTGTCAGGGGACCGCTACCCAACGCTGTCTCAAGTCATTCCACTGCTGCACTGCACCAGGCTTGTCCTGACTCAACACTCTACTGATGAGGCAGCATCACTTGCCTCGAGCCTGCTACGAAGCATCGGGGCAAGATTCCTGGATTTTAAGATGTCGTGCCTTCCAGCGCTGGCCATGTTGGTGTTGGTGGACCCTAGGTTCAAGGACATTTGCTATATCGAAGAAAGTGAAAAAAAATGGGCACGCAGTCTCCTGTCAAAAGCTGTGGAAGACAGCATGTCAAAAAATGACCTCCATGATGAAACGGCTGGAACTAGCACAGGCCTGGGGTACTTGCCGGAAGACTCCGTGTGGGGTGTCTTTTCGAGCCTTAGTTCTGCCGCATGTCGCAAGACAGGCCAACAAGGCGCAGACGAGGCAGCCGAGTACTTGAAGAGCCCTCTCCTAGCACGCACTGAAGACCCTCTGGTCTGGTGGAAGTCAAAGGGAAACCACCTATACCCATCTCTGGTCAGCGTTGCCCGTAGGTATCTGTCAATCCCAGCAACACAGACGACGAGTGAAAGGTTATTTTCAAGTGCGGGAGCCATTGTGAACTGCAGGAGGGAGCTTCTGCTCCCCGATCATGTTCAGCAGCTTGTGTTTCTGCATGAGAACGCCTGACTCTTCCTCCTCAGCAGAGGTTTATTCACTTTCGTGCGTTTGTGTTGAGAATAAATGGTCAGCATTTTATTATGGTGTTCGATTTCCAATCACTTTTTCCCGCAACTATTCGAATTATTCGCTTCGAAATTATTCGAGGAAAATTAATATTCGCTTCGTATTCGCTTCGAACTTAAAAACCACTATTCGCACATGCCTAGTTTTGTGACATGCTTGTCCCAATTAGGCTGTTTAAAAAAACACTTTTTTTTCTTTGCAGTTACCCTTTAAGAGTGGAACGCGATAGTGTTATCGGGGCCCGTTCGCATCGTCTTCTCATTCGCTTCTCGTGCTTTTCCTGCCAGTGAGCAGGAAGTGCGGCAGACATGGCCTAGTCGGTAGCGTGTCTGGCTCACAATTGAAAGGTTGTGGATTCGAATCCCGCCTAAAATTCTTCAAATTTTTCTTTAAGGCAAGCAAATTACTTTATGAAGTGAAATCATTTCAGACATGTGGCAACCTTTAATTTGCATTATATGTCATGTTTCTTTTAATAACTTTCATTCCACGCGTAACATCATGTTTCACGTGAGCGTTGCGGGTTGTTTGAAATTCCTGCTCGAGGCCATGAAGCTGTGACGTCATGACCCTGTCGACCACTCGGGATTTTTCCGTCATGACGCCATTGACGCCGACGCTGGCTTTTCTGCGACATGAACTCCTTAACGCTGTCGCAGTAAAATGTGCGCATTTTATGCATTGCAATCTCAGTGCATCTGTCACTTTTCTTTTGCTGTGTTTCTTCTAACAAATGCATTAGACCACTGATTTTCTTTCCTCACACTGCTATTACTATGTAACATATTACTATATATGTTCCAGGTCATTTTATATTAAAGCGACAGCTTTAAGGTGCTCGCGTCGCACAAAAACCCGCATCGGTGTCGGTAGCATGGGACGGGAAAATCCTGATTGGTGGATAGGGTCGTGACGTCACAACCAGATCACCTCACATGGGATTTTCAAACAACCCACAACGCTCACGTGAAACGTGACGTCACGCGTGAAATGAAAGTGATTAAAACATGACACGTAAAGCGAATTAAAGGTCATCTTATGTCTCAAATGATTTAGCTTTATAAAGTAATTTGCCTCACAGGAAAAATGCGAAGGTTTTTGGCGGAGGCGGGATTCTAACCCACGATCCTTCAGTTACGAGCCAGACCGACTAGGTTGCACAGCTTGGGAGCGAGCGGGGGATTATATTTAACTATCGCGTTCCACACTTAAAGGTGAAGCTTAAGCATCCTCCTATAATTTTTATTTTAATATGGTTTTAGTTCCACTTTATTCCAATTAGGACGTTGTGAAATGCAACAAAAGCAGGACGTCATTGATGACCCCATCAGCCTGGCCATCCGCGCTCATGCATCGCAAATATAGAGAACATTAGCCTGCTGTTGCCACATAGAAACAATTTTTACACTGAAATGCTCAAAAAGTCGCATTTCAGTGCCACAGCCGTTGCCAACTGCACCTGTGCTGCTCTAAACACTAAAATAGTGGTTTCCACAGGCCACTGGCATGTAAACAAATGTCACATGATGCAAACAGACAAGTGGTCATTGTGGCTGCTTCAGACAAGGGGGAAAAGAGTGTTATTGATGCTACGCGTAACTTTCAAGTAATTAATAATTGTAGTTTGTTTGTTTTTGTTCAGACACATTGTCTAGGGTAGCAAGGCAAAAGGCAGATTTGCTCTGCCTGATAAAGTCCTGTTGCCTGTTTACACTGCTCAGCAAGCAACAACAACAAAACACCATAAAAAAATGAGATACGCTAAAAACAAAAACTGTCACAAAAATGCAAGATTATTGAACAGTTTTAGTATCGCATTGCTGGCTCTTACGTACGCAATACAGAATAGTATAGCGTACACTAAAAACCACCCGCTCGGTCTGATTTTAATTGTGCGCTCTATAAATGTTGCTGAATGAACATCTCGCATGATGTTCTTGATTCAATTTGCCAGGGTCATAGTGTTCTGCGTACTACCGTATTTACTCGCATAATGAACGCATTTTTTTTCCCGAAAAATCGATGCAAAGTTGGGGGGGGGCGTTCATTACGCGAAGTAAAATTTTTGCGTCCGTATTTACTCGGATAATGAACGGACCTTTTATCGGAAAGATCGACGTAACTTCTTACCTCTTTGAGCGCGGCGCGCGACTCGAAAACCAAACTGCGATGCGCAAAAAAAAAAAATATTCCTCTTCTTTTTTTTTCTTGCTTCCGTGTTTTCTTTTTTGTTGTTTTTTCCGCCTTTCGTAAGTTGTTTTGTTTGCCCATGCATTCGCGACCTCGCTGCATTGGATAGAAAAGTGGGTTCATTTCGAGGGCTTCTCGCTTCTCTTTCCAAAGTGCGAGGAGGAGGCGAGGGCAGGATGGCTTCATTATGTGCGCTTTGCTTAGGCGAGGGCTTCTCCACTTTTCTTTCTAATCTCCTTGCGCGCGGCGCGCGACGCACGACCCCGGAACCAAACTGCGCTGTGCAAAAAAAAAAAAAAGCTTTTCTTTGTTTGTTTTTTCTCTTGGTTCCTTGGATTGCTTTTCTCTTTTTTTTCCCCTTTCGCAAGCTGAGGGCTTCTCTTATCTCCTTGCGCGCGGCGCGCGACCCAAAGTCCAGACCGCGCTGTGCAAAGAAAAAGAAAAAAAAACTCCTTTGTTTTTTTTTTCTCTTCCGTGGATTCTTTTTTTACCCGCCTTTCGCAAGCTGTTTCGTTTCGCTTTGCTTAGGCGAGGGCTTCTCCGCTTCTCTTTCTTATCTCCTTGCGCGCGGCGCGCGATCCAAAGTCCAGACTGGGCTGTGCAAGAAAAAGAAAGCTCCTCTTTGTTTTTGTTTTCTTTTCTCTCCATGTTTTTTTCTTGGTTCCGTTGGATCTTTTATTTTTTAACGCCTTTTACAAGGCGTTTTGTTCGCCCTCGCATTCGCGACCTCTCTGTACCAGGATAGAAAAGTGCGTTCATTTCGCGCGCGTGGGGGGAGTGGGTCAAATTTTTGACGTCCGAGTTGGGGGTGCGTTTATTACGCGAGGGAAAAAAAAGTCAAAATTTTGAGAGCCGACTTGGGGGGTGCGTTCATTACGCGAGTGCGTTCATTGTGCGAGTAAATACGGTAACAGCGCCAACATGCTCCTCAAAAGGAATATTGAAAATGAAAATGTTTTTAATCATTTTATTTCAAATTAAGCCAAGCTGCAGCTGCCTGGTGAAATGCGCTTTTCGGCACGGTATGGAGGCTACGAGTGTGAGTGCGTAGCCAAATTCAATCACAATTCCTCCATCGATTGTCCCATGGAAACAGCACCTTTCATCAATGCTATCGCAGGAAGAAATCCATGACCTACTGAGTGCATGGGGACAACTTGGGCGATCGTTTGAAGAGTCGTTTGTCCGTTGCCGATGAACAGTGCAAAGAGGCTTGGCGTTGAGCAGATTGCAGCGTTTACACATATTGTGAGCGGTGAACATTTTCACTATGCACTCCTACAGCTGCACAGCGATATGATTCGACTGCGGTATGTCCCTAAAAGAATTGCCGAGCGGAACACCATGTAGCGTCATGTAATGCTGAACATCACGAACATCATGTCGCCCATGCTGCGCCAGTCGAGGTAATTGTCATCTTGAAAGTGGTGCTCTCACTTAGTCCGAGATCTCTCGAGAGCTTCCTATAAAGCCCCGCCTAGCCTGCAACGCAAAATCCCCAGCGTTGGTGTGTAGCACATACGCATTCTTCTATTGCGTTTTGTGCATGCACACTCCCGACACACAATTTCTTTGTGTATGCAAAGTTTTTGCGTTTGGCCCACTAAAACTGTCTAATATGTACAATGGTAACAACTGTTCTGAAATGTACACAAAAATAAAGTGGGAGTTATATCCTTGCAGTCAAGAGGACCAAGAAACTGACATATGTTAAAATATTTATTCTATGGGGTGTGATAGAAGGTATCATTTATGTTTTTTAGAGCTGTGCCTTGAGCAAGGGTCCTGCATAATTTCTAAAACAGCCGGATGTTTGTGTACAAAATAAGGTATCAAGTATGCTAATTGACGTGTTTCATAGTTTGTCCTTGATCAAGGTCAAGTGCAGATGGGCCACACAGTGCACTTGAGCTGGTGGTTCCTTTGTGCCCAGACTGTCCCCAGGTGCAGTGCCGGCACGCCTACGTTCCCGAGCAGCCCGACGAGCTGGCCCTCCAGGAGTCCGACGTGGTCAACGTCTTCCGCAAGATGTCCGACGGTGAGTGCACTTCTCTGATGTATGGGGGCAGGAGCCTCGTGGTCGAGCCTCTTTACTGGAGCTGCCCTCTTGTGCGGCAGCATCTTTCACAGCAAGCCCTCTGGGGGCTTGTTGACCGTGCATGGAAGCGAGGTTGTTAGCCACTTTGTTTTTAATGCGAAAGCATTAACTGTCCCATGGAGCGAGCCGACGTCATCAGCTTTGAAACCGCACCAAACGGCACCTTAAATCCTTTCTCCAAGTGAAGCCAGTTCTCAGCTATGAAACCACACAAAAAGCCTAGCCAAACGGCACCTAATTTCCCCAATCCTAAAGGAGCGGAGTAAAACTGATGGATTTCGGCTTCGGTCCCATTGGCTGGCGTGCATCGACAAGGCTCCCATTGGCCGCTGCGTGTCCGTCAGCACGCCGCTAACACGAAACGTCCAAGGCCAGGGCGGCGAGGAGAGGGCGCTCTCTGGCCATCGACGCAAATACGCTGGAGACGAAATAAGGGAGCCGAAGAATGATGTGCATGCTTTCGCATTCACAACTCATAAGAAGTGCTTAGGTGTACCTCGAGCCTTTTTGGAAACCTAACTAATTGTGCGATTGTTTCACACGAAGTGACTTTTGTTTTTGCAAGAAACATTGTGGCAGTGCTGCACAACATCATTGTCATCCCCATCAGTGAGGCTGGCGACATTCGTGTGGCGTTGTGTGTGTGTCTTTCTGAAGGGTTGCTCGTACAAAACGGCCTTTACCCAACAATCTAACATCCAACAAATTTCAATGGGACCGCAACAGAAAATAATGCCCAGAAGTTCTTTTTTACCTTTGTTGTCACATTCATTCTTCACATTTCCATTTCGTGGGGCCATTCAGGAGCAACACAGGCAATACAACACCTTTTTTTGATAGGTTTCCTATGTGAACATGTTATGGCATTAATGTTTCGACCAGATTTCAAAAACGAAAAGGTCCAGACACAACATTATGGCAACCACTGCCGAAGAGTGCCCCATAGAGCTTCAGCAAAACAGCTATCACCGTCAGGATTTGAAACTCGTGGTTGGGGCCCTTCAAAACGTGGAATGGCCAGTGTGTTCCACCGATAACCTGGCAAGAATTTTCATTCTTTTCTGCCGCCACGTCAAACAACTCGCAAAGCGTCGACTCTCTTCGCTTTCCCTGCAGGTTGGTACGAGGGCGAGCGCATCCGTGACGGCGTGAGGGGCTGGTTCCCTTCGTCCCACACAGTCGAGGTGATCAATGCGCACGTACGCTCGCGCAACCTGCGGCAGCGCTACCGCCTCCTCATGGCTTCGCACTGCTACCTCGAGCAGCAGCAGCAGCAGCGGCCCGCCAAGGCCACCTGAGAACACCCCCGCTTCGACGTCAGTGTCGGCACGACGAGAGACTTGGTATTTCTCACGCCACGGTGATGTGGTGTCAGTGTGTACAGACGGCCGCCGTCGGCGCTCGCTTTTGAAGCCGTGAAAGCTGCTTCAGCAAGATGCAAACATTCCGAACGTCACAAGGATGTGGAAGAACACATTTCTACGGGACGGATGCATCCAAAGTGCGCACATCCATTCCACACTTCTACGAGTGGCGCAGCACCTGCGTCCTTGGGTCAACCCACATTTTTACGAACGTGCCACTTACTTCCCTGTGTTCTCAAGATTTGGCTCGAAACGAAGCCTCGTGTGGCACACTCACCGAGCTTTTATACATGGTCCCTCGCTTGCTTTTAGTTTAACTAGAATAACTGTGTGCTTGTGTAGATTGATGTCTAGCTGCCATTTAAGACTCGAATTTTCAGACCTCGTATTCGGGCATTCCCATTTATGCGCGGCAATTCGGCGGAGCATCTGTTTTGCAATGCATACATTTGTTGATGTGTCACTGTCGCTTCCATCCTTGCTCAAGTTTCCACCCGGGGCAGCATCTTAGTCACAACCTAGTGTGCACTCCAGGTTCGATCCGACAATGCCCCGACGAACGAGACCTTGAATTTTTACACTGCCAGAGTTTAGTTGTACCTCTACACTTATCATTCTCGTTCAGTGGCCATGCATAGCCCGTTTGTGAGGCCAGCGATGTGTGGTCCTCTTTTTCTTCTAGGCTTTATTCAAACTGCATGTACTGCAACGAAGCTTCAACATGGCGAGCTTAGGAAAGCGTCCGTCCTACCTCAACTTCTTGTAGTCGTTTGTCAAGACATTGATAAGGGCGACGTCGAACCCAGTTAAAGACGAACGGTGCTTTTGTCGTTCTTAGTTTTTACACTAAAATGCCCAAATGCTACTGCCTACCCTCGCACTGGGAAGGCCGAGTGATATAGCCCTTTTTTTATTCGGTGTCAAAAGCACAAAGCCGTCAACACCTATGCAGTCCCCCACAATGCTGAAGATCTAACCTCTGAAATATGGAATGGCCACTAAGATTGAAGCCTCTGCATCTTTTCATTGTTTTTGTTAGCTCACTTGTCCTCGGGTATCCGTGATCAACAGCAAAGGGTTAACCTTCCTGCCATATCTACTTGAAGCCTGGGTGGTGCTTTCAGCTGATAGTACCCCCTTTCCTTGGTTTTTACATTCCGGGGCATTGCAAGTCTCAACCGAGACGCGCAGATGCCACATTACCAAAATCTGCGCCTCGGTTGCCTCTCTAGTCTCAACAGCTTCTACTTGTAAGAAACTAAAACAAGGTGCTCTCGGGGGATCTTTACCTCCGACGTCTACGAGACTAACACGATGCCTAGCCCAATTGAATTTGTATAATACCTTTACAAGCTTTATAATAAAAGTCTTCCTCTACAAATGGGTGTAGCTTCTTTGGCATATGCTGGCAATTCTGTTCTTTCACAGGAAGCAGTGCCTCCACATGCTTTGTGCCCGTGAAAGGGCCTTAACCTCGTTTAGATTTGCTTTTCAAATATTTATTTATTTCATTGAGCCTTCAAGATCCCATCAAAGAAGCTATTACAGAAGGCATAAAACACAAATGTCAATTTAATGGTGAAAGTTTTTTCTTTTTTTCAGAGCTAGGACATCAGACATAACATCGTTAAATTAAAATAACCAAAAAGCATTTTCGGGAAAGGACTACCTTTGGCCTACGTTTTTCTTGGTCCTTGCAGTCAGTAGCAAGATTTAGTACAATGAAAATCAAGATACAAATGTGGAGTCAGAAAAGACAACTCCTTCCAATGCACACTTCACGCCATTTCGCTGGAGCACAGCCACAAAGGGTTGCAATGGGTTTGGAATGTAAACGTACTGCTGGCCTCCTGGCAGTTTTGGACGAGGGTTGCGACGCAGGCGTATGGGGCAAGAGAGCAAGAAAACCCCAAGCCGTCAAAGTTGCAGGGGGGCAAGAGGCCGCAGTGGCCCGGGGCGCATGTTCACACACGGGACCGTGACACTAGTGCAACATTTTTATTTGGGCTAAGGATCGGACATTTTCCTGGGCAGCTGTGGCTCCGGCTCATGAAGAATGAGTCCCTCCTCTTCGAGGGCACCCAGGAAGGCTTGCGTCTGCAACAGCAACAGAACTAGCACTCGACCACTGGGCGACATTATCAATCCTCAACAAGCTGGGGATGCAGTCTTCGTAGCACTTCTCTATGCTGAGAAAACAGACGTGTCACATTTGTCCAAACTTTAGTTATAAAAAAAAATATCTGCTGGAGAGCTCGGAATGGCAGCGGACATTTTCCCATAGCTACCATTCTAAGACTCTTAGGGAGGTGTCGTTAACGAGTTCTGTCTGCCAGATATTGCTACCTTCATGATCTGTTTGGAAGTGGTTATGCAAAGGAGGGGGGTAGAGGACAAAGAAGACCACTCAATGGTGCTAGAAAAAACCTTCACATGTTCTTGAAACAGGCGGAATCGGAACGCAAAACATCAGGTGGTTCCTTTTTACGGCGATAAATGTGCTGCCAGCAATGTGGGACTACCAATGGCAGCCTCCGTGTCTTGCCGTTTCGGGTGGCCGAAACGCACGGGAGGATGCCTCCTCCCGATTTAGTATGCGGGCTCTATGGAGGCCTACCTTGGGGGAAGTGTCTGGATCCGCGTGGACGTAAAGGATCCCACTCTCGAGGCAGCGTCGTGCCAGAACTCGAGCTACGTTGACCGCTGCGCTCTGGTCAGTCAAGCTGTAAGCCCACAAAAGAGTTGCCGTCACACTTCTATGCACAAATCGGATATTCTGTCATCCTAAAATTTCTTTCCCCTTTATTTAGCGTCTTTTAATAGGTGGCCGACAAGGTATTTACGCTTGCCTAAGAACATTGCAGAAACATGACCTACAGTGTCCTGGCTGTCCAGAAAAAACATCTGTGGCTCGAAACCTGGCTTCTTTCAGTACGAAAACCGCTGGCCAAGAACCTGCTGCTTAAAGCTGCCAACTTTTTTTTTATTTTTTTATTATTATTCTGTTGCGTGCGATTGCGACCCGGAACTATAGTATCCATCAGGTAAAGAAGAGCAGAAAAGGCTCATCCCACAAAGCCTCTGGCTTTCCATGATTGGTGGTTTCACCCTCCCCAGCGTTCGCCCTGCTAAAGTGGAAGGCTTTGCAGGGAGGAGCTTGTCCTGCTATCCTTAGCCTGCAACAGACCGTAGAATGTTTGAGAAGAAACTGTTTTCGACGCACCTTTATTAATGAAAGTAATACAATAAGTCAAATGGAAATCTTGTTATATGACCACCCGAACACATAGATAGAAAACCGGCTGTTTGACTAAGTAAAACAACCTGCACAACTTCCAGAGCCTCCCATAGCAAGTCACTCTATGCTCGTTGAATCGATTTGATTTGAAATCTCGCAAAGCTGTACACGCCTTGTGCTGACGTCACATCATCCATTTTGCACCACCACGTAAGAGAGAGGGGAAAGCTGCTTTTGTACAAATTTTGAGCGATGGGTTAATCTTCAAGAAGGAGATTAGCGATATCTGGGCAGGCATGGGACACACAAAAGAGAGTCCCGGTGAGAGGGGAGTTCCTCCTTCCCCTCTTCTCTGGTGGTGGCCAGGGAGCTGGTGGGATGATGTCAGGTGCAAGGCATCTATACAAACAACTCGGTGGCAAAAAGGTCACTGGACGGTGTTTTGAAACAGATGGCACCCAGTTGGTCGAACGTCATTTTAGCAAACGCCGACTTTTCATCGAAAGACACTTTAGCGAATAGTCAGCCGCTGCGAAGCGTCGTTTACGGGTGGGCCAAGTGGGTTAACATTTTTTTAATGAGCTGCCGCAGACTGCCACCGCCGCTCACGCCATGAGCACAGTGCGGGTCGGGGGGTTAACACGCGCCCTTGTTATTTGTTAAAATGTTGATTCGCTCAAATGGCATAGTTCGCTCGCTAAAACGTCATTCGCTCATGTGATGTGGACCCATTTTGAGACCAAGTTCTAGTGCTTTACACAAATGAAAAACATTACTTTGGAGGTGTCCGAGTCCCTAAGGGCACCATTGTTTGTACTCTATCAAATTGTATCACTTTGTGCATCCTCATACTATCCGTCGTATCTCTGCATTGTGATGGAAGGATGGTAGGCAATTGCCTTGATTTTTCCGGGAACGTGGCCCAATAAAAACTATGAACTGAAAAAAAAATAAAAATTAGCAGGGGCTAAATTGCACCATTTCCCTTTAAAAAAAAAAAAAGTATGTAAAATCAACAACTGCAAAATGCCTTTTTATATAGTGAGTGTCTAGAGTTCCGTCTGGACGGAACGATATCATGCGGTATAGTTTAATCTAATATTTAATTTAATCTTTATTGGCTCAGGAGCCTTGTGGCACCGCGAAAAAGCGACAGCCCGTACTACAGTGAACTAGAACATAGGGGCAGTGGAAAAAGCGTCGGCGGCACCCCATCGGACGTGTGAAGCCAGAAGTGTAGACTGCTGCAAGTGGCGCTGTTGTCGAAATCCGGAGGACATGGCTACTGTAACATGGGATATGGCGTCGCGTACGTTCTCAGATGGTTTGTGTGGTGTCTAGGGGCCTTTTCGCAATTTGTTTTCGTGAATGTAAAGTGCTTGGCATTTTGATTACATAGGTTCGAGTCTTGTCGCTAAGCAATGAAAACGAAAAGAAAGAAGACTGATGCGCACCGCTACGCGCCAGCATGCAAGACTGGTTACCCCGGTTTTCACTAAATTGCCCAAGTAAGCTTTGAACATTAATTTATAGACATTGAAACATCCGTAAAGCATACATAGGCCACACTAATGAACCACTAAGATCAAAAACAGCTACGCTTGGCGCGAACTTCGCTGGCAGGAGTGCTCCGGAATCGAACACCAGCGCTACCTGGTAGGTTCTACACGAAGCGCCTCACCTGGAGGCCGGCTTTTTTCCACCTACTCCTATTCTAGTTCACTGTACCCATACCATGGAGAATCGCGGTGCCACGTCTAATGATGATGATGATTATGAGATTATATACCATACCCCGGTGGAAAAAATACATTTAGGTGATGACTCTCTGTCCGACGCGGCGACCACATTATGTTCGGCGCACCAAGCGCTTCACTCGCACATGGATAGATGGCGCCCAAATATCGGGTCTCTCAGAGCCCTTTATATATGGCTCTGGGGTCTCTCCCAAACCGACCGCTCCGGTTGTTTCTCCCTGCGGTGTTCCCGCATTCCCTCGCTCACCGCTTCTTGTTGTACCTATGGTGGAAGAACACATTAAGGTGATGACTCCCTGCCCGACGGGGCGGCAACATTATGTTCGGTGCACCGAGTCACTTGCATGGGGATAGATGGCACCCAAGTATGGAATCCTTCCCAAACCGACTGCTCCGGTTGTTGCACCCAGTGGTAGTCCCGCATTCCCTTGCTCACCGCTTCATGTTGTACCCCACCACCGCCACCAAGTCGCCAGATTCTGTAAATTTGTGTTCTCTTCCTTCTTCTTCGAGTTAAGGCTCACCTTCGTGCACGATGGTGGCACCTGTGATCGACACAGCACCAAAGCAAAACACGAGGCCAGCCACTGGCCACACACCACCACCATACTGCTAAAAAGGCGAGCACGCTACGCCGCCGACACCATGGCCGCCGAAGAGGGACCTCATACCCACGATGCTCGTACCTCAGCGCCCTTTGCGGTAGCGCGGATTTAACTACTACTGGTTCGAGGCTAGCTCCGACCACGATCTGGTCGCTCGCTCCCTGCACAAAGAGCGGCCAGAGTCATCACCTAAATGTATTTCTTCCACCGTGGTCCAGATAGAGCGATAACAGGCCTAGAAGAGTCCCGTCCAGATGGAAAGATACCAGGTGCAGAAGGGATGGCACTGTAGCTGTAGCGTAGCTCAGTGGAAAAATATCCGCTTCACACTGAGCGGACTCAGGTTCGATCCACAGAGTGGGCATACTGTTTTCTTTTTTCTTTGTCAAACATTTAGCAATATTTACTTTTTTCTTTTTTAACCATTATCACTAGTGATAGACCGAATCTGCCGAACTTCAGATTTGGCAAAAATTCGGCAAATGTCTGCGCACGCGCGAGAACGCGACGGAGCCATGGATTGCAAATGGACGCCGTGCCGTCGTGCTGTTACCATCGTGCAGTGTAGTACAACCAGCGGTTACGGCACGGTGTGGAGTAGGCAACACGGTAACTGTGCGTTTGTGAACCGAGTGAGGTTCTCTTCAATATTTTCTGCCTCAAGAATAGAAGATCGACCAGTAATTTATGCAGTCCACTGCGCAAGTGACAAATGTGTCGGTGCATTCTGAAACATTGGCCGACAGTTACTTTAAAGCACTCCTCGCAATTATAACAATTCTGTTTTCGGCTCAGGAGTATAGTGTGTTCCAAAACAAAATAATATTGCTTTTTCAATTAGTGTTAATTATTTTGCGATTTTCATGTATCTGCATAAAACTAAACACTATAATGCTCGACGTTGCACATCCGACATTCCTATCTTCCAAAACGTTTGTGTGTCCTAACACCAAAAGCTGGCATTTTAAAGGTTAGAAACGAGACGTTGCGAATATGGGACGCACACGTTCATGCAAAGCTGACGTCAAGTGACTCAAATCGAAAAACATGCATGTTTACAATATTATTATTATCTCTTCTGGTGAAGGCTCAGCAACCGTTGCATTCGTTCTCGCGCACAAAACGGTGACTCCCAGAGAAAGCAAGAGTGCAGCGTTATTGCCTTAATTTTAACAATGTATACACACACATGCAGGCTTGCGCTCATGATGCTTCAAAACCGAAACTCTCGTAGCGTGATTCGTGACTGCGCCACGCTCGCTTCTACCCAACCTCGTTGTCACACCACTTCTGCAAGGAGTCACTAAAATTGCCAGTAAACACATAAAAACGACACCGATACAATCATCTTGTACATAAAAACGACACCGATACAATCATCTTGTAGAATATCACCTTATTTAGTAATAACTATGTCAATATGCATTACATGTTGCATTTAAGTTAAAGGGGCCCTGCAATGACTTTTTTACTGGTTTTTAATTTGCACCGAACCTGAGCGCACTGAAAATAGTAACTTAATGAAACTTTTCTTTTCTCAAATTTCGCTTTATTTTAAAAGTTAGACAAATTAGAATTACAAAAACAAGCAAAAAATAACCTCCTTCATGACGTCGTAGGTCCTGGCTTGAGTGGCCGTGAACTAGAGGAGGGGTAGTGGGCTCATCGAGCGTTCACGGCTGCCGCACTCCGTGTCGACGGCTCGAGAGGGCGCCACTAAAGCATGTGTTGGATAGGCTGTATGAAGCAAGCGGCCAGGGCGGCTCGCATTGCATTTGCTGCGCTGACTAAAGACTAATTCGGCATAACACTTCATTGGCCACAAACGACAGCAAACACGGGGTAAAGATCAGCTCAGAACGGGAGCCACTTCGCGCTGCCATACCGCCAAATGGCCAAATCGCCAACCAAGCCCGCGCCGAAGGCCTTCGGAACGCTCGGAACCGGTCGGATCTGGAGCCGGTATACGATCGCAGCGCCGCCACGTACATCCGGGATTTTTCTAAGCTCGCCGTTAGTCGGGGCCTCATCCCACTAGCCCTTTCTAGTATGCGCCGTTTTTTCCGCCGCTTGGTGGCGGGTATGTTGACGGGTCATTTCTTGTTTCCGTACTTTATAAACTGCATTTGTTTCTTTTCTGATCTAAAATACTGAACAAAAACTAGTTTCATACATAATTGAAATGGTTCGCGACACTTATATTTTGTATCTCGACTAAAAAAAAAAAAGCTTTTAGCGGCTCTGACCAGTAGTAAGCCCAGGACCAAAGACGTCACATTTCGCGCGCTTTCGGCAACGCGGGTCACCCTCGTAGGCGGAGGAGGTTTCCGCGTCGTCCGGTTAAAATATGACGCACTGATATTTAGTTACTCTCTCTGTGCCCGCTGGCTTACCCGAACCCCAAGAGACGTGGAAACCGCAAAAAAGGCAGACGCTTAAATATGATTGCAGGGCCCCTTTAAGAAAAAAGGAACATGAAACCTTTTTTCGCGAGAAAAAACGAAATATCAACGTTAAGTCTGGTAACAATGTGATTTTGCCGAATCTCTGCCGAATCTTTAGAAAAGTTTGGCTTTGCCGAATCCCAAGATTCGGCGCCAAACTTTCGATTCGGCAAAAGTTTGGCCCATCACTAATTATCACTGAAAAAAAAAAAAAAAAAAATGTTGTGTATCAAACATTGCTTGAACTAAAATGGGACTCCCTTTCCGGGGCTTCAGCCACCGGCAGGCTGCCGGTGGCTGGTGTACAGGGGGGGGGCAAAGTGGGTTGGTATTTTTGTAACGAGCAGCTGCAGACTGTCGCCGCGAAGCAGTGGCTGAACATGCTCCCCAGTGATACACGCGCCGTTTGAAACTGCCGGCAATTTTGCAGGTGACTATTGGCTCTGTCTGGACGGAACTCTCGTGGTGACTATGGTTCCGTCGGGACCACAGTGGAAGAAATACATTTAGGTGATGACGCTGGCTGCTCTTCCCGCAGGGAGCGAGCAACCCGATCGTGTTCGGAGCTAGCCTCGAATCAGGAATAGTTAGTTCCACGCCGCTGCAGAGGGCGCTGAGGTATGAGCCTCGTGTTATAAGGTTCCTCGTCGGCGGCGCAGCGTGCACACCTTTTTCGCAGTGTAATAGTGGTGTGCGGCCAGCGGCTGGCATCGTGTTTTGCTTTGGTGCTGTGTCAATCACGGGTGCCACCATCGTGCACAAAGGTGAGCCTTATCCCGAAGAAGAAGGAAGAGAACACAGATTTACGGACTCTGGCGACTCGGTGGCGGCGGTGAGGTACAACAAGAAGCGGTGAGCGAGGGAATGCGGGACCACCGCTGGGGAGCAACAACTGGAGCGGTTGGTTTGGGAGGGATCCCACACTTGTGCGCCATCTATCACCGTGCGAGTGAAGCGCTCGGTGCGCCGAACATAATGTGGTCGCCGCACCGGATCTAAATGTTTCTTCCACCATAGTTTGGACGGAACCCTAGCCACAGCTTTTTTTGTAGCGTGAGCTACACTGGCCGAGGTTGAGCAGTTTCGCGTGGCTCTCATAATGAGCCGTGCTCCGTGCTGCGCAAGCGCGAGGAGCAGTGACGTCACACGGCGCACAGCTGGCGTCCCGGAGCCGCCACCGCCGCGGGCTCCGCGCCACCGTGCGCGCCTCGCTGGTCTTGACATTTGAGACGTCATAGCCGCGGCAGACGCACTGGCGCCGCCGCGTGCCCAGCTGTGTGCCTTCGTTGCGCAGTAGCCAAGTCTGACGCTGCACCGGAGCTGCTTGATAGCGCCTCTCATTTTGTGCGCATAAGCTCACGCTACGTATATCCAGGCACAGCCGAGCTAAGCCACCGCAATTTTTTTATACGTAGTGTCTAGAGTGCCGTCCCACGGCACTCTTGCAGAGCGTTCAAGTGCCGTCCGAAAGTCTCGTATAAAACGAGTTCTAAAGATGAGATTTTCGAGCTGTAGTGTAGCTTAGTGGTAAGATGTCTGCCTCATAAGAAAGCGGTCCCGGGTTCAATCCCAGTGCGGGCTTACTTTTTTTTTCTCTCTCTCTCTCTAACATTTTGTTTTGTTGACGCATTTGGCGATATTTACATTTCTTTTTTATGATTAACACTGAAAAAAAAAATAATAATGTTGTCAACGAAACTTCGCTGAAGCGGCGTGTACGACGGGGCCAAATGGGTCAATAGTTTTGTAATTAGCAGCCGCATACTGTAGCCACGAAGCGGCGCGAACGCAGGCGGGGGAGCGTGTTAACGAGCTCCCCAGTGATACACGCGCCGTCCGACTGTCTTTCGAACGGCACTTGTAGGCGCGAGTGGAGTGTCGTCGGCAGGGCTTAAAGTCTGGGGGGTCTCAGGGGGTCTCGGACCCCCCAATAATTTCAAAGGATGGTCTGAGACCCTCCTCCACAGACCCAGCATTAGTGAAATCAAAATCATATCTTGCAATAAAATAGCTTGTTTTGGGGATTATCAATTTGAGGGTGCAAGTACAGCGTGGGCCGAGTCAGCTGTGGGGTTTATTTTATGTGCATCTAGTACATCTCGTCAGAACCCCCCCCCCCCCCCCCCCCTTCTTGTAGGGACCCCCCTCAACTTACGAGAGACTTTAAGCACTGGTCGTCGGACGGCACTGTAGACACAGCATTTTATATATATATATATATATTTATTTAAGTTACTTGATTGGAAAGAAGCTGCGCAAGCGCACTTCTCTTTTTAGAAATGTCACAGAAAGTTGCCTCCGAGTACGGGGGCCCTGAAAATAAATGCGCGACTGTCGGAGGGCCGACCACGGACGTTGCACAGGGAACCGTGCCCGAGTAGGGAGAGGTCACCTGAAGAGCTGCTTCCGAATGCCCCACTCCCTCGTAGAGGCGCTGATGACCACTTTGCCCGTGTTGTAGACCACAGACCCTGTGATGTGCTGATGGCTGCGCTCCAGTCGCACCCTGCGCACAACCGAAGCCGCGCAACAGTTGAATGCCACGGCGAAACAACAGCAGACGCGAAGCACCTACTTGTGCCAGAAGGTTCGGGACGGCACGTCCAAGCCATAGCCCAGCGGCTTCCTGGCCAACAGCATCTGTTCCAGGTTCCGCGGATTTCTGTTCACGTACTCGGGCGAAACTCTGTCGTTTCCGCTCGCTGCATCGCTCGCTGAGCACCGGATCGTGACGGCAGCGCGATTTTTAATAATCGAGCGGGCACCCCACGCACCGCGTAAGGAGAGCGCCATCTTGCTCTATCTCCGAGGGATTGGATTGGATTAGTGAAAATTACTGTTGCAATCACCGCCTTGTTCTCCTCAGATCACCCGTAAAAATTTATAAGTAAAAAAATACATATGTTATTATTAAATCTATATTTTGTGTAGTCCATTTCAGTTTGAAATAAAATAAATTATCAATTGCAGGGTTTTTTAACATTATTAGCCAGTACAATCCATAATTGAGCCACCTTAAGCCACTGAAGTTGGACCAGCATGGCGGGGAGTCGTATCCACAAACTTGGGACCATCTTTACCAGGTAACGTGCACTTTGATGCGAGTCTAGAAGAGCGCTCACATTAAAGTGAAGAGCAGCAAAAGACTTCAGTTGCTAGTTTTTACTTCTAGTGCGTGATCTTGCTTTACGAATGTAGCTTGAACTCGCGACCATACCTGCATGTACAGGGCAACGTTATTAAACAAGAGTAAAGCTAGACGCACTCCGGAGTGCACTTCGGTGGGAAATGGCTATACGCACTCCTGCGGAGAACTCATGCCATTTGGGTCACCCGTTTCGAACGGCGCGTGTATCACTGGGGAGCTCGTTAACACAGCCCCCCGCCTGCGTTCACGCCGCTTCGCGGCGACAGTATCGGCTGCTAATTACAAAAATTAACCAGTACACGCCGCTTCGCGGCGTCCAGCCGGCAACAGAAGCCCCGCTGTCCCCGATCGCACCTCCGGAAAGGGAAGTCCCATACCATTTAGTTCTGCGAAGTTTCGGCGACAACATTCGAGTTTCTTAGTGTTCATCGCAAAAAGAAATGTCATAAATATCGCCAAATGCCTCGACAAAACAAAATGTTCGAGAAAGGAAAGGAAAAAAATGTAGGCCCACCGGGGATCGAACCCGCGTTCACTTGCGTACTAAGCGGACGTCGTAACCCCTACGCTATTCATTTTTTTTTTTTTTTCTTTATTTCCTGTTTAACACATCATACAGATACATTCAGATCACTACACATCAGGCCCTAGAATGGTTTCAAATCTATAAGATTGTCTAGTACAGACAGCCATTCCGGCGGTTCACTCTGCATCTTTATAACTTCTCTTAAATAGCACATACTCTCAATAAAGTAGTCTCTAACCGGTCGAACAACCAAATCGGCATGTCGAAGAGCCATCCTAGACTGCCACATACTGTGGAGACTCAGCAACATGAACGTGTCAAAAGGCACGTCCTCCTCGTTATCTGTCGTGAGGAAACGTATTCCGTGAGGTGTTATTGGCAAACATTTTTTCAAAGTACGCTGTAGAATGTCCCAATGAAATATTGCGTCCCAGCAATCTAGGAATATGTGATCTATGGTTTCTGGCTTTTTACATAACAGGCAATCGATTGACCAGGGCACAAAAAGGCCTTTTTCTTGCAGCCAGGGTTTCACAGGGAGTCGCTTGGAAAACTCGCTATGACCATTCGTTTTAAACGAGTTTAGTGGAGTGCGTATACCTAGTCATTTCTGACCGAAGTGCACTCCGGAGTGCGTATAGTTTTACTCATTAAACAATTCAGTTGGGAAACTGTCATAGAGACTGCTCTGGAAAAAGTGTCCCCAATCTATCTTCGAGCACCGAGCTAATGGCGAACACAACGCCGCCATTTCTCCCGCAGCGGCCACTCGAGGAACCGCACGTTACTTCTATTTTGCCCCAACTATAATACCGGTGGCAGCTCTGCTAATGCTCCTGTTTGCTGTGCAAATGTCGCGTCTGTGCGCGTGTTACGTATTTCATTCTTTTTGCAAATAAATTGCCAATTCATTATCACTCTTTTAGTGCAAAATATGATACGCATTTTTCAAAACTTAACGCACAATAAGAAAACAAAAAGTGCAAGTTTTGATATTTTCAAAGACATACCTCTAAGCATTCCAAGTTTCTAGACATGCAATGCATCCAAGACGCATTATATTTTTTTATTGAATAGAAAAAGGACTCGTCTAGTTCTGTGCATACGTGTTTTTGTTAATAAGCACGCTCACATTTTTTAATATTTATTCAAAAAGAGCCTTTTTTATGTGATTTTGAAGTCTCGTAACTCAGTTTCACATCATAACGCAGCAACGACATTTAAGGGCATGCTTGTGGTAAACATAGGAACTCAGAATACAAAATATTAGAAGTGCAACGCCAGCCGTTTTCTTGTAAACACAACTTGATTATGGTAAAATTTCTAAGAATTCCCTTAACGCGTTCTTGGTTTTCTCAGACAGCGTTCTCGCATCTGACCTAATTTTTTTTAATTGTATGCTAGAGGAACTGAGCTGGTTCACTAGAAGCGTGATTTTTTTGTATTCATATTCAGATTTGTTTAAAATATGTTTAAATCATGGGACTATTTTGAAGCTCGACTCTGTACGCGAGAAACCGGTTTCAAAGAAGAGGGCAGAACTTTCTATGATTGTAATTTTTTTTAAAGCATACTAATTGTCCTAAATAATAAAAATAACCTATGTTGTAGCAGACGACGCGCACTTGCGCCATCTTTTGAAAGGTGGCTGAAATTCGAGGTTGAGAAGTTCAGGAAAAGTGGCGCTGGGGGGATTCTGTCCCTGATGCAGAGGATTCTTTTCTCAAATATTTTCTCGCGCTACTTCCTCGTTCTTGCAATGAGTAAATAATCTTTCAAGAAAAAGAAGAAAAAAACAAGGGTCACGAGCAAGTTCTCGAAAACATCTAGTGCCTATAAATAAGCTATTCAATGCTCCCTGCCATGTTCCGACACCACGAAAGGTGCGAATATTGAGCTCCATATGATGGTGACGACAAAGGGGAATTTCTTGTCCTTCACTCCAAGATTTTTACCCGACATTTTTCTTTTTAAGGTTCCAGCTTTCCAACCGCTCTGGTTTTGTTTTGTTTGCCATCGTGCAGGAATTTTAGATTTTCAGTTTTAACGTTACTCTACTTGTAGAAAACTTACGGAGAGTGTTACGGAGAGTGTTATGTGTAAACCGCAGTGACTGGTCCTCATGGTAAGGCAACAAACAGCCAGTCATCGTGGTTCAAATCTGTGGCTCAGGAAAAGGGTCTAATAAACCCCCTTTCCATGCAGTGCCCTATCAAAAGCGTTGCACATGTGCGAAACCCTCACCACGGTCGTCTTTCTTTGGATTAATTTTTATTTCATTTTTTCAAGTAAGAACAATGTCAGACGATCACCTTTCATGGTGTTGGTTTAATAATGCAACGACTCCAGGCTTCCACTTTGCGTTTACACCAACCACGACTCTTTTCCTTTGCAACTAATTATAAGCAGCCAGGTCAGACTTGCTAGAAACAGCATCTCAGCTGAGACTTTGGGAAAGAAAGCAATGCCAAAACCAGCGCTCGAGCTGAGCGGGACTCAAGCCGCATCTCAAGACAGTCATGCGCCCAACCTTTTGCAGTGCTTTCTTTCACTCAGTCTCAGCTGAGACGCTGTTCTAGCAAGCCGGTCCAGGATCACAACTCGTGAAGTTAACTCGCGGCTTCTCTTTCGTTTTTCTGAGTCCCCGCAATGAGTATTGCGAAATAAAATCAAGCGAGATGCTCAGTGCTGCCCTGCCATGTTCTTCCATGACCGGGTTAGAGAGCGGTTTCCTTGTGGCCTTCACTCTCGCCGAGGAACAATGGAACTTCTTTAGCCGCGTAGGGATGCGACCACACAACCATGCCCAACGCCGCCTGAGCCATCCTGAACAACTGTTCCCCGACCAATGCGATTAAAAATGTGTGCAATTATATTTGCTTGAAATAACTGTAGTGAGCAGATCGAAATAAGTTTCGGCTTACAATAATTAAATTCTTGTCTATACAAACTTGTTTCTTAAGGAGACGAAGAGAAAGGCGTGTTCCGCATAAGTCCCTGAAGGCAGCTGGCCTCACGACCTGTAGGTCCAATTACTCTAGAAACTTATCCAACTCAACCCCCGAGCAAAGAGGAAAACACGGTGAGGAGGACATGTCTCTCAGAAGGAATTAAAGCACTGTAAGAGCGGTAGGGTTACAGCGACCCCTCCAAGCTGCCGCCGCAGGGAGCTACTACTCCCGGTGCAATGGCCGTAAGAGATCATGCCTGTTCACTCTAGCCTAGAGTTCCTGTACTCTAGCCTAGGTTGCCTACATGTCTGTCTGTCTCACGGTGAAGACATCCATTGTTGCTCTGAATGTGCCAGCGCGTGACGCTCTCGCGCACTCAGGTGCGTGATTTGGGCGGTAAAATGGCGTCTATGCACTAGCCAAAGCTACGGGCTCGAGCTGAGTGACACCGGATTGCGCGCACTTCAAAATGCATAAAAAAACGATTGGGCGGAAAAATGGCTGAGTTGTCACCACTTCATGTGGTCTTCGGTTCAGGCACATAGCCAGGATTTTGTTTCGGGGGCGGGGGGGGGCCATGACAAAATGCTGTATGAGGTGGAGAGGGGAGAGGAGGTCTCAGCAAAATGGAATATTTCAGGGGAAGGCTGGGCCCCATGCCCCCCCCCCTGGCTACGTGCCTGCTTCGGTTCGTTGTCATTTGAAAAAAGAAGACGGTCTACGGTGTTTTTCCATTTGAACGTGGACGTGCAGACGGCTATAGGAACGTGAAGACACACTGAACTTTAGATGGTCCAGACCGCTTGGCGGTTCTCCCGTGAACATGTTGTAAAAATAAAAATAAATATTGTGTGCGTGAGTTAATAATAATAATAATAATAATCCTTATTTCCAGACATACATGTGTCTGAGGGGCTGCGGCAAAAGAATACAAAAGAAAATTCCGCACAGACACTTTTGATTGCTTACGTGTGGGAATATGAAAGCATTGCAGTCCTTTTGGTGAAAAGTTTTCGATTTATTTTTTCGACATGCGTTATTTTTGCTGATTCGGTGTGTGGCGCGCGGGAAACAGCGCGCTCATGTTATACACTCATGACGTGGCGCCACCTTCTCCCCATTGGCTGCACCGTCACGTGCCCAATCACGCACGCACTTGGACACACCTTTAGTCAGCCAGATGGTTGCAACGGGACGTGTGCAATGACGCATGCACTAGGCACACCTTAGTCAGCCAGGACCTTGGAGCCGCCGTGGAGTCGGGGAAGCGTGCCCGTCTCGCGCCCCGGAGGCCCGGATTCGATTCCCGTCCAGACCGAAATGTACTAAAGTTTGTTTCGAAAGTCGTTCATTTACTTTGTTTATAGGAACCTTCGTGAAAATTTTGACGTCAATCCAACATTTCTGACGTGTTTTTACTCTTTGCGCCGTCGGCCATTTTAGGTACCATCGCTTAATCATGCCGCTGCCGCCGCCGCCGCCGGATTTTCGCGTGGTGGGGCAAATACTTTTCTCGCATTAAAAGTCTTCTGACCAGGCCATCAGCTCCTTTTTACAGCATTCAACGGTGTACAGGACCAGTGTCAGTATAAAAATCAATTATGCATAAAATAATAAAATTGACATCAGCTAAACATCGTAGTTATCATAAATAATATCAACGTCATCAAACGTTTCAAATTGAAATCATTCCCATCGACATCATTGAGATCACATTAACATACAATGTCAGCGTTACTGTAAAATTGTTCATATCTGTTGCAATCAAACAGAAAATATATATAGATAAAGATATATGTAAGAGGTTGGTATATTTTTTTTCAACATCAAATTATAAATAGACCTAAATAATAATGCAAAAAATATCGAAAGCACCATAAAATGCACTTTGAAATCTGCTACCCACTCGCCTAACAAAATTTAAGCCACTTGGGCTACAAAATACACTTTTACTCTTTTCTTGAACATGCAGAGTCTTCGACCTCGGCATACTATTTCAACAATATTAGGGTGGTTATTTATAAGGTCAGATAATTGGTATTCAAGTTTAATCAAACTACCATCAAAATGATGAGTTATATAAAGCGCCCTCCTGAACACGCGTCCTGAAAAAAAAAAGTCTGCTATTGCCTTGTTTTATTATAGATCAAAATGCAGTCAAAGACTATAAGATACACAAGCACAAACACGCATACTAAAAGCGCAAGGCCATAGTGCATGGTTTGCGCTTGATTGCTTTGACCGGTGACAACAAACGCACTATAGGTTGTTGAGCTCCGTGACATAGTGTTTTTTGGTTCTGCTTGATTGGCCTCATTGTCCTGTTATGTCGGCTGCGCTCTGACTTACAGCGAAAATGAATTTAAACGTTTTTGTCGTGCAAAAGATCTTTCATTAACGAAATGCTGAGAAGGCATGTCTTATATATGTTCTTTAACGTTTGATAACATTCTTCACTGATTGATTGACTATGTTTTTATTTCTTGAATAGTTAAAGCGATAGCTACTGGCTTGTGAGCCTCTCGATCTCGAGCTAGGCACTCTCGATTGGGTCGATGAGCTAGCTGGGCTCCGCTTCTGTGCGAACTGGGCACTGCTTGCATCACTGGCACGTTTGCTGGCATTTGTGTCAGCGGGAGCACGCGCTGAGCGCTGAACGTGCACGGGCGAGCAGCAGAAAGGAGGAAATTAAGAGCAGAGGAGGAACATCACTGCCACGAGCCTGCTTTCTGGCCACACGGATGAGGGCCGCCATCTAGTGGTTGAACTAATGGCTTGTTCAAGATGGCCGCCGTGGGACCGCCGCCTTAATCGGCCATTTTGGTGCCGAAACAGATACAGTGGAAGAGGTTACAGGTAGGGGTTCGACTTTGTGGACAGTGTGGCCAGACCTTGATACAAGCATGTCTAGATTTGGAGAATTTTTTTTATGCAAAGGGTTATTTTATTTTATGAACCGTTGCAATTAAAAGAAACCAACTCTAATCACCGAAGAAGTTAATAACTTAATTTTTTTGTACTGTACTAACTGAAATAACCAATCAGCGCTGCCCTTAATTCACCCCTTAGCCATCACCATCCAATCCGAAGCCAACTGGCCAGCCTGTCGCGCATGCGCACATGAGTCGAACCTCAATACAAGGTTCGTCGAAATTTCCACTGAAAGTTCGAAAAAGTCGAACCTGGTCGAACTCGAATCCGGGCCGGTTCGCGACACCCCTAGTTACAGGGGCACCACCCCCGTCCCCCCAGCGGACGCGCCGCGCCGTACTACCGAAGTTAAAATGCACCTAGGTAGGGACGCGCTACCTGAAAGCACCGCTGAGGCATGGTTGTATAAAAATAATATTAATTGTGCCGCAAAACCTTGGAAACTAAAGATTTTAAAAACATCACGCGCCCTTCATTTTGTACTAAACTCCAATAAGTTTCATACCGAAAGAGTCTTTTCAGTTTGTTTTTACGCAAAAACATGCTTTCTAAAAGCTCAAGGTGACCACAGTACAGACAAATGATAAATAGTGGCGCTGTTGTCGTATTTAGCTCGGTCTCGGTGGACGCCAGCGGCCCAGGTTTCGACGGCGAAGTTTCCCTACTGAGTGTTTTAGTAACGTTGGTACAGGGTGTCACAAAAGAAAATTTACACGGTCTTTTTTACCTCAAAAATAAACTAGGCATCGCCGAACGCTGCTTCTCCGCCCAAAGGTAGAGCTAGAGGTCACAACCAGATGCCAAAGTTTCAGCCCGATCCGATAACTTAATCAAAAGTTATAAGTGATTTTCTGAAACTTTCAATGGAGAAATGGAGCCCATTTTTGCCCGTTTTCGGTTTCTGATGCCATAGAGCCCGACGTATTCGAAAACTCCGTCGGCCGCCATTTTCCCATTGAAATTTTCAGAAAATCAGTTATAACTTTTGATTAAGTTACCGGATCGGGCTGAAACTTCGGCATCTGGTTGTGACCTCTAGCGCTACCTTTGGGCGGAGAATAAGCGTTCGGCGACTCCTAGTTTATTTTTGCGGTAAAAAAGACCGTGTAAATTTCCTTTTGTGACACCCTGTATACTAGTGATGGGCCAAACTTTTGCCGAATCGAAATTTCGGCGCCGAATCTTGGGATTCGGCAAAGCCGAACTTTTGCCGAACTTTTCTAAAGATTCGGCAAAGATTCGGCAAAAATACATTGTTACCAGACTTAACGTTGATATTTCGTTTTTTCTGTCGAAAAAAGGTTTTATGTTTCTTTTTTCTTAACTTCAATGCAACATGTAATGCATATTGACATGGTTATTACTAAATAAGGTGATATTCTACAAGATAATTGTATCGGTGTCGTTTTTGTGTGTTTACTGGCAATTTTAGTGACTCCTTGCAGAAGTGGCGTGACAACAAGGTTGGGTAGAAGCGAGCGTGGCACAGACGCTATGAGAGTTTTGGTTTTGAGGCATCATCAGTGCAAGCCTGCATGTGTGTGTAACATCAACCTCCTTGGTGTACATTGATTGTTAAAATGAAGGCAATAACGCTGCGTTCTTGCTTTCTCTGGGAGTCACCGTTTTGTGCGCGCAAACGAACGCAACGGTTGCTGAGCCTTCACCAGAAGAGATAATAATATTGTAAATATGCATGTTTTTTTCGATTTGAGTCACTTGACGTCAGCTTTGAATTAAAGTGTGCGTCCCGTCTCGTTTTTAACCTTTAAAATGCCAGTTTCTGATGTTAGGACACACACAAACGTTTCGGAAGATAGGGAGAGTTAGGAATGTCGGATGTGCAACGTCGAGCATTATAGTTCTGTGTCTAGTTTTATGCAGACACATGAAAATCGCGAAATAGCACTAATTGAAAAGCAATATTATTTTGTTTTGGAACACACTACTCCTGACCCGAAAACAGAATGCATCCATCATTTGTTACTTGCGCAGTGGACTGCGTAAATTACTCGTCGATCTTCTATTCTCGAGGCAGAAAATATTGACGAGAATCATACTCGCTCACAAACGCGCAGTTACCGTGTTGCCTACTCCACACCTCGCCGTAACCGCTGGTTGTACTAAACTGCACGATGGTAACGGCACGACTGCACGGTGTCCATTTGCAATCCATGGCTCCGTCGCGTTCTCGCGCGTGCGCAGACATTTGCCGAATTTTTGCCGAATCTTTGCCAAACTTTCCTTCAAAAGTTCAGCATTTGCCGAACTTTGCCGAATCTGTGAAGTTCGGCAGATTCGGTCCATCACTTATGTATACATGTACTCGCTGCTGCCCTGCGTTCGAGTATCTCGGGTGCTTGGGGTTACGACCGAAGACCCGTTTAAGCAGTCCCGCAATAACACAGGCTTGCTTGCACTTTCATCAAGCAAACCCAAAACCGCTGGCGTTTTTTGTTTTTTTTTGTATTATTTGTGCGATTGCAGAGTTTAGTGCCGATACGGCCACAGATCAAATGACTCAGTGACAACGAAAACCCGTATCTTATTACAAAAGATTTTTTTCCTGTAAAATACCTATTTTCCGGGCTATAGTCTGCACTCTGCGTAGCCTCCAAGTAAACATTGTCGTATACAACACACCCCGACAGATTCCTTCTTTATTAGTTCATAAAGAAGCTTGTATATATCACTAATAGGCCTCCTATGCTGAAGCTTGTATATATCACTAATAGGCCTCCTATGCTGAAGCTTGTATATATCACTAATAGGCCTCCTATGCTGAAGCTTTCAACAAACTGGGGATTTCTGGGTATAACAAGCTCACTTAATTGGGTCTTGCACTACTTGTGGCGCCGTCGCTGAGCTTTTTCCTTTTTTGTAGTGCTGAAGGATGTAAAAACACTTCGACGTCCGAAATCTGCTAGGATCCACACCGTAAAACAATAAAAAAAAAGTGCGGGATGCATGTCACCCCCGCTAGGGTACGCCTGGCGTCCCGACACTTCTCCTAATTTAATTTTATTTTTTTTTCTTTCGAACGGATGAGGTGGCATCTCTTGGCTCCTTGCTCTTTGCATCTTAGCTTTGACCTGTGCATTCTAATTTTTGCTGTTCAAATTTTTCTCGTGATCGCGTTCCACACCAGAGCAGGCACGCTTCTACATGTGCGACAGTTTGAGGCACGCAAGTTTGTACTACCAATTTATCTCACTTTTCGGTGCGCCCCCTGGGCAATGCAGGAGGCCTATATAATACTGTTACGTTGATATCGAGTCTTGCACCAAGGAGAGAAGCCAACAGGGTGGTTTTCAACGTTGGAATCTGACCGCCACCCGGAGCGCGAGCCAGAACGCATTGCGGTCGCAGGCCATTGCACTCTTCCTCTTCTCTGTATCACTTTCTGCCCCCCTAGTGGTTTTGCGGTCGTCTCAACCGCATGAGTGGATGGGGAGTTTAGAAAGTCACGTAGGTCTGTGAGATGAAGTGGATGGGCATTGGTAGAGTTAGTTTAAAGTGGGTTACATGGATGGTGTCGGTTGAAGTTGAGTGTCGGTGAGCTGGCGAGTGTAGGAGCTGCACTTGATAGGTGAGGTCCAATAATTTGGCGGTGATGCGATATGGGCCTACGTAACATTGGAGAAACTTGGTGGCCTTTCCTTACTGCTGTCGCAGCGTCCATGGCCACACGAAATCACCAACGAAGTAGGACACAGTTCGATGGTCCTCATTGTTACATTTGGCATTGGCTCAGTTGTGAGGCCCTTGTGCGTAAAGGCTGAACTCCATGGGACGAATTATGTGACGAATAACTGGCGAACGCCGCCCGGTGGCTTTTGCTCTGCGCGTGGAATGAACACAGCGGCTGCTACGTCGCGCGCAAAGCGAGCGTGCCGTCGGGCGGCGTTCGCCAGTTATTCGTCACATAATTCGTCCCATGGAGTTCAGCCTTAAGTGGGCAAGTTGTCACGCCTCTTCGGCACAACAGACAAGGTGTGCTACGATATCCTCCAGGTGATCATCGTGATGGTTATAAGGAAGTCGGGTGTCGAGAAGTATTGTTGGGGATCAATTGTAAAGAATAAAAATTGGAGTTTTGCCGTGTGCATCTTGGATAGCAGTTTTGTATGTGCAAGTGACAAAGGGAAGGACAGTATCCCGGTGCCAATGATCCGACTGAACTTACATTGATATCATGTCTACTATGGTTCGATTAAAGATTTCTCCCGTGACGTTGGACTGGGGATAGTAAGCTGTGGTCGGGGACTAAGTACAGTACCACAAAGTTGTCGGTGTTGAACCACTTGGGAGATGAAAACTGTGCCTCTGTTGCTTATTATATGTCGAGGAGGTCCGTGGCATAAAAATACCTGCTTTAAAAAAAAGGGGGCAATCTCGTCTGCGTTAACGGTAGACAGAGGTGAAGTCTCGACATGGCAGGATAAGTGGTCTATCATGACAATGATCCAGCGGTTGCCTGAGTGGGTGACAGGAAGGGGACCAAGAAGATCAGTTCTCACAAGTTCAAATGGATAATGAGGAGGTTCAAGGGGATGCAATTGTCTCGGCGGTTGTGAGTCGTTTTCGGCGTTGACACTGAAGACCTGATGAGACATATTTGAAAATACCACGGTACATACCCTGTTCTCTCCTTTTGTCCTCGTCGTTGCTGCACACAAGATTGTATAACCTGCCAGTAAAAATTCTTTCGGACACGCATGTGTGTTTTAAGAATCCCATGTGTCCAGCTGTGGGATCATTGTGCAAGGAACGCAATATATCGGTGCGGAGGTGTTTAGAAATGGCAAACAAGGGCCGGACCGTGGGGGTCATAGTAAAAGCAATTACATTCACAGATTAAGTCTTGCACCAAGGAGAGAAGCCAACGGGTTGGTTTTCAAAGTTGGGTTTTAATCTTGCCGCCAGCCAGGGCACAAGCCAGGATGCACCGTAACCTCAAGCCGTTGCACTCTTCCTCTTCTCCATATCAGTACTCCGTCACTCGCAAAAATCCCTTCTTGTCTCATCATATTGGACAATCTAGAAAAAACAAATCCTTGTATAGTCTGCACCGTGTAAAATTATAACTTTTGAACTTGTATATAGTCTAGATCAGTAGTTCTCAACCATTGATGTTTCGCGGACCCCTTTTGGATCGGCGGAGATGATGGAGGACCCCTTTCGTGGTGAGGTGAAGGGAATGGTGTAGGGTAATTATGATAATGATTTAATGAACTGTACATAACTAAGGGCTAGTGTGAAGTAGACTTCTCTCATTGACATGCGCACGAGAAAACTCGCTAAAATATTTGAACTTTCCTTCACAATCTGATGAAAGACAACTTTTATTGACGCCCTTGACCAATCAGGCAGAGCTTTGTGGATCCCTAGAATGCCATCGCGGGCCCTAAAGGGTCCATGGACCCCCATTTGAGAACCACTGGTCTAGATAAAATGGTATTTGGCAAGGGTAACTCAGTGAACTCTAAAGACGCTAAAGCATTATGGAAACAATGTCGCACATCCCATGACCCTATTTCTCGTCTAGTCACATGACTAGACGTAGGTATGTAACGCCTGTTACGACTGAGTGAACCATTTTTGGTGTCGCCACCACAACAGAGCTCTTTCACAGGCGGCACTTCACTCCCATTGGCTTGCATAAGCGACCACGTGAACATAGCAGCAACCAATAGCATCCTTGTTGGAAGTTACAGTGTGAGTCTCATTATACAAACAATTACACTGAGATTTACCGTCTCAAAGACATATACTAGAAATGACGATCTTGTCAGGTATGCCAGAGTACCACCACAACATTTTTAGCACCTGTACGGGCTTTGCCGGTACAGGTGCTAAATTGTTTTTTTGTTCGTGTGAGATACAATAAATAGCTGTGTTGCTTATGCAAATTCATTATGCCGAGTTCTGTTGGAGTTAATCACCGCGGCAATGACGGGTACACCTTGGCTGCAGGGTCGAAGGCCTGCTCAAGGCCGGCGGCATGACAGAGCGCCCTCTGTGGTATGACGTGTACGCCGCCTTCCCGCCGATCCAGGAACCCGACTACTACAGGAAAGCACCCGCAGCCCCGGTCAGGAACATCTGCTACCCAGAGGACACCATCAGGGCGTGAGTGCCGTCGCCTAGAGCCACCGAATAAGCTAGAGTACCACCACTCCATTCCCCGACTGTCTTTTGGTCGCCGCCATTTTGGTGTTTAGTGCAGAGCAGGCGCAATAGTCCCTTTTCAAAGCCGCATTAAACAGCATTGGCTGTCACTGCTTTTTCAGCATCAAGCATGCAATTGGATCCAAGTACTCACCAAACGCAAACACGACACTGGTTCTCGATCCAAGCCGAGTTCACGCCGAACGCTGAAGGAGTCCTCATGTCCAATAAATGCTCAAAATATGTGCCCGAACAATGGTGGACTCGGATGATTAGTGCAGTAGCTACTAGGTGGCGCACACCTTTGTAAATGGTTTATTGGCAATTGGTACAATTTGAAAATGCAACTTTCTGAGCTTTAAGGTGCATTCACATGGAGGATGCTTTTCGGGGAGGGATGTGTGTTCTGCGTCGTCAGATGTCGGTGATCGGCAGAACCAGCGGGACTCCCTCCTCAACTCAAGCATTCGCATGAAGAACAGGGAGCCGAGTTAGCGGTTGCACTCTAGACGACAGGGTTCTATGTGTGCTGACGACAGTAGAAAAATAGAGACGTACATGAAACGGCAATACTCGATTATGGTAGCAGCGCTGTTAGATGCAGAAGACGGCAAACTGCTTCATGCTAAAAGGAAGGTGCTTCTTGAATGAATGGATGCAACACAAAGAATTTGAAGGTGAACATTTCGGCAGACGTCTGCCTGGTTGGGTTAAACGTTATAAATTAAGGGCAAACGCCAACCAATGGACCTCTTGGCGAATATGTGCTGCCACCTAGACACGGGAATCGGTTCGAGACTAGGTGACTGGAAAACAATGCGCGCCCAAGGCCTCTCCCACCCGTTCCACACCCAAAACGTCAGCTACATCCTGTTCACCCATTGAGGCGATGTGACCTAGATGCGGCTCCCCCAAGCTCACCTTTGTCCCCATTGTGCGTAATCTTCCGCCCCGAGGTCGACACAACGAAACCGCTCAAAGGCGAGAAATGCAAGATGGCGGATTGTTTGGAACTAGATACTCTCGAACCCAGGCGCATGAAATACTCCGCGCATGCGCACCGCGTATTTCTACAAAAGGTCCATTCCTAAAAGATTGTAGGGTCCCAACGTTTCGGTGCTGGCTTGGCACCTTCTTCAGGGGGGCTATTTAAAAGAGAAGCAGCTTCTTTCTTTTCTTCTGCGGTGAATGTAGAGCAGTGTCATTGTTTTTTTTTTTTTTTATTTTATTAATATTATAGATCCTCCCGCACCTTGCCCTCAGCATATGTCAGTGGACTACGACACTTAGAGGAGACACCAAAGAAACAGGCCCCATAGAAGAAAACGAAGATGCTGATCCTCTTTTGTAACTAACCAACTTTAAAGAAAACGAAGGTACCGCACCTGGTTTGAAAACTAACCACCGTAAAAAAAAAACAAAAAAAACAAAGATACTGCTCTACATTCACCGCAGAAGAAAAGAAAGAAGCTGCTTCTCTTTTAAATAGCTGCCCTGAAGAAGGTGCCGAGCCAGCACCGAAACGTTGGGACCCTACAATCTTTTAGGGATTGGTTGGCGTTTGCCCTTAATTTATAACACAAAGAATGTTGAACCAAAACCAATTGTATGAGGAGCGGCTTGAAGACGACATTGATGAATATCTAAGACACCTTCAGGTGCCTCGCACAACAGCGCAAGCCACAAGAAGTTGGGCAATCCCGATGCCACCGCCGATATCTCGCTGAGCAAAATCTGTAAAGTTGCCAGACACGCGAACAAAATACCACCAATCGCAAAAAGATCCCACGCCAAGGCGGGGAGTGTTTGTGCAGCCCGAGCAAAAGCTTTCCATCCCCCTGGGATATGTACATCTGCGCAGCTCCGTGCAAAAGCATGATGTTACCATGTGATGCGCATCCCAGGAAGCAAAGGGAGGGATTTCTTGCCCGTGCGAATACCCCTCTAGAAACGGTGTTGGGGAGCTCAAGCAATATAGTTTTGCTCTGTCGCTACTGTTTTAACCTTTCTGGAGGACAGTGAAGTATTTTTTGTGATTTCAGATGGAGCTTTAATCAAGTTAGGATGATCATGAATTCATAATCATCCTAACGATCATGAATTTGGCTGATCATGGATTGAAGTGCCAAGGTGACTGAAGCGTAGCCTCTTTAGTGACTACGTCACCCCAGCGGCCTCTGCTTTCATTGGGAGTGGGTCACGTGACCGGGCCACCTGACTGCCTTCGCAGGAGGTTTGGACGGGACTTCGGTCAGGGTCCTGTTGCAGAGAACCTGCTCAACCCAGCCCAGACATCCCTGTGCCAGAGGTACTGTGCTGCATCATCAGAATGAGGTGCCCGGGTGGCTGGCTACCCCTTGTCGCTCCCTTCGGGATAACCAGTGGCCTCGCAGTTACGCGAGCACCGTATCTATTGGAGTGGAGATCCAACAATTGCACCCATAGCAGTTAAATTGAAAACTACTATAGAGACGATAACATCATGAATTATTTGTTTTGCCTTTCTGATGCTGCAGTTGGCCGACGTAGCTGAACGCTGCTCCAACGTTCGACTGGCGCTCGTGTTCTATCAGTGTAGCACCAATTGAACACCGGTCCCAGCCGAACACTGACACAGCACTGGTGTCCAATCTGTGCCCTGCGCTGGATCGAGGAAGTCGATGTAAAGACATCAGTCCTCAGGCCTTATGTTGAGTAATCAGCAAGCTCTCTCGAATGCGAACTAGACAAAGTGCACTCTATTTGCCTTGAGGGCTTTATGGCAGCAGGCGCTTGTGCCTATCTTTGGGGCCTACACCAACGCAAAGCCCCGTCTTGGACAGCGCACGAGTGATAAGCTGGACTTCGTTCCTTCAGAGCATGTCTAGCAGCACTGCAAGCGCTGTGCATGGGCACATTGTCACATGGTCTACTTTGGTCTACTACGGGCTTTCTTTTTAAGCTACAAAATAAGTGTGCAAAGCTCATCATGTAGCAAACAGATTAAAACTTTCTTATTCACACCTTGGCCCTTAAATGAATATTTAAAAAGTTAGCTAATGGTAGTCTTCTTTAAATAAATAACTAGGCACACTAAAAAAAATGTGTGCACTTTCATAAGACACTTGCTGACAGTATACAGTTAAATTCACTCACGCAAAGTGCTCCATTTTTTTTTTTTTTTTTTTAGTTTGGTGCAAAATATTTTGGACATTTTATATAGCAGTGGTCTCAAACTCATTCGATTGTGGGGCCAGATTACCCACTCCCAAAGGACAAGGGCCGCACTATTTTGCTATTTTGGGACAAAGATGTAAACAAACGAACAGCAGGGGTGTTTCACATTGCAAAGCGGAATGGAGCTTTCATTTGCATGTACGACTAGTTCGGGCCCCCACCCGATGTTATAAGAATGTTTAAAACACTGGCACACCACAGCACTGAGTTTTTAATAGAACGAGAGCAAGCACATCGTCGTTGCCTTGTCAAACTGTTCACTATGCTCAACAGGAATATAAAAAGTTCTCTTCAAACGGCAGTCTCTATTTTCCTAACGCTTTTTATAGCAGCACTATGAGAATTTTTATTCTTATTTTATTTTAAAGCTTTTGTTTGGCAGCTAGAAGCCCGAGCTTATAGCTTTATTTTTGACAGTTTCTTCTGATCAAGAGTTTGTGCAGCTGGGGTGCCTCCTTAGGCAAAGAGTTTGCACTTGTAGCCTAGGGTGGTATTGCTATTCCAGTTGATTTAGACAAGAAAATAATGAGAAGGCAATAATTAGATGAAGCAATACTCCGTCCAAAAAATAAGCAGAATAGTGCATGTTGAATTAACCTGAGACTGGGGTAGAGAAGAAACATCAAAACGTTAGAAGGGACAGAAAATAGACAGGACGAAGTCTCAATTGAGACTTCGTCCTGTCTATTTTCTGTCCCTTCTACGTTTTGATGTTTCTTCTCTACCCCAGTCTCGGGTTAATTCAACATGGTTAATATTCACCAGCTCGCCTGCACCCTTATGATTTTTTCTAGAATAGTGTAAAACGCGTGAACGCGTTACAGAAGCAGAGTTCTTTTTTGAGCGAAATTAAATTGACGATATAAAACTATTATTCATGGCGTATGTGACACTCGAAGCATATGAACGGGAAGCTCGCAGCCGCAAGATGCTTGCGGGCCACATACAGCACGCGGGCCGCGTGTTTGAGACCCCTGTTGTGCAATACTTTCTCACACAAAACAGAAACAGCCATTATGAAACTTATAGCAGATGGCACTTATGTGAGACTAGACTGCAATGTTTTTTTATGAGCTGGCATTTGCTCAGCTTGTCATATCTGCTATGCATATCCTGCATTGCATTCCCACTGCATCTTTCGGTTTGTAATGTTTTGAACTTGTAGCATGCCTTCGGGGATAAATGGAGCAGGACAAAAGAAGCAGGAGCGCGAGCACGGGTTCGCAGAGCTCGGGCTATGCGCTTCTCCCGCGAGATCACAATAAAACCAGTGATCAATCTTTTTTTTTTTTCCAACTTGCCAGTTGGTTACTCAGTTACTGTCTCCACAAACTGATGGAGGCATGTTATTCCATGTCATCCGACTTAGGTTTGTGGAGAGGTACCAGGAACTGTCGAGGCAGCGACCAGAACTGTCTGAAGATGCTGTCTATGAGGCTGTCAAGGAGGACTTCTCCTATGAGCTGTCTAGTGGGAAAGGTGAGGCAAAAGAAAACATTCATTGTCCTATGTACTTGAGGCAACCCTGTTAATTTTGGTGTGGATAGCAATAAACTTGTTTATTCATGCCAAAAAAAAACCCTGAGTTTTGAGACATTAATAGATCTTTTACTAAATAATTGGAACACCAAAAACATGCCTGGTGTGTAGTTACAGGGGCTGGTGTCCGTAGCACTAATTTTTAAGAGCATAAATCTAAACTAATAGCACGGGGCACCTGACGTAGTCATTGCCTTATTGTAGGCATTTTCTTCATCTTACGCACAGTGCAAGCATGTGTAGCGCATGTACAGACAAATCCAGCATGCTTCTTGCTGTTCTAATAATTTTTTTTTAAATCAATTGCAATTTTTTTTTTGGATTACAAGAGTTTAAAAGGGGCACTCAACTACTTTCTGTGATAGTTTGTTTATGGTCATAACTCAATCTATGAGCTCAAAGCATCCCAATAAATCAAACATTACATTCATGCGAGGCCGATTTCTACTATATTAAAATCGGTATCAAGAGATTGACATCAGGTGGCGCAATTGGACAAGGAGAGTCAGATCCCTGCCCTTTCTCATGTGACGACGCCCTCTGGTGTCCACAATAGTTCCTAGATAATCAATCTTTTGATACCTCGGCCACACATGAATGTAATGTTTGTTTGTTAAGGTGCTTAGAGCCTATAGTTTGAGCTATGACCATAAAGAGACTATAGCAGAAAGTGGTTTAGTGCCCTTTTAAGAGTTGTACAAATTTCATATAAAGAGTAATCAAACTTTTTGTATAACTTTTGTTATGAATCTTTGTTTCAAACTTTCACCTGTGTGTTTCTTCTCAGGACGAGCGGCCCACAACAGCCGGAGACCTGCATCCACATGAGTCCAGTGGGTTCTCACCATTGAGCTAGGAGCTAGAGATAAATGTTATTAAACATGATGATCAGTATCCTTTATTCCTGCAGTAATAGAGCACATTGTTTAGTGTGGTTGAAGTCTCGTGCAATCCCTTACATACTATACACAAACTACTTACATACTATACACAATCCACCCCTTTGCAAAGAACTGGTGCCCTCTTTTGGGTATTGGTTCAAAGATTTCTTTGTTAGGAAACGAAGGGTGCTATTAAGAAAGATGGGGAAGTAGCATCTTTGTGAAAAACTTGGGAACTAAGGAAAAGTCACAATGGGCACAAAAGTGATGTTTAAGTCACTGTAGCTATAGGGAACCAACATGATCTATACTTAGGTTACAGGTTAGGAATTCAGGGGAAGCTCGAGCTCCCACCCCCTTCCACTTAAGCAGAGCGAACGCTGGGGAAGAGGCGGCCTCTCTCCAGCGTTCGCTCTGCTAAAGTAGAAAGCGGTGAAAGGAGCTTCCCCTGAACTCTTAAATCCCTCGCTCGTAGATTGCAAGCCAGGCATCTAGCCGCCGTCATTTCTTTAATCCTCTAAGAAAGCACTCGCCAAGCCTACTAAAGTTCACTTCACATGCATGCTGCACGTGTGTGCACGCATAGGGCACGAGCCGAGACTCTGGGCTTGCTTGTTTATACCAACTCATTTTTGAAGGTAGTACACTAAAGCTGGCCTTGCGAAAATGCGTATGAAACCCGAAAAACCGCGCGGGCACGTCTTCACATCCGTGGCCTCACGCCTGTTGCACGAGTGGTAACTTTAGCGCACCACCGCGCTTCCTACGCGCTCCGAGTGTCTCAAATTGACCAAGTAATCGATGACGCTCAGCAAATTTTAATTGAAACTATGTTTATCTTCAACATCAAGAAGGGCATAAACAAATTTTAGGTGATTAACTTATCTGTCGTTACGATCCCATACGAAAATGTCAGATACAGGCCGGAATGAAAAATGCCGGTTCCGCCTGGACCCAAAATCGGGGCACCAGTTTGTATCCAGCCTGGAACCGCGCAGTTCCAGACAGGATACAAACTGGTGCCCCAATTTCAGACCTAGGTTGTGCGCCGCCGGAATTTTCGGTGCGCTCACCACTGGACCCTACAAAAGTATTTCGTGCAATGCCCTTAGCCGTTACAAGCGAGATCGTCGCGATTTCAGACCCAGGCGGAAGAGCCTGGGTCTGAAATCGCGACAATCTCGCTTGTAACGGCTAAGGGCATTGCACGAAATACTTTTGTAGGGTCCAGTGGTGAGCGCAGCGGGAATTCCGGAGGCGCACACGGTCGTCCAGGCGTCGTCACCAAACACGGTGCACAGAACACACACAACACGTACAGGTCCCCTCAAAGTAAAACGGAGTGCCGGAGCGGCGACCGAACTGCATCACCGCGCTATCTAGCAGCGCCGGCTGCAACTGATAGGCTACATCTGCACTTGCGCACGTGTCTTCAGCAGGGGCCTCCGTTTTATTCATCCAACCCATACGTTATCGGTGGCTCGAGCGGCGCAACGTTCTTCCTAAAAACGCCGCCTGATGGACTCGCCCCTCTCTCTCAATTGACCTTTTCAGAGATCGCTAGGCGCATGCGCCGACTCTGGGAGAGGGGAGGAAAGGGAAAGGCGCCATTTTTGGAGGCTCTCTCGTCCGCTCGGTCGCTCGGACAGTGCTTAGTTAGGCTTGACTCCTCCGCTTTTCTCGCGGCTAGGCTTCATAGTCGTCATGCCTCACCACCATGCAGCTATAGGTTGCACAAATAACAGCAAAAATGGTTCAAACGCAAGATTTTATAGAGTTTCAGCAGCCTTTTGCGGGTGGTGCACGAAAGCACCCGATGTCAAACACCCCGCCCTTTTTGCCCTGCTTTCAAAAGCCTAGGACGCGAATCTTCCGTGTTGGGTGGCTGGGTCATCAGTGTGATGGCGGGACATTCTGCTTTTAACTAAAATATAGTAAATGTGAACATGATGGCAAACCTGAAACTGGTTAGGAAAACGAAAACGTAAAAGGAGACAGAAAAAGAACATTCAACGTCTCTTGAGACGTTGCCTGTTCTTCCTTTGCGTTTTCATTTTGCTACCCCAGTCTCAGGTTTAATAACTGAAAACAAGTGTGTTGATGAATAGATACGAATACATGAAGGGATAAAACATCAAGGAAGCACTTCTTGAAAGAAGTCCTGTTTCCGCCCTGTCCTCAATGTTCTCTCCTTCCATGTATTCGTATATCAAGTTTACCATCATGTTCAACTTACAACAGCTCGCCTGCACACGCGGTTGTGTGACGTAATCATGCCATAGCCGGTAAAGCTTTCCGTTCTTCAAACGTGCGCTATACACATTCGCGTCTTGCCACGTTGAAGTGAAGAGAAAACAAAAGATATCAGTCACTGGCACAGCATTTAAAGCGTGCGAAACGAATTTAAGCCTTACGGAGACAGAACCACGATGGAATGCCTTGGCAACCAACCGTAAACTCCCCTGTTTGCTAGACCCACTTTGTCGAAGGTTCGTAAACGTGCCGAATTTGAAGAGAGATTGTTTCTAACATACCGTTCCTTACTTTTTGACGGTGCAGGCAAGCCTTAGCAATATCAAGACCGCCCGGATTTCACACCGTCCGAGTTTGTTTAGACATTCCCGAATACGGCGATATTTCGCGCGGTACACGGGACGGCGAAGTGACGGACGCAATAAGCTTCAATAACTTAATTAAGCGATCAAGGAGAGCAAAATCAGCTGTTTGTAGTGGCCTGGCCTCATAAATGGAGCTCACAAGCTCCGCAAAAGGCGAATGGTTGAGTCGGTATCGAAACTGGTCACCATTACTTTCCTCACATAACACTCTGCGACTCTGCCTTGAAAGCCGACTCCTTTAGTTGCTTGAAAAGACGCGACACCGAAGTGACGATTAAGTGACTCCGAATCGATGGTGAACCGATGCGACGTCGGCGGTCTGTCCATCCTTGAAGGTATAAAAACGTATGAGATTCTCTGTATCATAAACAGTGACTTTTGTTAATCCTCCAGGGGCCCTAATCTGGACACTTGGCGAAAAAGTCGGCGAGAAAATCGGCGGCTGCGATTGGCCGATGTCGCACTTTGGCACCTGCCAATCACAGCTGCCGTATTTCTCGCCGACTTTTTCGCCAAGTGTTCAGATCAGGGCCCCAGGTCGTCCTCAGCCATTTCGAAGAAAATATGCACGCGAAACGAGGACAGAAATACACGTTCAGAATGGTGAAAGACGGAACAACGCCACCAGAGAACACACGCGAAGACATGAACCGGGAGACACGCCAGGCCTGGCGCGGACGACGGAGAGACGGTCCCGGAGCCCCCAAAAGTGTTTCGAGCGATTCCCGCGAGGGCGCGCCACGATCGCGGCCAAACTATGCCCGTGCGAGCCGAACACCTAGCGGTGTTTATCGGAACAGCGTTTGGCACCTCGAGACGCCGATAATGCGAGGATCAAACGAGAAAGACGGAGAACACCGCGAACGCACGCGCGCGTGCGCAGACGGCCCCTAGCAGTTCCAGCCGGCCCTACTAGATAGCGCGGCGATGCAGTTCGGTCGCCGCTCCGGCGCTCCGTTTTACTTTGAGGGGACCTGTACAAGCACAGTATCCAGTGTTGAGCGCATCGGGAAGTTCCGGCGGGCAAGCGGTATCTGAGTTGTCCAAGTATTATCACCAAGCGCATCCAGATGCCGAGCTAAAGTGCAATGGGTCGGCAGCTTCATACTATATGAAGATCCAAAGCCAAGGTCAGTGGGTATTCATTAGGGGTGTCGCAAACTTTTGTCGAACCAGATTTTTAGGTCGAACTTTCGGGGTTCGACTATGTCGAACCGGTTCGACGAACCTTAGAACTTTTCACCAGATTCGACCGGTTCGACTATGTGGACAGTGTGGCCAGACCTTGATACAAGCATGTCTAGGTTTGGCGAATTTTTTTTTATCAAAAGGGTTATTTTATTTTATAAACAGTTGCAATTAAAATAAACTAATTCTAATCACTGAAGAAGTTAATAACTTAATTTTTTTGTACTGTATTAACTGAAATAACCAATCAGCGCTGCCCTTAATTCATCCCTTAGCCATCACCATCCAATCCGAAGCCAACTGACCAGCTTGTCGCGCATGCGCACACGAGTCGAACCTCAATACAAGGTTCGTCGAATTTTCCACTAAAAGTTCGAAAAAGTCGAACCTGGTCGAACTCGAACCTCGGCCGGTTCGCGACACCCCTAGTATTCATTAGTGATGGGCCGAACTTTTGCCGAATCGAAAGTTCGGCGCCGAATCTTGGGATTCGGCAAAGTCAACTTGTGCCGAACTTTTCTAAAGATTCGGCAAAAATACATTGTTACCAGACTTAACGTTGATATTTCGTTTTTTTCTGGCAAAAAAATGGTTTTATGTTTCTTTTTTCTTAACTTAAAGGGATACTTCAACCAACCGGCGGACACTTCGAGCGACTTCCGGTCAGCTATTTCAGCGCCATCTCTTATCCATTGGTATTCTTAGAACTTCCGGTTTACGCCGGAAAATTTATTTAGTAGGATGACATACATATTATTGTTGCTGCTTACAGATTTCAAAAATTATCCTGGTAAGGTGAAACAAATATTTTGGTTAGCTAAAGTTTCGCCCTCATACTTTGTTCTCATTGGTCGGTTGTTTTTTTGTATTTTGACCGTTGAGAACAGTTCCGCGTCGGCTGCTCGACGGCGCCTTTGCCAGCGGTGCGGTGGTGGATTTCGTTTGCGGCAGTAGACAGTGGCGTTGCGTCTACCAGTACTCCGAGTAAACGGAACCTTGTCTATTGCTCGACTCAGTGGTGCTCTAATTCCGGTGGCAACAGCTCTGCCAAGTTCTTTGGGTTTCCGAGTGAAGAAAGGTAAAGACGGGCTGCTGCTTTTCGTTATACAGTTTCGGATTGCCGAAAACTTGCTGGTGCATGTTTCATTATGGTACAGTTATTGTAGAAGGCCAGTAGGGACAGGGCATTTATGTTAAGATGAGCGGTGTGGGGGGGATCGGTGTTCGAGCACCGCAGCTTGGTAGCACGTGCGTGGAGCAGCTCGCGCTGCAGAAGGAACCTGCGAGAGGCCGTGGCGATCGAATCACTGTCGCTAAATACTGCAAAGTTAAATGTGTCATTGCTGTGAATACTTGAATAGTAGTTTTCTGTAGATCTTGTTACTTTTTTTTTGTACCGTGAAGTGCACGTTTTTGTGTTTTTTTTTTTTCTGTATAAAGGACGTACCTGATAAAAAGAGAACTTGCAAAAGAAGTTTGGACTTGTGCTCAGACTGGCGATGTGCGCCCATCTTAAGCTGCGAAACATCAGCGGCCGGGCGCACTTTGCATTCATTGATTGACGATCTAATGAGAAGTGGCTGTCACTGAACATGCACTGTTGCCGAGCCGATCTCAATCGAGCGACGCAAAGTCAAGTGCAATCGTTTCGGAAGCGTCGGACATTCGCAGAAAAAGGTAAACACACTTTTTTTATATAAAAAAGATATTGCTATTACTTTGTTTTGTAGAAGAACGAGACGGCGGCAATGGGAGCAGTTCCTTCTTCTCTCAACATCAGCGACAATAGGATGCAAATTCGTTCGGAGTTCGGAGGCTGCTCCGAACTCCGAACGAACTCCCTCCTCCTCTTGTCGCCGAGGGTGAGAGAGAGGGAGAGGAGGGACAACACTTCTCACACCCTCTCCCACAACCAAGCGGTTGCCATGACGACGGCGCGCGTATTGTTTTCTTGATTTCTTATTGTTCTCGGAGAAACCTAACGCCCGTTGGGGGAGATTTGGCGCTGCCGTCTGCAATTGGAGTCCCTATGGGAGGTATAGGAAGAGTCCGCCGGTTGCTTCAACGAAATTTCGGCGCTCATTTTTTGGTCTATATGTGTTCAAAGGAGCAGTATCACATGGAACATACCAATATCTTGTTAAAAAAGTCTCGAAAAGGAATTTTAAAACGAATTAAACGATTAGCAAAGAGCACCTGGTGGATGTCGCTAACGCCTCGTTTGTAATGCCCGTCTAGGAACCTTGACAGCTAGTGACGGAGGTTGTCTCGCCTCCGGCCACGACGAGAGAAGGGGGGAAGGAGGAACTCCCCTCTTCCCGAGAATCCCTTTTGTGTGTCGCAGAAGTCGCTATTGTCCCCCTACAAGATTATAGAAGATTAACTCGTCACTCAAAATTCGTACAAAAGCAGCCGCTTCGGTGGCTGGAACGACTAGGCCATCCTCTCGACGTCGGCCTCGCCGTAGCTTTGCTCGTCCCGAGACCAATCGTTGCCCGAGACGACCTACGTCACACTCCGCTCGGCCTTTTCCGAGCGCTTGCCCGAGTTTGCCGTTTATAACGAAAAATACAGCCACCAGGCTCAAAATACAAACGTGCGATTGTCATTTACGGATATTGTGGATCATATTCAACCAATTTTAAACACGACGGGAATATTTCAAATTTCGTTGAAGTATCCCTTTAAATGCAACATGTAATGCATATTGACATAGTTATTACTAAATAAGGTGATATTCTGCAAGATAATTGTATCGGTATCGTTTTTGTGTGTTTACTGGCAATTTTAGTGACTCCTTGCAGAAGTGGCATGACAACGAGGTTGGAAGCGAACGTGGCGCAGTCACGAATCACGCTACGAGAGTTTCGGTTTTGAGGCGTCATCAGCGCAAGCCTGCATGTGTGTGTAACATCAACCTCCTTGGTGTACATTGTTAAAATGAAGGCAATAACGCTGCGTTCTTGCTTTCTCTGGGATTCACCGTTTCGTGCGCGAAAACGAACGCAACGGTTGCTCAGCCTCAGAAGAGATAATAATAATATTGTACATATGCATGTTTTTCGATTTGAGTCACTTGACGTCAGCTTTGCATGAAAGTGTGCGTCCCATATTCGCAACGCCTCGTTTTTAACTTTTAAAATGCCAGTTTCTGGTGTTAGGACCACGACCAACTCTATTTAGGACACACACGAACGTTTCGAAAGTTAGGAATGTCGGATGTGCAACGTCGAGCATTATAGCTCTGTGTTTAGTTTTATGCAGATACATGAAAATCGCGAAATAACACTAATTGAAAAAGCAATAATATGTTTGTTTTGGAACACACTCGTGAGCCGAAAACAGAATTGTTATAATTGCGAGGAGTGCTTTAGAGTAATTGTCAGCCAATGTTTCAGAGTGCACCGCATCATTTGACACTTGCGCAGTGGACTGCGTAAATTACTGGTCGATCTTCTACTCTTGAGGCAGAAAATATTGAAGAGAACTACACTCGCTCACAAACGCACAGTTACCGTGTTGCCTACTCCACACCGCGCCATAACCACTGGTCGGACAACACTGCACGCTGGTAACAGCACGACTGCACGGCGTCCATTTGCAATCAATGGCCCCGTTGCCGCCGTCGCGTTCCCGCGCGTGCGCAGATATCTGCCGAATTTTTGCCGAATCTTTTCCGAACTTTCCTTCAAAAGTTCGGCATTTACCGAACTTTGCCGAATCAGAAGTTCAGCAGATTCGGTCCATCACTAGTATTCATCCAGGGCAACGATGGGTGCGTCAGTATCCGTGCGCCCGCAACGCGAACGTCGCCGCCGGGCGAGCGCCAGCCGACAGACCGACGAGAGCGAAGAGCCTAAACTCGGGGAGGGGGAGCGCTGCCGCCGGCTGCAACAGACAAAGCGAGGAGTTCGCGCTGAGAACGCCCGCTCGCAGCGCCTGCGTAGCGGAAGCGCCTGTCCCTAACACATGACCTGCGGCACCCCCCCCCCCCCAACCTACCTCCTCCAGTCACGGATGTGAGCGCCCGCTGACTGGGAGTGGGACCAAGGAGAATGGATCGGATCCACCCATCACCGTGCGGTTCCAGTGCGATGCGTCTCGCTGGATCCGACTGGTTACACTCAGAAGCGCGCGGTACCAGATCGGATTCGCGCGGATCTGAACTGTCCGCAAGTTTAGAACCGCGCGGATCCGAAGTGGAACCGCTCCGATCTGACATTTTCGTGTGGCTTCGGCGAATTTTTTTAAAGCAGGTTGTACGCTTATATAAAGCCGTGAATCGCTAAATACTACTCAGAATCTTTTCCTTAGTTTTTTGGTCTGAGCAATGACAGTCGGCTACTAAATTAAAGAAATATGAGCATCGTTCATCCCCTCAACTCTGAGCCAGAACAAGCGGCCACGGCTTGGTGCCTATCCTATGCTGTCAACGTTAACCATAGCCACGCGCTTGGGTCCGCGAAGTAGGAAACGCGTGCTCAGCTCCAGGCATCGTTAGAGTTCGACTATTCTCATCACCGAATTGGTTGAACGCGAGCCACTACCCGAGTGTCTGTTGCGAGCCGGAGTGCACGCGGACTTAAAATAAATAGTCCCCTTTTATCCTCGCAATTTCGCCGCGACCAAGAAGCTTCTGAATCAGTGGTGGTCCTGTGGGTACTAGAACTAGTACGCCTATGTAAAGTCATGAACATTCCAACCCGATATCGTTTCATGACCAGACGATTTGTGCTAGAGCCGCTGTTTTTTTAGCATATCGCATCCCTTTGTCGATGGTCTTTTTTGTTTGTTTTATTGCGGTTGGCAGCGCAGTCGCCATTTTGCGTCCCGGAAATTTGAACCCTTGGCCGTCAGGGATAAAAAAAAAGGACGCCTTTTTTGGAGGTCGATACGGGGCAGTGGCGTCCGTGACGTCACTGCCGGAAACGTAAAAAACAAGCAAAAAAATGTTATTTTTTTACGTTTTGCGAAGTGCTTGTTGCAGCTTGTTGTGTCTAGTGTTGGGGCGGGGGGAGTGCCATACGCTAAAGAACAGGCCAGATACACGAAACGATCTTACGCCAAGAATGTACGTACGACAACAGCTCCGGAGCCGTCTTTCCACGATCAAATCAACATGACCGATAACGTCGCTCAGTTACTTGGTCGCGACGACCATCGGACATTTATTTTTCTACGTGCTCTTCTCGCGGGTCCCAATTTCAAGCAGGCAAGAAAAAAGAAGGAAGTACTCGAAACCGGCCACGACGAACATGAACGCTGGATTCACAAACACCCGGGAAAAGGTACAACGGCAACGGTGCAGGCTGCACTAACCGAGCGAGCTCGAGGCCTAGCAGGCACTCCGACTCGGCACAGCGTTGCCGGCGTTGCTCTGACGGTCCTTGGCCAAGACCGTCTGCCCACAACCGACGGCGACCGGCTGGCTTGCTAAATGGAAAACGCGTCCGCGTGACCCTTGTGGACCCTTTCCGATCGCTGACCTCAATTTTTGATTAAGGGGTTATTTTCCCCTTGTCATCTCCTTTCCGAGGCTGCGGTGACGAACGCTGTCGTCGATTCTATCCTTGTTTTGTGTGATATAGAGCTCGAATAAACTCCGCATGGATTACTTTCGCAACACGCTATGTACACTTAGTTATTAGTGGGCCATTTTTATTCTGACACGCTTAATTGTTTCCGATAGTACATTACTGTCGAGCTATAACAGTTCGTGGGAACTACGCAATGCCGGTCCCACCCTTCTTCGCCGAGTGTCACGTCAGTATCGACTGGTACTCGAAAAAGATCGGTCCCGAAGCACTTTGATCAAACGTGCGCGTCCGCTCCAAGTGTCCACAGGTATTTACGTGGCTCTTGCTGACGTTCTCGTAGTTGAAACGTATCGTTTTTAACGTCGGTTCGCTCCTGCATCTCCGAGGCCGCGAAAAACGCCGCGGCGATTTGTTTCCATCTACCTCGCTTTGCAAACGACTGGCACGGGCCGTTTTTTACCAACTATGGCAGTTGCGTTGACTTCGGAGGAACGAGCTACTATAGTAAGTTACAGGTCAAGAAGGTAGCGGCAAATGCCCCTCAAAGGGAATCATATATCCCTCCGCCACCTCCGCATCCAACAGCGTCCCATCGTCTCCGTGACGTCGCGGGCAACGCGCGAGGAGGGGGTCTTGCCTTTTTGTACATATTTGCTTTATCTTTCGACTTTGACTTAGCATTATGGAAGCCATGAGAGGGAGATTAGAGTTTTCCCCCTCCGATGGAAACAAATACGACTTTCGGGGATTAGGTTCCCCCTCCGATGGATACAAAGGCTGCTTTCAGGCGCTCGGTTCCCCCTCCGATGAATACAAAGGTCGCTTTCTTAAAAAGTGGGATCGGAGACAAGTTGGCATCACTCTGAGCGTTTCAGTGAACCCTTCTTTCGACTGCGGAGGGATTTGAAACGGACGCATCATGCTTGTGGGAGGAGCTTCTCCTACCTTCTTGACTTGTAACCGACTATAGGAGCATACTCCGGAGCGTGCTCCGGAGGAGTACGCGAAGTGAAGAAATGAAGATGTCAAGGTAACAAAATATCTGCAAACACCTCTATTTTGACTAAAATTGGACATGACGTCAAAGACGTCAAACAACTACTATGCTACTTCGCTCTCCCCCGTATCGACCTCCGAAAAAGGCGTCCTGGCCGTCGCGGTGTCAACGAAATTTGAAATATACCCGTCGTGTTCAAAAATAGGTCGAATATGATCCACAATATCCGTAAATGACAATTGCACGCTCGTATTTTGAGCCTGGTGGCTGTATTTTTCGTTATAAACGGCCCACTATGCCAAGCGCTCGGAGAACCGCCAGCGGAGAGCATGTGACGTCCAACGCAATCGTGACGTAGTTCGTCTTGGGACGAGCAAAGCTACGGCGAGGCTGACGTCGAGAGGGTGGCCTAGTCGTTCCAGCCACCGAAGCGGATGCTTTTGTACGAATTTTGAGTGACGGGTTAATCTTTTATAATTCTGTAGGGGCACAATAGAGACTTCTGGCACACACAAAAGGATTCTCGGGAAGAGGAGAGTTCCTCCTTCCCCTCTTTTCTCGTCGTGGCCGGAGGCGAGACAGTTACCGTCACTAGCTGTCAAGGTTCCTAGACGGGCATTACAAACGAGGCGTTAGCGACATCCACCAGGTGCTCTTTGCTAATCGTTTAGTTTGTGTTTAAATTCCTTTTCGTGACTTTTTTAACAAGATATTGGTGTGTTCGATGTGATACTGCTCCTTTGAACACATATAGACCAAAAAATGAGCGCCGAAATTTCGTTGTAGTATCCATTGCAACAATGTAGTATCCTGTGCAACAATTTCAGTGCTTTGCTTAAAGGGACCATGAAACGATTCTGAAATCGAATTTCATCCACCGATCGTCGTAAAAGGTGTGAAAAGAAACACAAAAATAGGGAGCCAAAAAAAAATTCTTCGCTATAGAACTTTTAAAAGAAAACTGGACTCTTTTGCGCCTTTTTTCCTTCGAAAGCTCTCTGCCTTTTCACTGCGATGCATCCGCGGAAACGCAGCACGTCAGCCGAATCCACGTCGCCTATTGGGTAAGAGCCTACCACGCCAGCAACGCGATCGTAAACAATAGATAGCCGGCGAGTGTTTCCTAAAAGTTTTGTTAAATAATATTCAGATCCACATTTTGTAGCATAATTAGAGATGTGACAAAAATTGCCAAATTTGATAATGCTGAGAGCCAAGCGCCATCTATCGTGTGGTAAACGAAGCAACTACTACACCTGCGCTGTAGGACCGACCGGGCCGACAGCGTCGTTCAGTTACTACTTCGCGACGACCAAAGAACGTTTATTTTTCTACGTGTTCTTCTCGCGCGTCCCGACTTCAAGCAGCAAGAAAAAAGTACTTGAGACAGACTACGACGAACAAGAACGCTGGATCCACAAACACCCGAGAAAAGCTACAACGGCGACGAATCCACGGGCTCTGACCAAGCGAGCTTGGCGGTTAGGCCTAGCGGCCTAGCAGGCACTCCGACTCGGAACAGCGTTGCTTCAACGGTACTTGGCCAAGACCGTCTGCCCACGACCGTCTGGCGTGCTGAATGGAATATGCCCGGGCGACCCTTGTGGACTCTTCCCGTATTATAGTTTGATCGCTGACCTCAATTTTAGTGAGGTCAATCTCTTCCCCTTGTTTTCCGAGGCAGTGTTGATGAACACTGTCGTCGAAAAGGGACTCTCGTCGATTCTATATTGTTTTGTGTGATATAGAGCTCAAATAAACGCCGTATGGATTACCTTCGTAACAGGGTATCTACACTTTGGTATGCCATTTTTTTTTATTCTGACACGACTGCACGTCACTGTCGAGCTATAACAGTTCGTGGGAGCTACGTGCAATGCCGGTCCAACCTTTCTTTGCCGAGTGTCACGTCAGTATCGAGTTGCAATCGTAAAAGATCGGTCCCGAAGCGCTTACCAACAGCGCGAATACAGCACTTCCATCAAATGCGCGCGTCCGCCCCGAGTGTGAACATGTATTTACGTGGCTCTCGCTGAGACAGTCGTAGTTCAAACGTATCTTTTTTTTTTTTTTAACGTCGGCACGCTCCTGCATCTCCGAGGCCGCGAAAAACGCCGCGGCAATTTGTTTCCATCTACGTCGCTTTGCAAATGACTGACACGGGCCGCCTTTTACCAACAATGACAGTTGGGCTGGAGTCTTCACCAGAAGACTCGCTGCACTTCCCAACAGGCATGCCGGCGTATGGGACTAGTCCCATGCTGTCGCTGTAGCGCAACATATCTCATTGAATTTCGCTCAGCTGCGATGTTTCCATGCCTATAGCCTGGTTCACATGCAGCGAATTTGGCCCTAGAGCGGCGCGATTTCTGCCGTCGCGGCGCTCGTGCCGCTCAATCACTGGTGCTGGCCAGAGCGCCGCGACGGCAAAAATCGCGCCGCTCTAGGGTCAAAATCGCTGCATGTGAAACCCGCTTATCGCGGCGGTGAGAGGCGCCGATTCCGAAAATACGTCGGTGACACCAGCGCGAACAGCGCAGTAAAACCTACCGGCACACCGCCAAATCGCCGCCGCTAACGCTCCCATCTCCTACTGCCGAGAGAGCTTCCGGTTCCGGAAACAGGGTACGTCACGATCGTCAAAATTACGCCGCAGCTTGTTTTGCGGTCAGTTGGAGAGAAAGAAAAAGTCGATATTTCATTAATTTTTTGTGTAGAAGTTAATAAACCGAGACGAAAACGGATGCCTGTTCGGCATTCAGTGAACATTGACGGTTTAATGTAAAAGTTATCTGGCAAAAGTAAAAAGGTCATTTCATGGTCCCTTTAAAGGGGCCCTGCAATCATATTTAAGCGTCTACCTTTTTTGCGGTTTCCACGTCTCTTGGGGTTCGGGCAAGCCAACGGGCACGGAGAGAGTGACTAAATATCAGTGCGTCATATTTAAACCGGACGACGCGGAAACCTCCTCCATTGACGAGGGCGACCCGCGGTACCGAAAGCGCGCGAAATATGACGTTTTAGATGCGGAGCATCTCTTGCTCGGGTCTATGTCCCGCGTCCGCGATGTAGTCGGCACTCGAGCTACGCACGCGCAACTCTCCTCCTTCCCTCTCTCCAACAGCTGCGCGTTACTCTCTCCGCTCTCTCTCTCTACCAGCTGCGTGCACTGCGCGTGCGTTGGCTTCTCCTCACACCGCGCGCGCACGCGCAACTCTCCTCCTCTTGTCTCCTCTCCTTCAAGTGTGAAAAAAATAAAATAAACGGCGAGCGGCGAGCGTTCCAACTTTCTCTGCCGCGAGCCGCGACGAAGGCTCGCGTAGGGGGTAACGCTAGGGCAGTCGGTGGCGCCATCTCTCGACGTCAGCACGCAACTGACTCTTTCCTCGGAACCAACCAAGGACGTTTAAATAGGGCAGGACCCGGCATGACGTCATGCCCAGCGACGCCGGAAGAACAACCCAATCCCAGACTGCCCCGCGCACTGACGCTCTCTCATCCAAACTAAATTCAACCATGCTCCCATCGTCTGCACTCCGCTCGGTCGTTAGGCTTAGGCTACGTCTGCTCCGTGCCTGCGGTCTGCTCGCTGTCGCGGCTGGCTTTCGATTCGATCGGCGCACCAAAAGATGTTTCGATGCGAACCCGAATACTCATCACGGCGGAGTGAAACCAACATCTTCTCGAAGCAGAATTTGTCGCGCGGTGTCGAGAGCGTCCGCTACACGCCGACTTCCTAGTCCTACTGGTCAGGCAAGTGTTGGGCTCGAAATCTCGCCTGTTCGACACCGATTCAGTCGGTACGTCGTCTAGAGCGTCTCAACTCTAGTCACTTACTTTCTGCTGGGCAACCAGGCGTTCGTTTACAATAATCTCATCCAATTCCGACCATACCGGTTTAAAAGTCTCCCGTTAAGCGCTGTTTCAAATAACAGTGGGTGCCGCCATTACTTTCGGTGCACACAATCGCGTTGCCACGGAAATGTCATCGCAACGCGGTTGTTTGCACCGAAATTAATGGCGGCGCCCACTCACTAGGCTTCCCATTGGTCAAGAAATGCTCGTCGCGGCTCGTGGCCACGCCTACTTCCGTTACACTTCGCTCCATGCATTGGGGATAGGGACGCCACCTCCTGCCCATTATAACCTCCTTGGAACCAACACGATGCTCCGCATCACCCCATGGTTCCCCTCGGGAAGATGGTGTAATTTTTTTTGGTCCTGGGCTTACCACTGGTCAGAGCCGCTAAAAGCTTTTTTTTTTAGTCGAGATACAAAATATAAGTGTCGCGAACCGTTTCAATTATGTATGAAAGTAGTTTTTGTTCAGTATTTTAGATCAGAAAAGAAACAAATGCAGTTTATAAAGTACGAAACAAGAAATGACCCGTCGACATACCTGCCACCAAGCGGCGGAAAAAGCGGCGCATATTAGAAAGGGCTAGTGGGATGAGGCGCCGACGAACGCATAGAGATCATATACTAACTCTAGAGGAAAAGGTCCGCCATTTTCCCATGCATTCTGGCTGCCGCAAGCGGCGGAGCATGCAGGCAGACCCTCGGGGTCCCAAACATGATTACCATGGCAACCGAAGCCTCGCTATCCCCGATCGCACCTCCGGAAAGGGAGTCTCATACCATTTATTCTGCGAAGTTTCGTCGACAGCATTCGATTTCACGAACTTCAACAATCCACGAACTTACCGGTGGAAAGGTATTCACGTTCCTTTCGAAGCTTTCTTTTTGCATAGCGCGCAGATGTACGGCCTCGCGTCAACGCTAAACTAAACCAGATAACCGACTTCGCGGGTGGGGCGCGAGAGGGCGCGGCCGAGGAATACGAAACCGCGCAAGCACCAGATTTCCGAGATTTCGACAGAAGAGAAGTTAATGCAACGTAATGAGTATATTGGTTTTTATAAGCATTAGAATAGCTCAGAATTTAGTTTACAACGTTAAATTATCACTGTTTATATTGCTGAGAGTTTTCAGTCTTCGCGATTACCATTGCGACTGTCGTCCTTCAGCTGGCAACATTGCTTTCTTTTTCTCGTGTTCTGTCGCTCTCTTTCGCGATCTTTCACTCGGGACCCCGGGTGTCGGCGCACGGGATTTGCCACTCCTCCTCACCCACCTTTACCCCCCTGGACGAACGACGAGCGTAGAAAGGTCTCGGAGCGTAGAAAGGCCATTTGGCGGTATGGCAGCGCGAAGTGGCTCCCGTTCTGTACTGATTTTTACCCCGTGTTTGCTGTCATTGGCGGCCAATGAAGTGTTATGCCGAAATAGTCTTTAATCGCGCAGCAAACGCAATGCGAGCCGCCCTGGCCACCCGCTTCATACAGACTATCCGACACACGCTTTAGTGGCGCCCTCTCGAGCCGTCGACACGGAGTGCGGCAGCCGTGAACGCTCGATGAGCTCACTATCTCTCCTCTAGTTCACGGCCACTCAAGCCAGGACCTACGACGTCATGAAGGAGGTTATTTTTTGCTTGTTTTTGTAATTCTAATTTGCCTATAACTTTTAAAATAAAGCGAATTTTGCGAAAAGAAAAGTTTCATTAAGTTACTACGGAAAGGGGGAGTCCCCTCTTGCTCGGAATCTCGTTTGTGTACCCGGACACAGCCACTCTCCCCCTAGATTAGCCCGTCACTCAAAATTCATACAAAAGTTGCTTTCTCCACCCCGTTCACCCCGAAGCTGACAGTGCTGTGGAAGCTACGTGCTGGTTGGGCCAGCTACACTTTTGCCACGTGATGACGCTCTCTCGCGCATACCCAAGCGCAGAGAATGAGGTCAGATGATGAAAGGGAGGCGGCTGATCGGTCCGGCAAGGGCGTAGCTTTCACCGCAATGTCAGCTTAGGGGTGAATGGAATAAGTGAGGTCCGTTGTCGCGTGACGTGCGTTTAAACCCGGTGGCGCGCTGGGGGGACCGCGGATGTATCACAGTGAAAAGGCAGAGAGCTTACGAAGGGAAGGAGGTACGAAATATTCCGCTGTGTTTTCAAATTTACGTACCGAAAGTCAGACTTTTGACTTTTTACCTTTTTTCGTTTGGCCCGCTGAACGATGTGCTATTAGCAAAATCCCAATCTAAATTGATTTATTCTAGCCCGAAATTCGTTTCATGGGCCCTTTAAATAATTTGGGTGTTGGTGTCTTGACTTTTCTGAAGTAAAGAACAAAAAACCGCTTTTGCCTGCATGTCCTAGTTTTTATTTTAAAAATGGACAAAGATGGACGTTTTAGGCACACCTCAACTCCTTCATTATCTCCGAGTCACATGCACTGTGACGTCAATGGGGGACGCGCGGGGTTCCGGTGAATCTCTCTGTCTCTCTCTAGACCTTTTTCGTGTAGTCTCGTTCCCAGCCACATGATAGGCGTATCCGGTATGGGCGACAAAAAAAATAATAAAACGTTTCAACCTGTAAAAAGTAAAAAAATAGAGCGGAGGCAAAACGAGAATGTGTGACGGTTACACTTATATCCTGAATGTCTTCTATCGGCGTGGCGACGGCAAAACAATATTTTCGCCCATACTGGAAGTGACGACAAGTCAAGATGGCTTCGTTTCAGCTTTCGTCCGAGCGCAGCCAAAGGCTGTGGGGCGGTTCGCAACTTCGAGAAGACGCACTACAAAATAGTCCGCCAAAGTAATTTTTTTTAACTAACTGTTTTGTACGTAAACATTGCACAATATTCCAGAGGTGTACTGCTGAGAATGCTTTGGAACTAAAGGAAATAAATATCTGAACTTTATGTTTTTATTAATATATGTAAAATGCATGGGGTTTGGTGAAAACACTTCCATCTGCTGGCAACACGGCTGCAGCGTTCGGTTCTTCTGTGTGATTTCGTTCCCGTAATGGCCAAATCATGTGCTTCGCCGCTTTCCTCACCGAGTCGCTTCAAAACGTCCTTTCGCAAAAGCATGTTTGGGCGTCAGGCGCGAGAGGTCGTGATGAACGTCTACTTTCACATTCTGCAAGAGACTCCGACCGCGTCGTACCGCGAGAGAGACATGTTAACTAGGGGTGTGCGAATATTCGAAATTTCGAATACGAATCGAATATTTTACTTATTTGAAACGTATTCGATTCGAAAATTGCATATTCGAAAGTTCCCGAATATTCGGGAAAAACGGTGAATATTCGCACGAACACGAATATTCAAGCAAGTAACGAATAATCTGCTTGCCACGCATTCCCCTATGAATATGTTTTTTCATTGAGAAAGGCGTGCGTGCATTATCGGTCTGCTTTGTTTCTATCTGTCCGATGGCAGCAAAACAGGATCAGTTTCGGTTTCTTTTTCACCAAGCCCTTTGTTGTGTGGCGGTTTTATAGCAATATCTGATGTAATTGCGCGTTCTATAAATTGATACAATAGAATGAACCTCGAGAGTGAAATATAAATATAAAATAAATCTCGAGAGTATTATGTAATATAAATGTTTGAAAAAAAAATGAAAAAAAGAAGCTAGGTGCGAGCAGAACATTGCATCACCATCGACAACAACAACTGCCACTCCCGCCAACGTTTACTCCCGCGTGGTCAAAACTAGGGATGTCGCGAACCTGCCCAGGGGTGCTATGTTGCGCTTTTTGGACTCCCAGGAGACTTGGAAGAGGGAAGTGACGTCAACGACTAGAGAAACGCAGATTGGATGTTGACTGAAGAAAACAAAATCAACATCCAATCTGCATTTGCTGCGTTGTTGACGTCACTTCCCTCTGCCTAGTCTCCTGGGAATCCAAAAAGCGCAACATAGCCACCCAGGTTCGAGTTCGACTAAGTTTTACTTTTTCGAACTTTCAACGTGATGTTTGACGAAGGTTCGACTGAAGTTCTACTTTCGTGCGCATGTGCGAAAAGAAAACTACTTGACTTATTTGGCAGAGGAAAAGTGCAATATTTGTTGGGTTTATTGTAGGGGTGTGCGAATATTGAAATTTTCGAATACGAATCGAATACGAATAACACAAAAAACGGGCTTCGAATATCGAATCGAATATCGAATATGTGTCTTGTAATAAAAAAAATTTCAAAACAAGAGGTAACAGCAGGTGTTATCGCCCTTTTAAAATAGACCAATGCAACTGTATTTTACTGGGCTGCAGCAAGCTAAAGATGCTTCTAATAACGCATTCATTACAAATTATCCTGTAGGAAAATTAACTGTTCAAGGTGTTCAGAAAGTAAACGCTCCCTACGCGCCGTGACAATATTTCCGCCAGTAGAAAGACCCTTTAATCGTGGAACCTGCGAAATTCCACGAATGTTTGAAGTTTGACTTATGGACAGTGCTGCTAAACGACTATTTAGAATTTCGGGAAACAAAAAAATTTAGAAAGTAGTTTATTTTATATTTTATAAAGTGGTTACCAATGTTTACATCATATAAAAGCGAAAATAGGCCCTTTTAATGCTTTCATTAGTTATTAACCCTTTCACTGCCACTCCCGAGATAACTCGGGACACCACCCACGCACACCCCCTGCTACTCCCGAGTATACTCGTGTTGCCTTTTCAACTCGCTCCCTGCCACTCCCGAGACAACTCGTGCGAAAAAAGTAATGCGGGCATGTTGCGCCATCTATGGAGAGGTCACCTAAACACATGTAACGTGTAGGTTAAATTTATGACAACAGATGGAGCGCATGTTTCTACCTCCTCGTTGCTTCGTCGTTGTCTCCGCAGCGCGGCACAGCGCCGGCATGGCGAGTAAGCGTGCCACGTGCGTCCGCGCTTTGACGGACGAGGAAATTCAGGAAGTGTTGATGAATTCTGACTCAGATGAGAGTGAGAACGATGATGCAGCTCAGCTAAGTGACTTGTCTAGCGACGACAGTGAGGAAGAGCCCGTGCCGGTGAAGAAAAAAACCCGGCAGGGGGTGAGGAGCAGTCGGAAAAAAACCCGGCAGTGAAAGGGTTAATGTGAACCAGTGATGCCAATAAACCCAACAAATATTGCACTTTTCCTCCGCCAAATAAGTCAACTAGTTTTTTTTCGCGCATGCGCACGAAAGTAGAACTTCAGTCGAACCTTTGTCGAACATCACGTTGAAAGTTCGAAAAAGTCAAACTTAGTCAAACTCGAACCTGGGCAGGTTTGCGATATCCCTAGTTTTGACTGCGCGGCAAAGGCAGGAGTTGTTGTCGATGGCGATGCAATGTTCTGCTCCTACCTAGCTTTTTCTTTTTTTTTTAATTTTAAACATTAATATTACATAATAGTTTTGAGATTTATTTTATATTTAGATTTCACTCTCGAGGTTCATTATATTGTATCAATTTATAGAACGCGCAATAGACCCTTCCCAAAATTCAGTGCCATCTGGTGTCCATAATGGCAGTTTTACTTTTGCCGTACTAATGGCGGCAATGAAAATGGAGTCTGCCGTATTTTATCGGGCGCCGTCACTTTGGCAAGTCAAGGGCAAACAACAGTGTGCGCTTCACTGTACATTTCCTCCACGATCTCTTTCAGTGACGACAGAAACAAAGATGCAACCAGTCAGAACGAAGCGCCAACCCACGTACACGGCTTGATGAAGTTCTACAAATCAAGGGGCTTTGAAGCGCCTTGATGCTACCAACAGATTGGCTGGGCCCGAGCTAGAAATGAACGCTTACGCAGATCTGGCTTCCAATTCCTGCTTCGCATCGTGCTAACATCACGAATGTATAAGCCTAGAATTATCTGCTAAGGAGCATCTTCAACTTCTTCCTTCACCAGTAAACAGAAGGCCGCCATTAGTACGGCACATATGCCATTTTTTCGATGATAATGGTGATCAAAGTGGCCAGACTGAATTTCGGAAAGGGTCTATTACATCAGATATTGCCATAAAAGCGCCACACAGCAAAGGGCTTGGTGAAAAAGAAACCGAAACTGATCCTGTCTTGCTGCCATCGGACAGATAGAAATAAAGCAGACCGATAACGCACGCATCATACGACTTTGTCAATGAATAAATATAATCATAGGGGAATGCGTGGCAAGCAGGTGATTCGTTACTTGCTCGAATATTCGTAGTTTGTGCGAATATTCGCCGTTTTTCCCGAATATTCGGCAAAGCCAAATATTCGGGAACTTTCGAATATGCAATTTTCGAATCGAATACGTTTCGAATAGGTAAAATATTCGATTCGTATTCGAAATTTCGAATATTCGCACACCCCTAGTTTATTGGCATCACTGGTTCACATTAATAACTAATGAATGCGTTAAAAGCGCATATTTTTGCTTTTATATGATGTACACATTGGTAACCATTTTATAAGATATAAAATAAACTACTTTCTAAAATTTTTTGTTTCCCAAAATTTGAAATATTTGTTTAGCAACCGGGCAACACTGTCCATAAGTCAAACTTCTTCAAACTTTAGTGAAATTTCGCAGGTTTCACGATTAAAGGGTATTTCTACTGGCGGAAATGTTGTCACGGCGCGTAGGGAGTGTTTACTTTCTGAACACCTTGGACAGTTAATTTTCCTACAGGATAATTTGTAATGAGTGCATTACTTGAAGCATCTTTAGCTTGCTGCAGCCTAGTAAAATGCAGTTGCATTGGTTTATTTTAAAAAGGCAATAAATCCTGCTGTTACCTCTTGCTTTGCAATTTTTTATTACAAGACACATATTCGATATTCGATTCAAAATTCGAAGCCCATTTTTTGTCTTATTCGTATTCGATTCGTATTCGAAAATTTCAATATTCGCACACCCCTAATGTTAACCGAACCAGGCACTACAATTCACTGATATGCGGCGAAATCAGGGCACCCCTTTACCTGCCGATCACATTGAACGCCGAGAAGCTGGTGGAAAGGACTGCGCCTCGAGCTTCCAGACAATACAAGGAAACATCAACGGCCGGGTCATCGAGCACCTTCCAACGTGTACTTGCATCTCGAAACTATACCGAACAGGTGGAAAGCTCGGACACAGACGCCAGCGGCCAGCCTACGTACTGACCCCTCTGACTAAATTTCAGAACGTGAAAGGGCACTTTTTAAACCTGCAGCAGACGATACCATTGATACACCCGTAGCAGCCGAAATACATCCCGTTGGCTACTGGGCGAGCGCGGGCGGCGCGGACCAACGTTGGCGCGGACGACCAGCGGAGCGGCGGAGTGATACAAAAGTGCAGGCGAGATCGCGTGACCTATTGCCGGCGTGTGATTGGCTCCGGCTACACGTAGCTTTGGTTTCATCAGTGAGCAGCGAGAACTCACCCGCTCGCGACCATGTGACCACGTGCTTGCGCAGGCCCAGCGCTCTGCCCCCGTCCCCCTCCGGCTTCTGGCGGCTGTTCGCTGTAGCAGATAGAGCTGACGGTTTTGTTGACCTCGGATAGATGGCGTCACTAAAACTCCGTATAATATAAGTTTTGTCGATGATACCAGGTTTTTGACGCATTTATATTTATGTTGGTACGACAAGATTTATAGGAAAATTACCTTTTATCGAGCAGGTGTTTGCACAACTTCCTATCTTTTTACAAGTCCCCCATTGACGTCATGCCACGTGGTTCTCATGGCCGACGCTCGCGGCTGAAGATCGGGAAATATTCTAATTTTTGCCTCGCGATTACGCGGCGGAATCGCAACATTTTGAAGGAAGGAGATGTGTTTTCTGTCCTTTGTGACAAGATAAACAATGTCAAAAGTGGAAGATGCAAATTCTTTCAATGTTAAAATTGTTACACAGGTCCTTTAATGATTTGTACAGGCAATCAGCTGCTCAACCTCTTTTTTATTCGCACCGACCTCTTAAATTTATATTTTGTTTTTCTTAAAAAATGACTTCAATAGCGCCAAAAGTGACGGCAGTGCAAACTCGATCCCTCATTTGCACGGCTGAGAAAGCACACCTTTATAAGTTTTGGGAGTTTTAAAAGATCGTTCAGATAACGATAGCGATACGGTACATGCGCAAAGGCGTCGGCATAGTATCGGGTATCGTTGTCGGAGCTACCGGAACGATCTACTAGAACTCCCCTTTTGTTTCAAAACAACGAAAAAAAGTTAATTTGTAAGTTTTCTTATTAGAGATCAGAGAGAATGATTGGTGCTTGGATAAAGTGATCAATGCAGACGTAAGAAAGAAGAAAAAATATATATTTATACAGGGAGTTTCATGCAAGAGTGACAAAAATTCCTAAGATTAGTGTATTCCAGGTAAAACGATGATTTTCTCGGGACCTCAATGCAACAGCACATGCTGGCAGGACACGTCGATTGTAGCGACCCAGTCGTTGCCACATCCACCGTGTAAATTGCTTGTACGCAACGAAACGGAGCCTGGGAAATTGATAGCCAAAAGTTTGTAACTCATAACCGTAATACAAATGTTAGAGGTGGCAGTCAAATTGCATCAAACACTGAAGACACTAATACAGGATTATTTAAGGTGCATGCAAGAAAATAAAGATACCATATTTTCCGGACTATAGTCTGCAGACTAAACATGTTTGAAAGTTGAAATTTTACTCGATGCGGACTATCTAAAAGTGCGGACTAAACAAGGATTTGTTTTTTTTCTAGATCGTTGACTGCGACAAGACATAGGTTTTATGAATAATGGAGTATATTAATGTAGATCTATGTATGATACAAGTAGGGGTGTCGCAAGCTTTTGTTGAACTGGATTTTTAGGTCGGGGTTCGATGAACCTTCAAACTTTTAACCAGATTCAAACGGTTCGACTTCGTAGCCAGACCTTGGTACAAGCATGTCTAGGTTTAGAGAATTTTTTTTTTTTATGCAAAGGGTTATTTTAATTTAATGAAAAGTTGCAATTAAAAGAAACTAATTCTAATCACTGAAGAAGTCAGTAACTTGCACTCAAATAACCAATGAGTGCTGCCCTCAATTCATCCCTTAGCCATCACCATCCAATCCGAAGCCAACTGGCCAGCCTGTCGCGCATGCACACACGAGTCGAACGACAGTCTAACCTTTCACAAGAAGTTAACAAAAGTCAAACTCGAACCTCGACCGGTTTGCGACGCCCCTACGTACAAGCATCTTTGTGAGGTAATACAGCAGGCATATGTCAAGGTATGCTGCATATGATCATTTTTATGTTTGGACTTGGCACTAAGTGCAGACTATTTAACTATTCGCGAGGCTTCTTCCTTCTTTGAAACCCCTTGTGGCGTTTCCTTCCCTTATCGCAGTGGCGCACCCACGGGGGGGGGGGGGGGGGGGAGGCGGGGTGCGCTCCCTTTCCCACCCCCCTCCCAGAGCTCCGCAATAATTTTTTTTTTTTTTTTTGCGTATTTTGACGATTTTTTAATGTAATCTCCGCAACGAGGACCTTTAAAGGTAAATAAATTAATCGCCTCCTAACCTCCTCCTCCCCCCTTCCCCCCTCGCCGTTGCACTGGTGATGTACACGGCACGAGCGAGCCATTTCCGTAATATACAATCTTACATAGACAGAGGACGAACTATTGCCAAAATTACCTATGTGGGGAAAAGTGCTCATCTGATGCACCAACCTAGGTGTCACAACATTGCGTCCCTCGATACACTGTCCGAGCAAAATGCAAAAACCGCCAATGATCGTATTCACGCTAACATTGTCGCGGTGTGTACAGTTTCCCACAGTGGCGCACCCACGGGGGGGGGGGGGGGGGGGTTGAGTGTCCTAACCCCCCCGCCCCCGTTGCATTGACGATGATGTACACGGCGAGACAGTTAGTACGAAGGAGTCAGTTCCGGATTTTCTTATCGTACATTGACAAATTACATTATTTTCGCAATAGACCCTTTTCGAAATTTTGTCTGGCAACTTCAATAACTATCATCATTTAAGTTCATATTATCTGTACATGCTAATGGCGTTCTTTTGATGACTGGTGGAGAAAGAATACCGAAGCGGAGCCTGAAAATTCCAGACGTTAGTTCGCTGCATTATTCTCCTATGTTACCGTGACGAGACTTATAAGCTTCTACGCGCTACGCATTTGAGGGTGTCATGTAAAACCTTGGAATGCTTGGCTTTGGCACGCCCCAATCAAGAATTTGACTCCACCGAGTGCCTTGTACAGAGTGGTACACACCGTCGCAACTGAAACAAATAGAAAAAATAACTGTGCAGCGAAGAAAACCGCAACTTTCGCACGTCTGCCGTTGACGGATATGTACCACATCTTAACCGCCATTAGCATACAGAAATCTAGACTGATATTTGAGCCACTAGATGGCACTGAATTTGTGAAAGGGTAAAACGGGCTCAACTCAGGCCCGAGGTGTGAAAATATGGCGTCCCTCGACACGCCGTTTGAGCAAAATGCAAAAACCGCCGGTGTCGCCGCGGTGTGTACGTTCGTATATTTTATTTTCCTCGAATTTCTCTATCTACTGTAGGAGATATAAAATCATCATTAACAAACACCCCCAAAAGACGAAGCGGTTCTAGTAGTTAACCGCTGGGTCGTTTTTTAATCGCGTTCTGTCCCCAGCTGTTAGAGAAAAAGCCTTTACACTTTAGGTTATTTTAACGCTTTCTCATTTTTGTGTAGCGCGGGTGTTGTAAAATGTTGTATAAGAAAAGCTGAGATATGCGTTACTCACGAAATTTCAGATTTGTTTCGAAAAAGGTTTTCAGAAAAATCCCATATGAATTGATGGACTGCGTGCGCCTTCGCATTTCGAACCATCTAGGACCGAGTTACGTTTACTGTGTGTATTTTTGCGAGAAATATTCTTGAAAGTGGCAAGTTCAGTTCTGCACGCTGATAAGAGTGTTTTTTTTTCCCTTGGATTTGGACACCAAATAAAAATAAAATAACGGACAGCACCACACAACCTTAGTTCATACGTCGTGCTGTGCGATATTTCATTCCTTCTTGTGTCTCAGAGACTCAGACGATGCCGCTTCGAATAATGACCTCGTCACGGTCGACTCCACGGAAAGGTGAGGCGGCAAGGAACTCAGTTTCTGCAGCGAGTCACCCAAATGACTTGGAGATCTACGTTAGAAAGTCTGTAAGTGTGACTAGATTTTTTTTTTTCTTTTTCGAATTTTTATTATTTTTTGTTTTTTACATACATAACATCCAAAATTGTATGCTGCATCTAACTAATCAAATGACCTGAAAGTTGAAATCGACAATGTTGAGTTCGGGATTGATTTATTCTAACTTTTAGGGAATTTTAGAAATGACCTCGCTTTTTGGATGTCTTTCTTGCTTAGTTTTTCTTCTTTTTTGTAAATGTTTGGCAGGAACCGGACTGTCCGCAAAGTCAGTTTGTTTTGTTCGTTTTGGAGAGGGGGCGCATGTGGCCTTCGCCGACTTACGCGCGTCTCGTACGTGGGGGTCATGTTCCGTCCTCTAAAACCAGACAGGATCCCAGATTCCCACGCGTTTCTTTCTGGTAGAGGGTCGGTCATAAGAGCATACGAGCAGAACAACAACACGCTCTCTTAAATGGACAACCAAAATAAAACACAGAAGACCCCAGGCTCTCGAGGGACATCACAAGAAAGCGCCGTGAAGATGCACGCGCTCCCACGAACCCCGCCCGCTCACACAATGAACGCAGAGCCGATATGTCGTGCTCGGTTTACGACTCGAGACCCCATCCGGCAGCCTCCCATGGGAACAAGTCCGTCCCGTGCTCGGATGGCGACATTTTCTTTGACACTTCCCGCCTGGGCCGATCCTTCCGACGATACAGCTGCGCTTCGACACAAACCGACAAAAAAAAAAAAAAAAGAATAGTATGTTTTAAACTGTCACTTTGCCACTAATTGCAAATATATGGTTGTGCTACTCGAAAAAGAACGTGAACAGGGTATACCGACGTTTCGGGCGGACGCCCTTCTTCTTTGCAATTCTAATCCGTTCTAATAAGCTTGTAGATCGACCCCCAGTCAACCATTGGACAGGGGTCTTCCTGTACGCTGACTCTGTTGGGTGTTCTAAAATGATTGGTTGGCCGCCTCCAGAGAGGGAGGAGGCGTGAAGCTATCCTTCCGTGTTCTCTTTACGTTTCTCTCTTTTTCTTTCTCCCTTGTTGTGCATTTTCCTCCTCTTTCTCTTTTCCATCTCATTCTTTTTCTTTCTATTTATTTCCTCCTTTCCGCTAGGCCGTCTTTTTGTGCACTTCACAGAAGCGATAAAATTAGGCGCGCCACCCCTATCACATCGGCAGTGACATCCGGGCTTCGAGCTACAAAACATACTGCCATTCCCACCGGCGATGTAAGCAGTCGCGCGATGCGACTAGATCTCGTCGCAAAAAAAATTAGATGGTCACACTGGCGTGCGCGATGAGCGAGTCCCACGCTTTCGTAGGCGAGTCGTTTCTCGAAAACTCTCGATCCGAATGCCGTTGATTGGCTCAGCCGCTCCGCGACGAGATCGCATCGCAAAAAGTCGGGTCAGCAAGCGACTGCTCAAATCGCGTGCGACGAGATTTGAGCAGTCGCTTGCTACCCCAGCGCGAATTCAAGAGTCCGCGATGAGCTATATCACCAAGGCCGCCTCATTGAAGCGCCAGCCAAATTCTGTGCTTACCTACTACTTCCCTAACAAAAATCGCGTTTTGGAGCCAACGGATGCATCACCATCGGAATTTATGACTCCCAGTATCGAGAAGTCGATCATTCAACAGACGCCATCATCCTCACCGGATTCCTCTGTGCGATCCGTCTCTGCCCAGCATTTTCCAGTTTGTGCTGCGACTCACCCATATGACTTGGGGATCTACTTTGAAAAGTCGGTAAGTGTGACTAAATTTTTTTTTTTCGAATCTTTGTCATTCTGTTTTTCACATACGTAAGGTCGAAATTGTACGCTGCATTTAACTAATAAAATGACCTAAAAGTTGCAATTTACAGAGTTGAGTTCGGGATTGATTTTTTCTAACTTTAAGCGAGTTTTAGAAATGACCTCGCTTTTTGGATGTCTTTCTTGCTAGGTTTTTCTTTCTTGTTCAAGTTATGTAAGAGTTTCTATGTTTGAAGTTTTTAAGAAAACGTGACCGCACGAGTCAAAGAAAAGTCGCAATGTGTTCAGTCGCAACGAGCATCCTTTTTTTTTTTCTTCGACATTCGGGGATTTAATAATTCTTTCGCGAGTTGACTAACAAGAAGACCAAAGCCGTAATCGTTTTATGACTCTTCCTTGAGACTATTTAAGCGAATATGGTTTGCATATTTTACTTAATTGGATCGCCGGAACCTATTATTTCTTAGATCTACGTGTATTTACCAGGGGCGGATCCAGAACTCCGTCTGGAGGGGGGGGGGGGGGGGGGGCCGCCCCCGTCGCCCCCCCCCCCCCCCCCTTGGATTTGCCCCTGGTATTTACTCAGACTAGTGCTGAGATGCGCTCTATTACTTTGTTAGAATTGGCACACTAAATAAAACGACCAGCCGTAATAATCACGTTACACAAAGAGAAACTGAAAATTGATGGTTTCTTTTGGATCGACGTTCAATTATAGTTCATGTCAAGTTATCAAATAATCTAATGAGTACATTTCGGGTGGAATTGGTTGTAGTCATAAATGTTTTTTTCTGTAATTTTCGTAACTCGCACGTAATAATGGATTTAGGCTAGGTTCCATGCCACGTTTTTTCCTCCCGTTGTCCCGTGACTGGTCCCTATGCGTTGCCGCTGTTGTTCGGATGGCTTGCACACAGGTCGGGCCTTATTCGCACGACAGGTAACCTCGTTCCACTAATGCAACGCTCAACAACCAAGTTTTACAGACGGGACATCCTTCATGGTGACGCTCGCTTGACGTGTGCGCAAACAGTGGTTCTTGTTCGTTCGCTTGGTGGGATGAGCCCGTGCAAACCTAGCCGTTTTCCTCTACCTGCAACGGTGATTTTTAACCAGAATAGCTGATTTAAGCCCGGAGCAGTGGCGTCACGAGGGGGGGGGGGGGGGGGGGGGGGGGGGCGGATCGCCACGGGTGCAGCGCTCCGGGGGGTGTCGCGGCGGGCGACGGGCGGCGAGCCGGGGGGGGGGGGGGGGGGGGGTGTCGCCGAGGGCCACGTAACCTGCACAAAATAGAAATGACATTTATAAGTAGGGTTCAGCCTCGTCACTAGGACCAGCGGCACCCGGGGCGGTGGCCGGGCCACCGCCCCGGGTGCCACTGGCACAGAGGTATCGTTACAAGGCTGAACCCTACTTATAAATGTCATTTCTATTTTGTGCAGGTTACGGACGTCAAGAAAAAAGAGCTGCTGACAAGTGCCTGGACGCCGAGCCCCACCTTCCCTTTCAAGCCAACGGGAAAAAGGAACCTCAAGTTTCAGTATAAGTGGCTGCACCGATGGAACTGGCTTGTCTACTCCAACGCGGAGAACGGCGCCTTTTGTAAGTACTGCGTCCTTTTTCCTTCATCTGGGGTGGGCGAGAGAGGGTTGCCCGCTGGCAAACTTGTGCTGTCGAAATTCGAAAAATGAAAAAATGCAGTTGAGGATTTTAAGGACCATGAAACAAAAACATTCCATAAGAACAGCGTCCTTGATGCCGGCCAGTTTCTAGAGATATCAGAAAGGAGAACGAATCCCATTGACCAGGACATTGACTCCGGGTTAAAGGATCAAATAGCTAAAAACAGGAAATTCCTGACTCCTGTCATCACAACGGTAGTCTGGTGCGGAAGACAAGGAGCTGCTCTGCGTGGCTATAGAGACGCCGGGAAAATGGATCTATCCAATGAGCCGGGAGAAAATGAAGGGAATCCCAAGGCGCTTCTAATGTTGCGTGCGTCTAACGGCGATGAGCCTCTCAAAAAGCATTTAGAGGGATGCGGTGCTAATGCGACCTACACCAGCTGGAGGACCCAAAATGAAATTATATAGGCATGCAATAGCATTGTTTTGCAAAAGCTTGTCTCAAAGGTGAATGCTGCAAAGTGCTTTGCAGTCATGGCTGATGAGACAACGGACATCGCGGGTGTATAGAACAGCTCTCGCTGTGTGCGCGCTATAGGACATGGAGCGGATCGTTATATAAAAAAAAAGAGTTCCTGCAGTTTGTTCCTGTGACTGACATGACAGAGAAAGGTCTGGCCAGCACGATAGTGAAAAGTTTGAACGACATTGGTGTTGCAACGGAGTGCTTGAGAGCTCAAGCGTATGACGGTGCGGCCACAATGAGTGGGGCTTACAATGGTGTTCAGGCACCGATCCGACAACAGTTTCCTAATGATATTTACGTTCACTGTGGATCACACAGCCTTAACTTGAGCATGTCGAGTGCATGTTCTGTACCTCAGATTAGAAACTGCATGGGAACAATAGTTAAGGTCTGCGAGTTCTTTCACACTCCGAAACGCCAAGCTGCTCTCGGCGACCAGATTGAGAAGCTGGTGCTCAAGCTCACGCTCTCAACGTTTTTTTAGAACTCCTAAAACATATTTTGGTAACTCTTCGGGATATCGCCACTAACTGGAACGACAGGGAATCATCGTCAAATGCTCAACTTTTACTGAGCGCAATCCAGAGGAGCGAATTTTTGGTCTCTCTTTTTGATGGCAGAGAAAGTTTTTAGTTTCAGCCTACCACTGAGCAAGTACTTGCAAACGGTAAACCTTGATCTTTCATCCGCTGTTGAGTTGGCTGAGGATGTTTTGGGAACTGTGCGAAGTATACGGTGCAGAGCTCACGAAGAATTTCAAAAGCTCTTTGATCACATTTCTTCAAACTGTGCAAATCTTGGCTTAAGCATAGAAGTGCCGAGGGTCGTTGGTCGACAAACGACGCGCTCGAATGTGGAGTCTGCGAATCCAGAAGAGTACTTCCGTCGTTGCATATTTATTCCATTCCTGGAAGCTTTCGCAGAGCAAATAGACGAACCATTTGTGAAACACAAGAGCATTCTACCTCAATTTCAAGTGCTTCTTCCTTCGTCGTCAAGCCCAGTATACCGAATTGTAATGACGAGGGCGCGGTACGCGTCTTGTGTGAGCGCTACCATACCGATGTTGCGGACGGAATCTTCTCGGTTGTCGGAGAGCTACACCTCATGGTATAGGGTGTTTTCACTGACGTAATTTTGTCCACCATTTTGTTGTTGTGAGCTATCTGGCGTGTGCCAAACTCGAGCATTCCAAGGATTTACATGACCCCAGAGAGCACAGAAGCTTATGTCTTACCACGCTGACATAATCTCAACCGGTTACGATGCAATCCTTCAAAGTAGTAAATTTGTTTGAAAAAAACAAACTAACAACAAAACGGCGGATTGACGTCATGTGCAAACAACCTATACGAGGCTCCAAGGGCTAGGCAAATATCCCACGGGTCCACTAGAGGCACTTGAAACATGGCTACTCTTCCAGTGACGACATCGACAAGTGAGAGGTCTTTTTCAACCCTGAGACGATTGAAAACCTACCTCCGCAATACGACTAGGGCGCTAAGATTAAACGGACTATGCTAAATGTTCACCGCGAAGTTTCCGTATCTGCGGATGAGATTCTAGACGAACTGGCAACAAAGCCATGGCGGTTGGACTGTAGTGTCTGAAGTCCAACGGCTTCTTCTGAAATCGTAATTTTGTTCTTTTTTCGAAAACGATGACTTGTCTTTGATTACTTTATGGAGTCACGGTGATAGTTTCAGGGTTCTAGAGGAAAAGGAATGGAGGTAGCAAGGGATAGATGGCGCAAGCTAATGCCCGTAAAAAACGGTACACCCACTATCTTTGTCTCTATAGAATGGCAGGGAATGCCCGTGCTAAAGGCAAGAGGGGCTTCCCTTGTCATTCTCCAGCGTGTGAGGGTGGTATACTTTAGCTGTTCGAATTTATAGCATCTGCTAGCCCAAGTTACCGCTCGATTGATATTGTTCAACGTATTCGTACATCGACACGACCAAAATAGGAGTGTGTAAGAAAAAAATATATAGACCGGAAAGTTGCACATGTTATTAAAATAGCTCGAAAAGGGGGACACAAGACGAAGAAAAACACTTAACAAGCGCTAACTTGTAACTATGTATTTGATTTAAATTCCAGCATCGCTCTCGGGTCTCTACGACACAAGCACATATCTTATCATAAAAAAATGTCACAATGCCAAAACGCAAAGGCATAGCAGCATGAAAGTTGTCTCCACAGATAAACACTGTATCACGCAGAAATCAAACGGCGTACATTTTCGAAGCGGTAATCTCTACAAATTTCTAGAAACATTTAGATTCATGTTGGCGTCTGTCCTGCGCCTTTCTTTGTCTCGTGCCTCGTCGTTGTGCACTTTTATAATACCATGTTCAACAACCAACTAGCTCAGCAATGCACTCTTTCACGAAAATGCGTAAAGTGCGTGGGGTATGCAGAGATGGGTAGACGGCTGAGCGAGCACTTTGATACTTTATTGTAAAGGGCCTCACCTTGCAGTTCTCAATGACGTGACTGATTTAGTGAACGCGCTGGGGTGGAAAGACAGCAAAGAAAAAGAAAAACCCGTGGCTCGAGCAAACTTACTTTGATAAGCCCGAATGAAAACCATGTCGAAGTTGTTTACCTGGAGACATAACTCAAAGTATGATAATTATTCTTTTTTTCTCCCTGGGCGATTCGTAGAGGAAGATGCGCGTACTCGGGTGCGGAGTTACTTCTGTCACGCGGATTTCAATGTTAGGGAGAAGTAATGTCAAAACGCCTGACGCTCATTCGTTATATGAAGAGAGAGGCAGATATTAAGAGAGAGAGAGAGAGAGAGAGAGAGAAAAAAGAAAGAAAGAAAGGGGGAACGAGATACATATCTGTTATATAAAAGAAAAAAAAAAAAAAAAACTAGCGAAGGGTGCGAGCCGTCGCTCGATTCAAAGTGCTCTGTATACTAATCCACATTCTGCCGGCAATTAGGGCAACATTTTCTGGGCTGGTTTTGCCCGAAACAAAATCAGTCGGTCGTATGCAGGACAGGTTAAAAAAAAAAAAAAAGCATGACGAGGCTATAGGCCGGGCCCGGTGCTCCTCGCCCCAGCTGTCAGTATTGGTTTATACAATATTAAGACAAACAGTATAGAGGAATTCGGGTGGTACTGAAAAAAAAAAAAAATAATACGAATAATACCGTTTTACATAAAGCTTCCTGATTTTGTTTTGAGCAAACTGGTCCTGGACTTACTGGGATATAGCTTCGGTTATATCTAGTAGGATTTTACTAGTTTTATCTCGATTTGTCAGTTAATGTTATATTAAATGTCATTTCTCGTTTGTTGAGACGACGACTTTACATCCAAGAGCATTCTACCACATTTGCGCACAACATGGTTGTTCCGCCCTTCTGTTGGCACTTGATTGGGCTTCCTTGACTGAAATCGTGTCTGTTCCCCCTCGTTTCGGCCTACTTTGTGCTGCGCCCATGACGTTCTTTCTAGGAGTTATCGTTTTTTGGGGGTTTTAGTTTTTCGTTGCTTTGTTGCGTGTTCGGCGCGGTGTTTTTTGTTTATGGTTGCAGACATGGAGCCACGACATGATTGGAAACCGCAGCGGAAACATCAACGGTTGATGAGGACGTTGTAGCCACGCTGCTGAACCTGATGCGCATGGTCATCGCCAGAGTCTTGATGGCAGCAGCCCGATATTCGGTCACGCATGACCGTTAGCATCCACCGGCTGACGTCAATCGTCTGGCGGACTTCCTGGGTGCAGATCCGCTATTCAAGATAATGTGTATCAACCGCATCTATGAGACTCCAGGAAAGCCAGCTCGTACGGTGCCAGTGTTTTCCGAGCAAAACTATACAAAACGTCTGCCACAACAAGCTACGGGAAAACGGACGGCGATCGCACCCAGTAACCTTATACCGCAAGAATTCCCTTAGTTCTCGTCACGTCAAGTCACCTTATATACCAACATCTTGAAACAATCCACATAACCACTACTGAGCTGGGGAGCGCCCGGCGGCGCCACATCTGTGCCAGCCGCCAGGTGCACACCCGAGACGCGCGATCGTTTGAGGACTGTACCGACGACCGTCTCTGGACCATTATAGAGTTGGTCGTGCTCTGGACTCACTAGTGCTAGCTACGGCTATGCCCAGTATTGGGTTACTTGTCCGTCGACGTTTTAATAAATACAGTTATTCGTTTATTGAAACAGAGACTTTGTAGTGCTTTCAGGTGGCGCATGTTGCAAGGAAAGCCTACAACAGGATGTCAGAGTTCTTCTCAGCACAGTGGCTCTTGAAAATTTGAAAATAAATTGTTTAAACACATAAAATGACATTTAAAACACTAAACCCTTTAAGTGCCGCGCCTGATTATACGCGGGTGCGATGGTGGAGAAATTCAAATTTTACTGCACTCTGAGTATAAAACGTCAGTTTTTGATAAATAAATGTACATACCAAGGAATGCGATCGTGTCGATGGGATTGATATGAATTCGCGCAGTAGAAATAAAGTCTCGCAATAACGCGTACGACAAAAAATTACCCCCCCTTCTTTTTCACACCCCCCCCCTCCCCCGGCCCCCTCTCCTCCGATCGGTTGTCAAAATTTCACAAACCTCCCCCCCCCCCCCCCCCCCCCCCCCCCGCAGACAAAAGTTCTGGGTGTGCTAATGCCTTATCGGGACGTTTTTCAACTATTCGAGTCAGGCGGATGTTCCCATAGCTCTTGGGGAATTTCACGGCCACTTTCTTCAACATAAGCCCGCGGTAAACAGCGATGTTTTGTCAGGCAATTTAGGCCGAAAAAGAAAACACCTAATATAAAAACTTAAAAAGGATATAAGAGAGTTGGTTTCAGAAATAAATGGGGGACAGAATGGACAACACATCTTCAGTGTCCAAAGGCGGAGATAACTTAATAATAATAATAATAATAATAAAAACGAAAGTCGAGGTTCTCTGGGTGGCTCGCAAGGCCCGTACACGCGCGAGCTTCTGCCAGCCAGCCACCCAAAGAAAATGAATTAAGATAAAAACAACAGGCAGTCAACAAAACAACAAGGAGGAGGTGCGTCGCGATCCGGTGGGGTGACCCCACACGCGATACGCCACCCAGGGACGGGAAAGTGCAGAGCATGAAACCGGACACGAGCGTCGCGGCAGCACCCGACGAAATCTTTTTTTATTATTATTATTTAGATACAAGTTTTAGTAGAACGCCGCGGCAACACCCATGAACCCGCGCGTTACAGTCGTTGGCGGATTTCCAGGGCTGAGCTTATCAATTCATTGGCGAAATTTTGTGTTTGAGCTGAGCAACCTCCGCCGTGTGTTTGGGGAATGGTGGTGTAACGTCCATTCTGCTTCTCCTGCCCCGTTACCCTCCAGGCTTAAGAATGTCAGTATGGTATCGTAGAATTGTAAGATTATCGCTGTTCGGAGAGAGAGAGAGATATGGAGAAAATAAGGGCGGCCCCCGACAGAGGAGTTGCGAGCGACCGTGGGAGGCGGTGGCGGTCACTGGGCGCGGCGCACGGAGATGTGCCCGGTGCGGGCCGAGGGGAGCTCCACGGGCTCCTGGGCGCATCGTTCGGGATCTGCGCGCGGCGCACGGGGATCTGCCCGGTGCGGGCCGAGGGGAGCTCCACGGGCTCCTTGGGCGCCTCGATCAGGATCTGCTCGAGCGAGCGGCGGCTCGTCTCGGGCAGGAACTTGGCGACCAGCAGGGAGCCCAAGACGCTCACCGAGCTGAAGAACCAACCCAGGCCCGAGAACTTGAAGGTGGTGTGCACGCTCTCGAAGAAGAGCGTCACCGCGAAGGCGCACACCCAGTTGAAGGCGCACGTGACGCCCATGAGCAGGCCACGGTCCCGGAGGGGCACCAGCTCGGCGGCCAGCAGCCAGGTGACCGGCCCCAGGCCCAGCGAGAAGCCCGCCACGAAGAAGGCCATGAGCGGCACGGGCAGCCGCTCGGCCATGCTCGGGGGCGCGCCCGACGCCGACGGTGTGGCCAGCGTGTGCAGCAAGCCCATGGACAGCATGCTGGCCGTACAGACGAGCGCCGACGCGAGCAGCATGCGCCGCCGCCCGATCACGTCCATCAGGAAGACGGCCATGGCCGTGGCGGCCACCTGCGTGCGTGCGCCCCATGCAGCGCGGTCGTGAAAGAGCGCCTTGGACCTCGGGTCAGCGCCCAATATCCTTCGAACCGCCACTTGGAAAAATCGAAGCCTGTGAAGAGCCTCCTCCATAAAACGTATTCACATCTCAGCAACTGGCGCGAGTCCGAGAGCGCGGTTCCAACGCAGTTGGTGCACAGCTCAAGATCGTCGGCGTTTTACGAGAAATCTTTATTTCGGGTTTCATCCTTGAGTTTAATGGAAACAGAAAGCACGTAGACTCGATTACGCCGCTAGTAAGCGTTGTTCAGACAACTTTCTGTAGCTATGCAGTCCAGAATGGGCGAACTAACGTCACTGGATCCTAGGAAAGTAGCGTCATTGCCTTCCCTGGAAAAGCTGGACACAAAGAGTACAGGCAACCAAAACATCGCAAGGCCATTGGCTGATAGGTCTCTGTTGCCATGGCAAATTCAATCGCCATTTTGGTCCTTTCGATTCTTCGTAGAGGTCGTTGTAAACCAGTCGCGCCAAGAGCGCTACGGATTGTCATCGTATAGACCAACTCAGCTTGCTGACGTCACGCCAGTGTGGTGGCGCTGCTGCCGCTACTGGGCAAGCGCAAACGCTGCACTCCTTCCGAATGTGGTTTCTGCGCACGCGCAGTGCCCACACCTCGTGTGGGCAAAGCGGGCTTTCTTTGTAAACACTGTGTTGGTGGATACGATGACAATCCGTAGCGCTCTTGGCGCGACGGACTCTTGACGCTCATATTGACGAGGAACGCTTTCAGTATACTGAAAGCGTTCCTCGTCAATATGAGCGTCTTTTGGATTGAATATGCAATCAACTTATCGGTCATGCTTACCTCCGCAGATTTCTTAGTGATATTGGTCTTCTTGCGCAATTAAATAGGGAATTTATTATCCAATGCCACCAAGACTGACGCCGTATGTGGGGGCGGTGCCAAAATGTGGGCTTGTTTCGCCGGAGTGTGGATAAGAAAATCTCGGTCTATAAGAAATGTCGTAACAAAGCAACCTGTCGCCGGGAATTAGGATCGGCTTATCAAGAATAGAGAGGTCAGGGAGAAACTGCTCGCTCAGTGAACAAAAATGGCGACCATACGGGGAGCTTGGAACTACTTTCCAAGGATAGTGACTTTAGGCCGCTCGGGCACACTTTGGGTGCCGATCAAATCTGTGCGCGCGCACTCTTCACTTCTGAATAGCCACCGAAATTTGTCCTCGAGGAAGGTCATTGACCCCATCAGTACCCTTCTCCCCGAACGAAGGAGGTCCTCCCAGAGGGACTCTATAGTGCCTGACCTGCAGCACTCCGACGAGGATGGACACGTCCGACGCGGCCAGGGACAGTCCCGCGTTGTCAAAGGTCGTGGACGAGTAGAAGATGATCATGTTTATGCCCGAGAACTGCTGCAGGAACATGACGTGCAGCGCGAGCAGCACGTGCGTGCCCGGAATGGGCACGCTCGCGAACGTCGTCTCGATGGCGTGGCACTCGTCTTTTACGTCCGCGTCCGAGCTGCGCAGCAGGCGCAGCGCCTCGGTGGCTCGTTTCCGCTGGTCGTGCAGCAGCAGCCAGCGCGGGGACTCGACGCAGAACTGGGACAGCGAGCCGAGCACCAGCGCCGGTATGGTGCAGCTAAGCGCCAGCCAGGACCAGTCCAGAAAGCGGCCAATGGTGAAAGAGTACAGGATGCCCACCGTGATAGCCAGCTGCAGGCAGCCGCCCTGCGCAGGGGCCAAGGACGCGCGATCACTAGTGGAACCACGCATCGCCGCCAGCACGTATTTAATGCGACTTTTTTTTTTTTTAGCTTTAGATGGTGTGTCAGGAACGGGTGATATCGTTTTGGTTTTGTGCGGACTGTTTGGACATTTCTGGAGACCTCGGCTAAACGCTGGCGCAACAGTCGGCTCCATGCAATCGGTGCCCCTTCTTTAAAGGGGTCATAAAATGCTTTTCCAACTTTTTTCTGTTTAGCTTTCCTCCTCAACTCATAAATCGCGCATTCTACTAAACAGTTCAAGAAGGCGGAAAGGGGGAGTCCCCTCTTGCTCGGACTCTCGTTTGTGCAATCCGGACACATCCATTCTCCCCCTAAAAGATTAGCCCGTCGCTCAAAATTCAGACAAAAGTTGGTTTCCCCCCCCCCCCCCCCCCCCCCTTTCACCCCGAAGCTGACAAGCTGTGGAAGCTACGTGCTCGTTGGACCAGCCACACTTTAGCCACGTGATCACGCTCTCTCGCGCATACCCACGCGCAGAGAATGAGGTCAGGTGATGAAAGGGAGGCGGCTGATTGGTCGGGCAAGCGCGTAGCTTCCACCACAATGTCAGCTTAAGGGTGAAGGGACTAAGTGAGGTCCGGTATCGTATGACGTGCGTTTGGACCCGGTGACGCGCTTTGGGAACCGCGGATGTATCGCAGTGAAAAGGCAGAGAGCTTACGAAGGGGAGGAGGTACGAAATAGTCCGCTGTGTTTTCAAATTTTCGCACTGAAAGTCAGGCTTTTGACTTTCTACCTTTTTTTCTTTTGGCTCACTGAACGATGCGCTATTAGTAAAATCCCAATCTTAATTGATTTATCCCAGCCCAAAATTCGTTTCATGGGCCCTTTAAGCGACGCTGAACATTCAGCACTACGGCCTTGTACTTTAGGAAGTGTGGGGCCACACTTTCGTGTCTTCTGGCCTCCAGCCTGCGTTGAGCAGGCCGCTAAGTGACGCTGGAGGGTTTATGATTGGCGTTCCGCGTTTTCAGTATATACACCGATGAACCCCGAAAATAACCACCCAAGATTCGGTACTACAGATATCGGGGTAAACTGAAAAATACCGAGTTGGAGCTCCACGCTCAGTTTGGAGCGTAGAGCGAAAGCTTGCGCTGCAGAACTTCCTGGGTTCGACCCCCACCATCTGGATGAGTTCCCTTGGTTAGCGGTTGCACTGCACTGGCTAAATTTCTCATCTACAGCTAAGAGACAAGTCACCATACAAAAACACTATCTTTTTTTTAGGAGTGTGAAGCTATGGCTTCCGCCTGCTAGAGGCGAAGCATTGCAGAGATATATTAATGCGTTAGCATTAGTACCTGCATGATAGGGAGAAGCTGGCGCCGTCCATCTGCGGACAAATCAGTGGAAAGGGGAGCGCACCGCGTGGAGAGGAGGAGAGAAGTGAAGGACAAAGGCGAGAAGGAGGCGACGTCATGGGGACGGAAGCCAATGCGCGCGCGGGAAACCGGTGAGCAGCGTCAGGCAGCGGATGCCGCTGCTAAGCGTGCAGGGTGGGCGAACGAGACAGAGGGGCGGAAGCAGGGCCTAGCTCGGCTGGCCGAAATGCGGCACAAGAAGCGGCGCAAGCCGATGCTGGTCTGCGTGCGACAGAGGCTGGGCGAAGCGGGCTCAGCGAGCCCGCTTCACCGGAAAAGAAATAAACGAAGATTTATTGGTGGATCTTTAGGGAATGCGTTAACATGACCCTTGGAAAACGCTACGCACGTCCTCCCTTGGGAAAAGCTAACACTGACCCCGTAACGAAGTAAAAAAGAGGCAGCAAAATTAAAAGAAGATTCATTGGCGTATTCTTAGGGCGTTACATGACCCTTGCGAAACGCTAACGACTGACCCCTTCATTTTTCTATTTTGGCTTTCTCTTTTGCTTCCTCCTTTTGGCTTCGTTACGGGGTCAGTGTTAGCGTTCCCCAAAGGGGGACGTGTGTGGCTTTTCCCAAGGGACATGCTAAGGCCCGCTTCAGACGGGGCAACTTTTCCAGCAATTTTGAGGTTGCTGGCGGGTTGTTCCCTAGCTTTCCCTAGATCGACACAAATTTGCTGAGATCGGGTCCGGCTCGAAACGGACGAGCAACTCGAACAAGTCGGAGCCGTTTGAAGCGGCAGCAGCCAATCAGGGACGCGATATTGTAGCGTGAGCTACACTGGCCGAGGTTGAGCAGTTTCGCATGGCTGTCAAAGAGCCGTCCTGCGCAAGCGCGACGAGCAGTGACGTCACACGGCGCACAGCTGGCGCGGCGGAGCCGCCGCCGCCGCGCGTTCCGCCGCCACCACGCGTGCCTAACCGGTCTGCGCATTTCAGAGGAGCGACGTCATAGCCGCGGCAGACGCACTGGCGCCGCCGCGTGCCCAGCTGTGCGCCTCCGTTGCGCAGTAGCCAAGTCTGACGCTGCACCGGAGCCGCTTGATAGCGCTTCTCATTTTGTGCGCATAAGCTCACGCTACGTATATCCTGGCATATCCGAGCTAAGCCACCGCAATTTTTTTTTTCACGTGACACCCCCGGTGGTGGTGATGATGACAGCTAAAGATTTCTGGTTTGACATCGATCGTTTTTGGAAATAAACCTTTTCAGAAAGATGAGTTAGTATTCTCAACGCCATTCAAAGAGGATCCACAGACCACCGATGGACCTTCCTTTATTTTTCTCCGGCGAAGCGGACTCGTCGAGCCCGCTTTCCCTCCCCCCCCCCCTTCCCCCCCCCCCCCCCCTCTCTCTGTCGCAAGCACGCCAGCGTCGGCTTGCCGCTTCTCGTGCCGCATTTCGGTCAGTCGAGCTGGACGCTGCTTTCGCTCTGTCTCGTCTTTCTCGGTCTTTCTCGGTCTTACTCGGTCGCAAGAGTGTGAACGGGCCTTAATGCTAGAGCATTAAAATAGGGGAAGCAAAAGAGGAAGCCAAAAAAAAAAAAAAGTGAAGGGATCAGCTTTAGCGTTTTCCAAAAGGGGGCGTGTGTGACGTTTCCCAAGAATCATGTTAAAGCATTCTTTAGGGATCCGCCAGAGGATCTTCCTTTAATTTTTAGTTGGCTTAATATTTGACATTAAAACTACACATTTCTTTTTTAAAAAGAAGATGTTATACCGTATTTACTCGAGTTATTGCCGCACTATTTATGAACAAGGCTCCTGCATCTACTTTCCCGCAGAATACATATACACCCAATCATCGCGTTGCGCATAAATAACATGGCGAATAACTAGATTGAAAACACGATTCTCCATACAAGTGCAATCTTCACAGATGTTATCTTCGCGCCAAAACTTTATCTCTGTCCTCATGGGCGTACCAACCGGGGGGGGGGGGGGGGGGGGGTCAAGGGGAGCGCTTGTCCCCCCCCCCCCCCCACAGTTCTCAGAGTGGGGGGGGGGGCAGGCATGTGTTTTGCCCCCCCCCCCCCCCCCCTGAAACAGCTGCCACTGGGCAAGGCAAACACAGGCCGGCGGCGCCCAAGGGATACCAAGGGCACCGCCCCCCGGCTGGGTCTGGTTTGCCCCACCACTAAAAAACAGGTTGGTACGTTACAGTCTGTCCTGTAAACCGCTGGAATCATGCTGTCGAAAGCGGTGATTGGCAATCCCCGTGCTCCGCGAAAAAGCGAACCCTCAGGTTTTCTTCATAAACAGTGCGGCTATTACTCTAGTAAATACGGTATGTCATTTTTCCATAAAAATGTCGCTTTTTGGAGGTTTAAATTCAAGGAGGGGTGCCCCCCCCCCCCCCCCTCTTCTTTCATCCCCCGTTTAAATCAGCCCCGGCCGCCTGCTGCCCACAGGAAACTCCGAATGAACAGAAGTGCAGTGGGCGACAGCGTTAGCGAAAACAAGAAATAACCGAATTTTTCTATTTTACTCATACCACCGAAGAGCTGTCATCGAAGCTCTTCGTGTGATGAAAAGCGCTCATCTGGCGCACTAACCTAAGCTGCAGAACCTCCGATGCTCGCAAATACCCTTTCGCAGTATAATTCAAAGAGCCTATTTCTCCTGCAGTATATCCGTGACCGCACTCTGGAACCCGGCGCTCGAGGTGGCTAACCCAGGTCCTTAATGTGGGTCCTTGGAATGCCACCTAGAAGACACGAGGCCCGCGCCTTTCCCTTCCAAACGTCATCACTAGTGGCTCCATGCAGCGGCGCCCACCTTGTGGCAGCATCGCCGACCGTGCGTCTTGAGCGCGTCTCCCAACGAGCGCGACGTTAGCACGCGGCGACGCCAAGATGGACGCGTCTTTAGCTTTGTGGCGTACTCTGGTCGAGCTTCGGTGTGTTTGCCGCTCGGGGTGGGTCGAAAATCCACTAAAGATGACGTAATGCGTGGACTTTGTCTTCTAGGCGTCCCTCCTGTACAGCGGGCGCGGATGCTCACCAGTGGGCCCCGGCTAGCCGGCGTGGCCACCTCGGCGATGTAGGTGGGCACGCAGAGCGACACAATGCCCGTGAAGAAGCCCGTCGAGAAGCGGCCGATGTACAGCAGCAGCGTCGTCGAGGCCGTAAACAGGCAGATCCAGGCGCCCCCGAAGCCCACGGCGCACACCAGGAGCGTGTACCGACGCCCAACCATCTGGGCTAAGTGGCAGCCCGCCATGCAGCCCAGGGCGGCGCCCAGGGCGAGCATGGAGCCGAACCTGCGGCACGGTGTTAAGGCTGCAGTTTGACATCTTTGCGTGCGACTGCGACCAACTGCGTTTTTGCAACGCCACATACCGAGCGTAGAAAATGCTGAATAAGCAGTATGTTCCGTGCTTGGTCACGGGGGTCCCAGTATTCCCGCTTCTAATACCCTCTACCACATACACTTCATGTCACAAACGTATACAGTGCTGACAAAGGCATGTTCCGGGCTTGTTCACAGAAGTCCCAATACTCCCACATATACTTTTTTATGTCATGTAGCAAAAGTACGGGCGCGAGAGCGTGACTGTCAACTGCCCTTTATGTGCAAATTTTCATACAAAAAAAAAAAAAAATCTTAAACTTAATGGTATATCCCGAAAATTAAATGAAGACAGTTGCCGTGGTGTTTTCCGACGAATCATACACTCGCAGCGTGCGAGGACGACTCGTATACCATCGAGTTTGAAACACACGAGCCACTTTGGTTGGCTCGGAGGAGTTAAAGTCTCTGGATCCTGTGAAAGTAGCGTGCCATTACCTTTCCTGTCTGCTAGGGGGACACCAAAATTATACTGACACACAGACGACCCAAATCTCGCAAGGCGATTGACTGATCGGTCTCCGTTGCCATGGCAACTTGCCATTTCTTTCCTTTCAAATATTCCAAGCTTTGAAAGGGTCCTATAGCTGAACCAGTGGCGCCAAGATTGCTATGGAACGTTATCGCACTGAAAGCATTCCTCGCCAATGTAAACGTCTTTGGCATTGAGTGCGTAATCAACTTATCAGGCATGCTTATCTCCGCAGATCCCTCACACTGCGATTCTTCTTGAGGATTTCAAGACGGAAATTATTTTTTCAATGCCGCCAAGCACTGACGCCGCATGCGGTGGCGGTGCGAAGGTGTGTATGTACGTGCTTGTTTCGCCGGTGCGAAGATAACAAAATCTTGGTACACAAGAAATGTCTTTATAAAGCAACCTAGGTCAACGAGAAACCGCTCGTTATATGAACCAATATGTCAACCATACAGGGAGCAATTGGCGCTACTTTTCCAGAATCCAGTGACTTCAGGTAAAGCCGCGCCGCCTGGGATTACTTTTGTTTGCGGACCTCTTCCTCCTGCGGATCGTGAACATGGTTCGGTGCACGGCAACTGAGCCGTATGTTGGGTGTATTCACTGGCGGTCATAGTTGATTCCGTGGCTCCTGACGGCGAGCTTCTACGGTGCTTTTGCAACGTGCATTCCACACCATCAAGACTGCTGGTCTTACCAGACTAAAAAGACTACAAGTGTGAGCTTGTTCTGAGCACGCGCTGTTAAGAGTGCACTCAAATATGAGGGCGTCCCGCTATAATGAACTGCGTTGCGTAGCTTGCTCTTTATATAAGGGGCAGTGCTACCATTTTAAGGTTGAAAGAATTTATCGTTTGTATTTTTTATATTGCTTGTCGTTCCACCAGTAAACGAAAATATGCATCCAGCCCCCAAAATACAGCTATTCCGCTGCGGAATCGCATGGAAAAAAAACTAATCATTTTCCGATCTACAGCCGCGTGTGGCGGAAGCACCAGCGCAGTCAAGGCTACGGCGTGGGCGTAGCCAGCATTGACCTAAACGTCGTCACCAAAAGGTTGTTGTTACTTCTCCGGGCAAGCGTAATGGGTGACGTCAGCAATGTTTCCTCTTGGCGTAACGCGCCTGCGCAGCGTGCTCCTTGATAGCCGTCCGGCCGCCCCATTGTGGTCCAGCCGTTACCGCCGTCTCCCGCGTCACAGCTGCCGTCGTCGTATCACCGTTTATGATTATTGTCTCTCGGTGTTTCGTCCACACTACGGACACTACGTGCGCAGGCCTATGCCGCAGTTGTGCAGACGTCGAATGTCGTTGACGCCAAAATGTGGTGAAGACTAAAGATTGCGGTGCAGACGACACTTGCGGCTGGCACTCGCCCGCCCCAATCCCGCCTGTCGTTACATAGAGGATCCCGTGGCACCTTGTACCACGGGATAGCCATGTTCTTGGCGGTCCGAGGCCAATGTCGCCGGACGGATCCGAGGTTTCGGTTTCTATTTCTGCTCGTGTTTAAAATTACATTTAAAAATATATACTTATCCCATTTTTCGCGAAGCAAATGACGCAGTGTCTTTTACTAGGGCTTTTTAATGCGAAATCACGAATTATCACAAAATCTTCGGAATTAAGAGTAGTTGTCCTTTAATGTATTGTTGGACTCCATGGGGCGAATATGCAGCGAAAAATCGAATTTTGCACGGCGGCTTTTGCTCTGCGCGTGGCATCAGCAAAGTGTCTGCTACGTCACGCTCAAAGCGAACGTGCCGTCGGGCGAAGTTCGTCATTATTCGTCGCATAATAGACCTTATTCCAGCAGGTTTCTGCGCATACCCTCTCTCCCGCCCTTGGTTCCCGCTGTCTCCCTTTTCACAGGGCACCGTCCAGCACGACCAACATTGTCAGCGCCTATCTTTCCACGTATTTCGTATTTTTTGACGTTTTTCTTTATTTATTTTTGGTACCAGTAGCATGGGGTATAAAAAGCAATAAAAAATGAAAGCCGTTTACAACTCCCTGTAACGCCGAATTAGAGCGCAGCTCTTTAGGAGGAGGAGGGAAGGGTACTGGGGTGTCACGTGACCTCGGGGGGGGGGGGGGGGTCACGTGACCTCCCGATGACGTTATCAGTGACGTCACCGATGACGTCATCAGTGATGACGATGACGTCACTGATGACGTCATCAGTGACGATGACGATGACGTCACCAGTGACGTCACTGATGACGTCATCAGTGATGATGACGATGCGGATGCCGATGACGTCATCAGTGACGTCACGCGCCCCATAATGCACCGCGCGGTTACGCCGACGGCGACGCCGCTCAAGCCGGAAACGGGCGCCTAAGAGCTGCGCTCTAAAACCGACACAACGACACGATGGCAATGTGTTTTGACGAGCGGAGTCCTGTTGAGCGGCCATTCATTTGTAGTTCGCGGTCATCACCATATGGCACTCATTACTCGAAAAAGTCAAAACCCCTTTATAACGGCGTTTTTTAGAAGTACCGTCAACCATTGTTGGGGAAACGCGCAGGACACCTGTCACGAGCGGGTGCTCTGCCGCCATTCGCTTCCAAGGGCCGCTCATTTCAGTGCTACGCCGCCATTTGCTTCCAAGAGCCGCTCGACGGGCCTCATTCACTGGCGCATTTGTCGCTATACTTGCAAGATAAATGCAAACACTTCGAGGGGCCTTAGAAAAAGGTCCACTCCCTTCATGGAGTTCAGCCTTTATTCCACTTCCTAGAACTCATGCAGAATTTGTCTTGGCAAGCAACTAGCTAGTGCGTCTCGATTCCTCCCTAATCACGTGAAGCGCGTGCCGCCACCGGCGCGGCAACGTGACACAGGCAACGTCATCAGGCAGAAATCATCCCTATTCGAGAGCAGGGGAACACACACCAGTCGGAGATGCGCTCCAGGCGCCAATATTACCTAGGAGGTAAGGGCTACGCATTACGTCATCGTTAATGGGTCCCCGACCCGCTCCAAGCGGCAAACACGCTAAAAGCTTGATGCCACCAAATGGCAGGCGCGTCGCTCTGTTGACTCCGACGTTGAGCGTAGAGAACGCGGCGTGGCGCAGCTCACAAAGATACTGATTGATCGCAGATATCGAGTTCCTGCCGGCCAGTCAAAGATCCACGTTCTGCGCTACGTTCGCTGCAATCAACATCGGAGTATAACCGAGCCTTTAGCGTCGCATTCGTTGTGAGACGCTGCAAGACGCGCTGGTGGCGATGCTGACGCAACCTAGCTGATGCTGTGTGGATTCACTAGTGATGACGTTTGGGGGGGGGGGGGGGGGGGGCGCACAGGCCTTATCTTCGAGGGGGCATTGTCCGCGGGCACACGGCACACGTTGGGTGAGTGCCCCTGCGAAAGAAGATGGCGATGGAGCGCCGACGCACCAGAAGGTCTCGTCCGGGGAGACGTCGGCCGTCCTGAGGCTCTCGCTGGCGGGTGAAGAGTAGCCCAGCGCGGTGCCCATGCACAGCGAGGCCGTCCAAGCCGCCGCCAGCGTCAGGTACAGCGCCGACGAGGTAGACGCCTTCACGTCGCTCCGGTCATCCCCCATGCTCAAGAAGGAAGAACGAACCACTGCGGGGACGCGCGAGCAGGACACGGAGCGCGAGACTAGAGATCTTCCGACGCCCCCTATGGACAGCGCAGACAAAGCTGTCATCCCGATTAAGGGGGATTCAACCGCTCGTCACTCAATGGGAAAATTTCGCTACACAAACCTGATGGTATATTCGGCTGGTCACTTTCGAGCGCTCCAATTATCCGAGTCGGGGCTACCAGATCTCGGAGCGCCTCCGCATCGGAGCGAAAGAATCGGCGCGCCCAGCCGAACACTCCTCAACTTTTCAGAGCGGCAAACCTAGCGGATAGAGAGGGTGGCCTGCGCCACTAGTGGACGGCGCGAGCCGCCCTCTAGCGGAACTTTTGCTTCTCGGATTCAAAGGGTTCAGCAGTATTCAGCAGAGCCGTTTATTGAGAGAGTTTGGCCATACATTGGTTTGAATAGGCGAGCATCTCGGGCCAACCACAGGCCGCGAAACAGCCCCTAGCGGTGGTCGCGTGCTCTAAATTTGTGCGAGCGAAGGCAAAACTGGAAGCGCGAGCACGGAAGCTCCGTGCGTTCAGGCTTTGCTCGAGCGCGCGAGCTGGGGAGAAATGCACAAAGCACTGGTCTCGCGCTTCTAGCTTTGGCTTCGCTCGCAGGTAAAGTGAAACGAAGTATAATTTGAGCAGTGCCGAGCGGAACTCCGCGTCTCAAGACGCTCGCGCACCCCACCCTTTGCACTGCTTTCTTTCAGCCAGTCTCAGGACGCTGTTCTAGCAGTGCAGACAAAGGCATGGGCACGAGCGCGTGGCTTTGGAAAGTGCCTCCTATGCACGAGGTCTCGTACAAACAAAAGCTTTTCGCTGAGCTAGGCTCACGCGCCTGTGCCTTTGTCTTCACTGTCGACATTTGTGAAATGGAGTAGAGGTCCCCTGATTGGTCGACGCTGCTTCACAAATTTAGTTTACGCTCTAAGCGTGGGGGGAATATTCGGCGCTGGTGGCGGCCTTTGCTCCGCCTATTGTCCAAACTCTCCTAATATACGGCTCTGGTATTCAGCAGAGCCGTTTATTGAGAGAGTTTGGCCATACATTGGTTTGAATAGGCGAGCATCTCGGGCCAACCACAGGCCGCGAAACAGCCCCTAGCGGTGGTCGCGTGCTCTAAATTTGTGCCACGACTATACTTCGTTTCACCTTATGTGCGAGCGAAGGCAAAACTGGAAGCGCGAGCACGGAAGCTCCGTGCGTTCAGGCTTTGCTCGAGCGCGCGAGCTGGGGAGAAATGCAAAAAGCGCTGGTCTCGCGCTTCTAGCTTTGGCTTCGCTCGCAGGTAAAGTGAAACGAAGTATAATTTGAGCCGTGCCGAGCGGAACTCCGCGTCTCAAGATGCTCGCGCACCCCACCCTTTGCACTGCTTTCTTTCAGCCAGTCTCAGGACGCTGTTCTAGCAGTGCAGACAAAGGCATGGGCACGAGCGCGTGGCTTTGGAAAGTGCCTCCTATGCACGAGGTCTCGTACAAACAATAGCGTTTCGCTGAGCTAGGCTCACGCGCCTGTGCCTTTGTCTTCACTGTCGACATTTGTGAGATGGAGTAGAGGTCTCCTGATTGGTCGACGCTGTGTCACAAATTTAGTTTACGCTCTAAGCGTGGGGGGAATATTCGGCGCTGGCGGCGGCCTTTGCTCCGCCTATTGTCCAAACTCTCCCAATATACGGCTCTGGTATTCAGTCATCCATCCATCCGTTAATCCTTGAAAAATGGCAGCCGTCAACGCGGACGCTGATAAGGTCATCGCAAGCCAGCCGTGCCAAGTCGTCCGAGCTGCTGGTGTTGTCGCTGTCTGCTAGCTTCGCCAGCAGCACTGACGGTGCCACCCCTAACATTAAACGTCTTCGTTTCAACGGCATTTCACCTCAATTCGGGGAGCACAACACAACGGTGACGGCGTCGAGACTGACGGCTGTTTTTTGCAGCCCTCTTTCTGCGGAGTAGCCGCGTTCTCGCCGTCCGCTTTCAACACAAAAGCAAAATGGCGGAATGGCTGGAGTCACGTGACCGGTCGGCAGCCAGATCTCTCGCGCGCTCCCACTTCCAAGTCAGAGCGCCTCAAACCGCTCCGATTCGGAGGACGGCGAGAGTCGGAGCTTCGAGAGCGCTCCGAAAGAACAAGCCGAATATACTTGGAGCGCCTGGCATCGACCAGCCGAATGCACACCGGCTTTTCAGAGCGCTCCAAGAGGCTGAAAAGCGACCAGCCGAATATACCATGAGTTTCAGGAACTGCACGATAGTATTCATTCCTTTGGAGGTTACTTATGATAACGTAATGAAGGTTGTTCGGCCCTTGGATTTTTCTTTTAGAGCGCTGGAGATGTTTAATAGAATCCATAAATATGACCGATTTGACTGTTTTTAGCGCGTTTTGAGGCATTTTTGAAAATACAATTATTTAGAACACAAACGTGACAAAACGCTTGGCCGTACGTACTAGGGGTGCCTCTAATCTTAATTTTAGGACCATGACGAGAAAGCAAAATATTGTTGTATTTGCGTATTTGTGTAAATAAAATCACCCTGTTAATTTTATTTTCAACTTGTTAAACGAGATGGCGACACTAGTACTAAATGCCTCAAACCGGAGATTTTCTTGCTGTTGCTGTTGTTGTTGTTGTTTTTCTTTTGAGTTCGAATTCGACCGTGATGTCTCGTTCCTCGTGGATCGGTAGCACGTGTAGCAAAAGCTCGCGCTGTAAAGCTCACCTGATCGTGGATTCAATCCACCGCCTCTGCCCGTTTCAATCTGGATGAGCATCGTACCGGCGTGCTGTCATGTATCACTATTGCGTGGAACACGTTAAGCCTGGTTCAGACAGTTGCGGTTGACTGCGTTTGACTGCGTTGCGGCTGCCAGAAACCAGGACATCCCTGCTGCTTCTATCACGTGCGAAGATGATCCCTTGAATTGGATTCCACGCTTCATACGAAGCACAGATGTGCCGGTGACTCCCTTTCGGTTCTCGACGCAACGCAGTCAAACGCAGTCAAACGCAAGTGTCTGAACCGGCCTTTAAAGTCGTTAGACAAGCAGCGGTATACTGCACTGTCTTTCATCTCCAACGAAGACACCAGATGCCCTCAGAGCTGACTAACTTCCCGCTGTATGAACATAGACACAACAGAATTACAATTGATGGCTCCGTTGGTCGGCACTTTTTGAATGTTGCAAAAAAGTGTTGCAAAAAAGACTCCTAGCGAAAGGCCTGATAAGGCTTTGAAGGCGATACTTTTGTTGATTCTATTTTTATGTGTGTGCTATGTTAGCGCGCGTGGTCAAACGCTTGCATACGCTACAAGCGTGGCTCGTAAGCACCCTAATACCCCTGTTACACGGGCACACTTAAAACTCAGCTTAACTGCTGTTTCGCGGCACCACAGATGCCGCAGTATACTCTCGGACAGCTATTCCATAACACGTGAAGAGCGCGCGTGCACTGCTTCGATAGATGCTCAAGATGCTCAAGCGCACGTTCGCCCATAGCTTTGACTGCATAGCCGCAGAATGTTGTCGGTAAGTATTGTGCGCTGACGGTGGCTTAGCGTAACTGCAGTTAAGTTTGCCCGTGTAACAGGGGTATAAGATCGTGCAGGGTTGAACAGAGATATCCTAATATGTAGGGCGCCTCGATGTCCTTCTGCTTAGAGTGATGCCACCCTTTGTAGTACCCAATGCCGACCGACAGCACGCGCTCACGGGTAAAATAGCACAGTCAGCGCCACAAACACGTGCCATACACGCTCTTTCACGCGCTTCTGAACAAAAAAAAAATAAAAGTGTGGGATAAAATGGCCAGATGTCTCCACCCTAAGCAAAGCGCACATGAAGGCACCTATACTTCGTTTCACCTTATGTTGTACCGCAGACAAGGCTAGAAGCGCGAGCTCATACACTCTAAGAAAAAAAGGGTGTAGTCGGGTGCATCGGGCGCACATGCACCCTTTTCCTGAAAGATGCACCCTGCGTTACCCAGCCAGTGTACTTGTACACCGACAATGAGCATCCTCCTCTCCCTTAAAAACCTCTAGGTGTATCAGTGCACCCCCACGCTAGCCACTCGCCGCGATCAGCTTGTGCTTGGATTCCCTCTTGGAAGTCACTTTTTGGGTTGGGCAGTTTCTTAAGAAGTATGGAGCTATCCTGTACACTCGGTATTGACGGTAGAGTAGACGCTATGCTTGTTTTAGGCCAATCGGGTCTCCGGGTAGGATCACGTGACTACAGTCTCCAAGCTAGAGATAAGGCAGAGCACGGCACCTGCCTGAAGGCCAAGGCCACGGGTAGCATCCACTGCACTATTAACTTTTGGTCGAACTTTCAAGAGGATATAATTGACAAATCCTTTCGTTGTGTTCATTGTTGGGCTGCCCCTGAAGAAAAGCCCTTGCGAGGGCGCCCCCCTTTTGGCCTTGAAGGAGCTGCTATTTTCTTTTTCTTTCTCTCCCTAAGCTGAAAGCATTGAAGAAGGTGCGCAGTTGCCGGACCAATGAACCGGCTGCTTTTTCATCCCTCGACTTCACTGTCTGGGCGCGGGTGACGGCGGGAGCGTGATCATGTGGTAAAGGTTTAACGGATGACGTAGTAGCTTTTCCCGACCTCGGAATGTCTGCTTCTCGGCCCAGTTTCAGGTGTGCTGTGCTGCGACCAGCGGGGCTACCGTAGATTTCGTCCGCGACAACGTATTCGAGTGTACCAAGATTTCCAGTGTTTGAAAAGTCCTACGCGTATATCGGCAACAAGCGATTTCTTCAAAAAAGCCCAAGGAATTTATGTGATGCGTTTGTTCGGCAAATTACTGCTTCTGCCACATCGTGTTGAATCTTCACGGACCCCTTTTTTTTTGTTTTTGTGTTGTGCTGCAGTGCCCGTGTCGACATATATTTCGGATTACATATTTCCAGTCCGGTATTTTCATCGTAAGTGCTCTGCAACCTACTCCTTTGCAACAATTGACCGTTCCGTTCCGGATGCCCCCTAGAATTAGGCAGTGTCTATTTTCTAGCAGCCGGGAGAATAATTTCCCCGAAATTCTATCGGCAGTCGCCTGCCATTAGCTGACTACAATCATGTGACAACTGCAGGTAGAATACTGACTTTCTTAATCTCCTGGCGTTCTGTGAAAACACATTTTCGTTGATGCACGTTCTGTAGACTCGTTTCATCAACACTGACGTTTCATCGTCACTCGTTAGGCGTAATGCACGCTGTAGGGACATTTTGTCGCGCGTGTATCTCTGAGGCGCGTGCTCACCGACTCAGCACACCCGTTCACGCCGTTTCATGGCGACAGTCTGCGGCGGCTCATTACGAAAATGTTAACCAACCTGTCCCCCCCGTACACGTCACTTCGCGGGTACAGCTGTCGATGAAACGTCGTTCGATGAATGAATGGCGACTGCTGGTGGAATTTCGTGGAAATAATTCTGCCGGCTGCTTGAAGAATAGACACTTCCCAAGACTCACTTCCGTTTCTTGTTTGCTTACTAATCTTCTCAGTTGTGTAACAGCTTGTTCGTACCTCTTCGCATATCACGGATTGCTTGCAAGTTTGTACTTGTTTACGAAATGAGCTGTCTAATAAACTTCTATGAGATTTGAAAACAACCCGGTGTGTCCGTTTACCTGCCTTTTTGCTATCATCGGGGCGCATACATTTTTTAAGGGTTTCCTTGATGTCTGAAATAGGTTTATGAAGTTAGTTATGAAGTGGGTGCATAAAGTGGTGTGACAATGCACCTTTGAATCGGGTGCATCTGTGTTCTCTTCGAATCCAGTGGGTGTAGAAAGAGGTGTAACAGTACACTATTGAATGGGGTGCTCCTGTGTTCCCTTTGAGAGCAGTAGGTGTAAAAAGGGGAGTAATGGTACACTATTCAGCGGGGTGCATCTGTGTTCCCTTTGAGTGAGGCGGGTTTATGAAGCGGTGCAATGGTACACCTTCGAACGGGGTGCATCTGTGTTCCCTTTCATTTCATTGGGTGTAGAAAGAGGTGTAGCCGTACACCATTGAATGGGGTGCACCTGTGTTCCCTTCGTGTGAGATTTCTGTAGAAAAAGGTGTACATGTGCACCACACCAACGGGTGTACACGTACTCCCATATTTGGGGTGTGCAAGTGTTCCCCCAAAGGGTGTAGTATATGTGACAAGCACTTACACCCCCTATGGGTGTACCCCATGACACCCTTTTTTTTAGAGTGTAGCGTTGGCAGCCGCTCTTAAGTCACGAGAGCTTGTGCCGCCAAGATGTGCCCCAGAGCAAGGAGCTCGCGCTTGTAGCCTTTTCTGCGGTACATCATAAGGTGAAACAGAGAATATACTTTGTTTCACCTTATGATGTACCGCTGGAAAGGCTACAAGAGCGAGCTCCTTGCTCTAGGGCACATCTCGGCTCCACAAGCTCTCGTGCGTTAAGAGTAGCTCCCAACGCTATGAGCTCGCGCTTCTAGCCTTGTCTGCGGTACAACATAAGGTGAAACGGAGTACTTCGTCTCACCTTAGTATGGACTATTGTTAGCCGCGCGTGCTAAAAGCGCGAGCTAGTCGCTTTGAATGAAGCCGCGGCGGCTGCACGAGCGCTCGTGCAGCAAGTGCTCTAGTCAAGGCAGTCAAGGCTGGCCGCTCGCGCTAGCACAGCCTTCGCGGTTAGTCCATGCTAGGGTGAGACGAAGTTATAATATTATTTGGAAATAAAGAAAAATAGTTGAACGAGTTGCAAATAAGGCTAAAATAGTTTTTCCGAAGAACATTTATTTTATGAAACATTATTTCAGATATTTTCATTCTCTGTAGACCTTGTTTGGTGGCTAGTGGATATGAAAAACAAAAAAAAAAAAGCATGATTTCTATTATTTTGAACAATTACAGTATATTTTCTTAGCCAACAAACAGGTGCTTACACTGAGATGCAAATTGAATTTTGACGTTAGCGTTTTGGCGGCCGAAACAATTTTTTTTTTGTAAATTTAACACTTCCCGTTTTGCGGATAATTAAGAAAACCAAACGGGCCATCAGTAGGTAGAAAATACGTGTCTACCTAAGGTAAGGCGTACGTTTCTTTTTTTTTTTCTTCACCTTTCTAATTTTTAGGCGAAATCGAATGAACCTCTAAATAGTGTCTTCATAAATAACCTCGAGAGTTCACTATGCTATTGTCCGTTATGAACACCTCTTTCAACAGTGATCTTACTATGGGGATGAGTTGAGCTAGTTTGTTATGATACATTACGTGTGGAACCAGCTGAACAATGAAGGAAGGAGAAACTGAAAAAATGGTAGTCCAGCGATTGGTTGCCTTTTCTGTTTCTCCTACTTTCTTTGTTCAGCTGGTTCCACCCGTAATGGATCTTACTATGTCACGGTGGAATGAAGCGGTGCTACCTTACCTGTCTGGAAACAAATTGGGGTGTGTGTATGTTTATACAGCCTAGAACATAGTCTGCCTCAACGGGCGACTTGTCTCCCTGCTGCAGGTGAGCAATTTAGCCAGTGCAGTATCAACCGGTAGCCTGGGGTCTTTAACGTGCACCACGCAGTAGTGATACACGCCCGCACGCCGGTACGATGCTCATCCAGATCGAAACGGACAGGGGTGGGGACTGAACCCAGGGATCCCTGGGTTATACAGCGCGAGCTTTCGCTTCACGTGCTCCGAGCTGGTGTGCTCTAGCCCACTCGACCACCGATGTCGACACAAACCTACTTGGACAGCTACCGCCATCTATAAGCGACGGCGGCAAGCACAAAACCAGTATGGTTTCCGCCGTCGCTCGTAGATGGCGGCAACCTTTCCAGCTATAATAAAAGAATGGATAGTTGGGCGCGTTGGTGGGAATTCATCGTAGGAAACAGCGCAAAAAACAGACGACGACGAAAAAGAAGCACACAATGTATCGAGTACAGCTCCGCTGGTCTTCCTTCTTTTCTTTTCTTTATTGCACTTGGCCACCGATCCCTCTTTATTTGTCTGGAAAACAAATTGGGTTGTGTGTATGTTTATACAGCCTAGAACTTGGTCTGCCTCCAAGGGCGACGAGTCTCCCAGCTGTGAATGAGCAATTTAGCCAGTGTAGTACAACCGCTAGCCTGGGGTCTTTAACGTGCATCACGCAGTAGTGATACACGACCGCACGCCGGTACGATTGGTACGATGCTCATCCAGATCGAAACGGGCAGGGGCGGGGATTGAGCCCAGTATCCTGGGTTCTGCAGCGCGAGCTTTCGCTCCACGTGCTCCGAGCTGGTGTGCGCTATACTTCGTTTCACCTTATGTGCGAGCGAAGGCAAAGCTGGAAGCGCGAGCACGAAAGCTCCGTGCGTTCAGGCTTTGCTCGAGCGCGCGAGCTGGGGAGAAACGCAAAAAGCGCTGGTCTCGCGCTTCTAGCTTTGGCTTCGCTCGCAGATAAGGTGAAACGAAGTATAGCCCACTCGGCCACCGATCCCCCCCATTATTTGTCTGGACTAAAGATCTTCGATGTGTTTGCGTTGGTCTTGCAAGTGGCGTCAAATGCGCCAGTGCACGAGGCCCGTGTCTCGAGCGGCCCTTGGAAGCAGTTGTCGGCGCACACTCAAGAAAAAAAGGGTGTAAAAGGGTGTATCTTTACTCCCTTTGTCCCATATAATACACCCCAAAACTTCATTTTGACGTACAGAGCCCTATAGTCGAACAGACGGCCCCAAATTTTACGAGGGGCTTGATAACGGTGCGATATAACTTTTTAAATAGCTAAAGTATGTATCAATGACCACATAAAAAAGCACCGAGTTTTTACAGTAGGGCCAAGGAAACCACGATTATGTTTTTTTTTTTTTTGTAGTCAGTAAAACGTACATTAGTTATTTTAATAAGTTGTACCACACGGCTATCAAGCCCCTCGTAAAATTTCGGGCCGTCTGTTCGACTGCAGGGCGCTGTACGTCGAATTGAAGTTTTGGGGTGCATTATGTGGGACAAAGGGTGTAAGGATACACCCTTTTACACCCTTTTTTCTTGAGAGTGCGCAGTACTGAAGTGAGCGGCCCTTGGAAACGAATGGCAGCGGAGCACCCGCTCCACGCACGTGTCTTGCCCGTTTCCACAACTTATGTACACTAACAAAAAAAAACTTTTTGCTCAAGCACTGTCTGTAGGGGGTCGAGGACACGTCAAGCTGCTCTATAGCAGCTTTTTTCCTCGTTCTCCCCCATCTTTGATGGAAATAAAGGCTATTATTATTATTAATTAATGGTTGGCGGTACTTGTAAGCGTGAATTTTATCAAATGAATTTAGTCTGCACCACGGTGTACGATAATACTCTTCAGGTGAGGACAGCGCGCTCCTCGCGCAGTGCAGATAAAGTTCGCTTTTCACTCTCTCTCTTTCTCTCTCTCACTATGGTTTCAAGCTGCGCCGGCAGATGACTCGTCGACCCATGGGCATAGAGTTATTATAATGTACGCTAGAGGTTCAACTGGCGCTAGTGTGCTGTTGCAAATTGAAGCAGACAGCAAGCAGTCGGAAATTGACTTCCGGCAATGCATTTCTATGGAAAAAAGCGAGTGAATTTCCTCTCTGCGCTCGATTATAAGAGCTAATATCACGAATAATGCATACGTACTAGGCACATTGGAACATTTCCCAGTCACGCAGATTAAATAATTGGTCAGTTACGGCGTTTTTATTTTAAAATCGTGGCATGAAAAACGGTGCTAAAACCGCTTCGTACATGTATTTATGTGCACTGACGGACACTGTTAGCGCGAACACGGCGTCGGCGCTTTCCAGTACGAAGGACATGTGGAAAACCGAGAGAGACGGCAAGAACTACGCAGTAACACTGGATAAGTAACTCCTTGTGCTTGCAGACGATCAAAATAAATTGAAAGTCACGTAATATAGTTCGATTTTCAATAAATAAGTACTGCTTTATTCTTTCTGCTCGTGAATATGTGCGAAGATGCTTGTTCTGGGTTCAAATCATCACCCGCACGCTCCAAATCTTTACAAATAGAAAGAAGCCAGAGAACAGGCGCCCGAAAAAAACTGCCCGACATAGGAAATAATAAGAAAACACACCTTTGTAGCTCACGTACTTTATTCTTTACGTTTCGAACGTTTTTCTTTTTTTTTTAACCACTCGTAAAGATACACGACGGGGTCATTTTCATGTAGTGACAGGACGGGCATGTTAGCAATATATAAGCACCAACGGAATACTGGCGAACTTTGAACATATTCTACATTCCTTTCGATCGTTATTTTGCTTAGAATCGTCGCTCGTTTTTACATACCTGCCATGGAACAGAGGTTTGGGCCTGAAATATAGCGAAGTTTAACATCGTTCAGCGGTAAAGAAAAAATGCTGTAACTAAAGCCATTGCACTTTCGCAATATTAATAAAGGTACATACTATCCGGTACAACCGAAATACCAAAAGTTATTCATGTTATTTTCCGGCGAAGAGACAAAATTCACGTGCGTTTTCCCATAGGAATACACAGGAAGACTGGAAAAGTAGACTGCATGCTGTCTGCTTCAATTTGCAACCGGAAGTCCCGTAGACACTAGCGCCAGCTGAGCCTCTAGCGTTTATTGTAATAACTCTATGCCCATGGGTACGGCAAAGACGGCTCGTGCCGCCTCATGCTCGACACGCGCAGAGCTCCAGCGAGGTTGTCGCTCGTGCAGAATGACCACGGTGTACCGGGGTTTCATGGCAACGAGATAATATTTTTCGCTCTCACACAGTGTCGCCGTTTGGCCGCCGGCGACACTGTCAGCCGCGGGCACAGTGGCAGCGGAATGATGCAGCCTTTCGGATGCCCGTCGAACGAACACTATCTGATTCCTCGCGCCGCGCGTTTAGCCCCGCCGTGTCCTCACCTGAAGAGTATTATCTTACACCGTGGTCTGCACTTGCCGGCAGCGCCTTCAACTTTTGGAATTTACGAGGATAACTAGAGTGCAACATGGCTTTGTTAATTTGAGGGGTTCTTTTTCGCTGACAGGCAGATAGACGGAAAGTGTCCTCTCTTGTCATACCCTTTGCCAATCTTGTCAGCTGCTGTGCACTTGGCGCGCGATTGTGGACGAGTAGTAGAGCCGCGCCACTTGCTTGGACAGAGAACTTTTCGGTACAGTTCACGGGTGGAAAACGGTTGCTTCTTGTTGCTTTTGTCTCGACGCGCAGAAGTGTGGACCTCTGAGCTATACTTTGGGTCGGCACTCTGTTCCCCAATATTGCTGTGGGCGCCGCCATCTTGGTGCTTGTAGAGAGCAGACGCAACTGCCGATCGTCGTGATTCAAAAGTGCGACTTCCTCGGCATTCGATTCTGTGTTAGGAAGCTCAAGTAATATTGCGTTGTTCTGTCACGAAGCATTTAAACATTTGTGAAGGACGTAAAAGCGTTTCCTGTAATTTCAGATAAATTTTCAAATAGCTGGCAGCCATGATATTAAAGGAGCGATGCAACGATTTTTGTACTTTGCGCAAACACTGCTTAGAACGGATCCCTGAGGTTAATGATCTATAAAAAACGCGTTCGTTATTCACCCCACGCAGTAGAAGTCCCAGAAACAAATTAAAGAAAAACGAGCAGCGTTCACCCCCTCAACTCGCAGCCAGGACAAGCGACCACGCGATCTGGAGCCGATCATATGCCGCCAATGTTGATCATAGCCACGCGCTGGGGTAGGCAAAGCACAGGGCACGCGCTGAGTTCCAGACAATGTTATGGCTCGGCTATTGTCGTCGTTGCAGCGATTGGACACGGGCCACTACCCGAATGCTTCTCGAGCCAGTAATTATCACGAGCCCAAATCGAGTGCCCACGCAATGCTCGGGTCCAATCTATGAACCGCATTCGAATATCGTCATATGGGTGTACTGCGATCCCCGCGTTACGTCATCAAATTTTTCAAAGGAGAGATTGAATGAAAATGTTCGCTTTTGGGCTTGAAATTACACCGCAACAAAGGAGTTTCTTTTCTAGTGGCGTTGCGTGCGAGTATCCTTGAGCCCCACTAGTGCCAGTAAGCTGGTGTAAAGTGAAAAACATTCCAATTGAATATCGTTGCACAGCTCCTTTAAGTCACAATATGTCTTTATCCTGAAGCGTACCTTATTTGGTGGCACTAGAGAAGATTATGGCGGAACAGCGCAGCACTGAGCTAGATATCAGACGCCATGTTCTTCTATATGTGATGCCACTAAATAAGCTACGCTTCAGAGTAACGACACTTGTTCATATTGTGGCTTAAAATCATGGTTGCCAGTTATCTGAAGATTTATCTGAAATCACAGGAAACGCTTTTCCGTTCTCCTCAAATGTTTAAAAAGTTCGCGACAGAGCAAAGCAATATTATATGAGCTTCATAACACCAAATCTAATGCTGAGGAAGTCAAACTTTTGAATCATGACGATCGGCAGTAGCGTCTGCTCTGCACAAGCACCAAAATGTTGGCGCCCACAACAATGTCGGGGAATAAAGCCTGATTCACATGGTGCAATTTTCTTCTGCGAAATCGGTGGAGCGATGAACCGCACATGCGAAATTTCGCATTCCCTTTCACATTGATTGAGAAAACGTGCCATTTTCCGCATTTGCGAAGCACATGGTTGGAACCATTGATTTCGTTTGAGGTAACTATCTTCGATATCTAACAAAATTATTAAAAAAAAAATTTGATTTATTTATTACCTTCTGGCAAAAAGTACCCGCTATACTTATATTTAGGGCTGATTCGGAGATTTGCATCGGCTGCGTTCGCAGCAACGAAAACGACGAAAGCAACGAATACGACGAATACGACAAGGACACCGGGACAAACGCAGCTCATGACTGCTTGAGCAAGCTTGTTGTTGCGTGGCGTTGCATGTCGCGCAAGGCGAACAGTTGTCCCGGTGGTTTCGTTACGTGGACGATGTTCCATATTGAAAGCGTGCAAGCAGCAGCGCGCCTTGTCTTTCATAGAGCATGATGGCCGCTACTCTAGATGAGGACGAGTTCAGGCTGCTCTGTAAAAAGAAATACCTAGTTCTACAGAAGAAAATACTGCTGCTCCTAGAAGGAATCCCGCGGCGATGGTGGTTCCGGCCGTGCTGGCAAAACGGAGCCACAGAATCGGAATTCTACTCATCGGTAAGTCGGCTTGTGTTTTTCTACGAGCAGGTTTCTGGAATAATTTTTCTCTGCAGACCCTCTTTATGCTTCATAAGGACCCGGAGCAGTTTCTAAGATATTACCGGATGATGCCCAGAAATTCTGAAAGACGCCACGCTTTCCTGGAAACAAAGCTCACGAAGCAGTATGTCGTCAGAGAGCCCCTTTCGTTGCAGGCGCAGCTTGCTATCACTTTCAGGATAGAATGGCCTTCTTTTTAAACCGCAACGTTTAGAGTAGATACGAGGTGCAATTAAACTGGTTTATAGGGAAAACTCATTACTAGCTTCTCGGCTTCCAGACATCCATATACACAGCAATGTTTTGTTTTCATTCAGGTATCTGTCACCAGGAACATCAATGCAGGACCTTGCACTGCAATTCAAGGTTGGCGTGTCAACAGTGGCATCCATCGTGCATGAGACATGTCAGTATATATGAAAGGTGCTTCGCCCAGAATACATGAAGGTAAACAAAAGCATATCATATCATTCTTGGCAACTTGCAGAAAAGAGGACGGTTTCACATGGTGCGAATTTAGTTGCGATTTCGCAGTTGCGACGACGCTGTTGCAGCAAACAGGCAGGTTCAGTGCGATTATGAAATAATTGGAGCTGCGTCAAATGCCAAACATCTTTCGTGACGTCACCAGCGACGCTACTACGGTACAGAAAGACAATCAATAAAAACGCGGCTCATCCAACACCTACCGTATCCTTAATGGCGCTCATATGCCGTGAAAGAGTCGCTGGCATCTCGTAATGATCAAACGCTTCGTGTAGAGGTCATATTCACTGGCGGCCATAGCTTGCGCCGGTTGCTGTTGAGCACGTGCTGTGAATGAGTTTGCACAACGCATCTGCAACGTATATTTCACACCGTCAAGATTGCTCATCTTTGCGAGCATTACGTAGCAGTCGTTTTTGAGCACGCGTTGCAAAAATGCCCGCCCATATGGCGTCCAGTAAATACCGTCTTTAATACCGCCTTCAGTCAAGGTGCCTTGAATTTGTCACCACCAAATCAGCTGCCATCTTCCCATATTATCACCCCGTACGTCTTTGTTGGAGACAAGGCATTTCAACTGGGGACCTATCCTGGCAGATACCTCAGTGATAATCTTGGGATATTCAACTATCGACTGTGCAGAGCGAGGTAGCCTTTAGAATTGTCGCACTTGCATTAAAATTACAAAAACACAGTTTTGTCTTTGTCCCACTTCCAGGAGGTGCGTGCAGAACGCATTTGGAATTTTGGCTACTGGATTCCGCACCCTCCGCAGGCCAATCGGCCTCCTCCCAGACTACGCCACTGGAGTCGTCCTCACAGCTTGTGTACGGCACAACTACCTACGAGACAACAAGTTGCACATGCCAGATGCCTATGCTGATAAGGTCGATCACTTCGGCAACATTCCTGATGACCAGTGGCGCAAGAAGGGCTCACAGCAGAGGAACGCGTTGTTCCACTTGCCGAGGCTGAGACCGCATCACCTAAACCAATCTGCCCGAAAACGCAACACAGTGGCCACTGCCTGAGAGACCTGTACCGCAGGTACTTTGTAAAGGAAGGTGCAGTGTCATGGCAAAGGGAACGCGCTGGCCTGAAATCCTAAACATTGTCAGGGGTATCGTGACAAATCCCAAAGTTTTCAAGTTTTTGTGTGTAAGGATTGTCTGGGCTATTTCCTTTGGAACAGGGAGCTGAGGCCATCATTAGAACAATACCGTGCCGCTGTGAGTTAGCTACTTTTGGACAGGAGCTGTGGTGTGAGACGGCCTGCGTGTCAGGCCCACTAGGACTTTGAATAGAGAAAGTAAAACATCTGTATTGTACCAAGACCGGTGCTACCGGAGAGAGATGAAATTAGGGGTTCTCTTTGTCCATGTACGTTCTTAATGTGCTTAAAGGGGCGATGCAACGATTTTTGTACTTTGCCCAAATACCGTTTACAACGGATCCCTGACGTTAATGACCTGTGAAACACCCGTTCGTTTTACATCGCACGCAATTGAAATCGCAGAAAAAATTAATGAAAACTAGCGGCGTTCATTCCCTCAACTCGCAGCCAAAACAAGTGGCCACGTGATCTGGACCCGATTATATGCCGCCAATGTTGATCATAGCCACGCGCTGGGGTCGGCAAAGCATAGGACACGCCTGAGTTCCAGACATTGTTATGGTTCGGCTATTGTCGTCATTGCAGCGATTGGACACGGGCCACTACCCGAATGCTTCTCGAGCTATCGATTATCACGAGCCCAAATCGAGTGCCAACGCAATGCTCGGCTCCAATATATGAGCCACATTCAAATATCGTCACTGGGAGGTGCTGCGGCCACCGAGTTACGTCATCAAGTTTTGCGAAGGAGAGATTGAATGAAAACGCTCGCTTTTGACCTTGAAATTACACCGCAACAAAGGAGTCTCTTGGCCAGTGGCATTGCGTGCGAGTATCCTTGAGTCCCACTAGTGCAAGTAGGCTCGTTTGAAGTGAAGAACATTCCAATCGAATTTCGTTGCACCGCCCCTTTAACTATACTTCGTTTCACCTTATGTGCGAGCGAAGGCAAAACTGGAAGCGCGAGCACGGAAGCTCCGTGCGTTCAGGCTTTGCTCGAGCGCGCGAGCTGGGGAGAAATGCAAAAAGCGCTGGTCTCGCGCTTCTAGCTTTGGCTTCGCTCGCAGATAAAGTGAAACGAAGTATAGGAGTAGCCATAATTTACATCCTGCCGCCCTTGGATTAGTGACTCAATCCTCCCAGCTCCTTGGTTGGATAAGTGGGACGAGTGTTTTCAGTGCACACTCTGCAAGATCGTGAACTGACGCGCAGTCTTTAGCTTGGGTGTATGAGAGTTATTTGGGTAGTCTCCGAAGTATGCGCATTTATGGGGTTCAGGGAGATCGGCAACGTGCTGGAGGGTGTTTAGTGTTGAGAGGGAGTGTGTTTATAGACGCCGAATAAACTTAGCATTCGTCCTCTCTGCAGTGTGGGGTGGGCAGTAGGGGGTTATGTGGTTATGGCGAAACTATTACAGAAGACACGGTGAGTTTCCTTCTCATCGTGGTTTGCGTTGTAGCTTCCGGGCCACGTAGGGGTCGAATTCGTCCGGCCATTGATACGGGGTGCTCGGATCGTCGGCGGCGTGCGTAATTGAGTGGGCGGCCTCGCAGCACCGGCGCGAAACGCAGATATTTGCCTTTTTGCGCCAGTGCACCCCAAGACTCCAGCAACGTGATTTTTTTTTGTTGTTGCCCAAAGTAAATCGACAGCGTTCCGGCTGATATCCCAGAGGGAGGTGATATTTTCCTGTTTTAGTTGGGCCTATGATGCCCAAGCGTATCTTTACTTAACATAGAACGCGTTTTATCAGCCTATTTTTATAAAATGGACGCCACGCTGGACCGACGCTGGACCACACACAGATCGTGTGTGTGTATGAACGTGCAAAACACATTCTGTACTTCCTCAGTCTAGGTCAGCATGAACAAGCTTACGTAAATGTTTAGCTTTCTTTTTTGTTCACAACAATATTAGCGATTGCGAACATGTTAAAAATAAAGATAAAGGGAACGGCATAAACAAAAAAAAAAAAAAAGGTTGCCAGAAGTAAAAGAAAACCAAAACAAACATGATGTTTTAAAATCCTGAGACTGGGAAGGAAAATGAAGAAAAATTGTAAGACAGAAAAAATGGGACAGGACAAGCGTCTCAAACTCAGCTAACAAATTTTATTCCGTTCACAGCTTTTATAGCCAACTCCCAAGGTCACCGTCACCTCTCACCGATACACTTCTCTCTTTCCACAAAGACCTTCTAAACCGCAAGAGTAAACCATTGTACTCTGTACCGACGTTCTGAACAAAAGACAAAAGAACAAGAACCGTCTAAAAGCTAATCTAGAAACTCACACTACATAGAGTGACCTCTTGACAAAAAAACATTCCGAACAATACAGACAGACTACAGCGCGACAAAAGGTTACTGCCAAACGCACACAGATAGATTCTCTTTCCATTACAACCACAAAGACCTTCTAGTTTCAAGACCTTATCAATGTCCTCTGCGAGGACGGTCTGAACAAAAAAAAAAAGAAAAACAGCAAACGTCCAAAACCTAATCTAGAACCGCACGCTTCATACAATGTCCTCCGAACAAAAAACAAAAAAAAAACAAAAAAAAAATATTCATATTTTGAGAAACAATTTCGACAGCCTTCCTAGCTGCATTGATGCTTGACTTACGCAATTGCCCAACGTATTTATTCTAATAGTTTCTTTCACTACACGTTTCATGTCGTTAGATTCTCTGTCTAGCACCTCTGTTCCTGACCAGTCAACTTCACAATTGTTACATTCCTGAATATGTGTAGCCAATTCCGAGTTTGACACTTTGTTTTTCACGTTCCGTTTGTGCTCAGTTAGTCTATCATTGATGCATCTTGAAGTCTGACCTACATATTTGAAACCACAAGCCAACGGTATCTCATATACTACAGATTTTTCGCAAGATACTGACTTTTCACGGTGCTGTTTTTGGCATCCTCTATGTCCGTTTTGAAACGGTGTCAGTCTACTTAACTTGAAGTCTGTAGTAAAAACGGTCTCGACACCAAACTTCTTGGCACACGCCTTCAAGTTGTGCGATATGTCATGAAAATATGTTATAACAGCTCTCCGATTCCCTGCTTCTTGCTTTTTCTTCACATTTTTGATATTTATGGACAGTTGTCTTTTTATGAATGCCTCTTGATACCCCGCATCTTCAAGTCTCCTCCACTGTCTCTGTACTGCTTGATTCATGTAATGTGTGCACGACCTATCCAACGCATTTTTGACTAGTGACTTGACCACTCCGGCCTTTACGATCTTTGAATGACAGCTATGTTTGGAAAGAACTGGTTTTTCTTCTACGACGACGTAGATGACGCCTTTTTCGTATTTTTCATTCCCACGTTTCTATGACCACCGTGACGTCTTTCACGAGCCGCGTTTTATTGGTTGTCCGTCCCTTCGCAAGAACGGCGTCGCAAGGAAGGTTTGGCAAAATACGGAAGCGCTAATTTGTCAAATTCGCACCGCCACTGCGTTGTGTCGCAAGAACGGCGTCGTAGTTGCGAAATCGCAGGCAAATTCGCACCATGTGAATTAGGCTTAAGCGAAGATCATTTAGTGGCTCTAGTTCTTCCCAGATGTGCCGCACGGCACGTGTCTCGAGCATTTCCACTTACTTCAGGATAGATGGGCTTTACTCGACACCTCCTGGGAGCGGGTTTGCAAACCAGTATTCAGACGAAACGCAGATAGATATAGGACATAGGAAGTGCAAACGTGCCGCTTTTTTTCTATTTTTTTAGCTTTGAATTGAGCTGTAAAAATAGACTATTATTTTTGCAGAACAACGTTCGCATGCAAAATGTGGCAGTCCAAACGGCCGAAACGCCGCACCCTGTGCTTTCGATAATTTCGAACGTGGTTGGAACTTCGAATTCATTCGGAAATCAGAGCTTATTCTACGTTATGTAAGCCACTATTATCTACGAATGTACTGGCTCGTATCTCGCGCCGCCCGTTGGCCGCTTCTGGCAGCGCGGACTCAGAGCGAAGAAGATCTGGCTCGAGATCGGTGGCGAACAGCCCGTGGCCCGAGCCCACCTCGAGCGCCCGACCTGCATGCGCAGCGGCGAGCATGCAACTCGTTTGTTCCGGAAAAATTCTGCGCCATCTATGAGGAAAAGGGTACAAATAAATAGCGGTTGAATCCCCCTTAAAGGGGTACGGAAACGAAATGACGTGAGCGCGAGCTCTCTTCCTTTCGCTTGAAAGTCGGCCAGCGAGAAGCGCAATGCGTATCGCGCCGGTGACGTCAATAGTTCCTGCACTGCCAAGGGTACCGTAGTTGCGAGCGTTGCCGCTTGATGGCGTCAACGTGTGACGATCTCGCCTAGTAGTAATATCCGAGGACTGTACGTTCTAGCTTGCCCATAACGTCGTTCGCGACCATACCAGTATTTTATGTGCCACGAGCGTTCGGTTCACCGTGTTAGTTTCACGCCGCAAAAGTAGTAGCTCGAGGGAACCGGTAAGTAGAAATAACCGTTAGTACCCAGCAATGGCGAGGGGAGAGTGATCTACCCTCATGAATTATACTCTTTACTGGAATTCTTCTTTTTCATCTACCCTCATGAATTATACTATTGAGTTCCCAGGGGTAACTTCTTCTTCTTCGGTATGATATTTGGTGGCTAGCGTTCACATGTTTCTGACTAGGTTTCTCACTTGGGGCGCTCCCAGAAGAAGGTGGTGCCTGTCCCTAGCCCATATTTATGCAAAAATATCGGCGCTAAAATTTCGTTTCCGTACCCCTTTAAAGCGATTCGGCTTGGAGCCGTATTTGTATGATCCTTCCGCATCGTCAACTTCTTCAGGACAGACACGCGCACCAAGCCTGGGAACAACCGAAGCGTCAACGAGCCATGCGCACGCGTTGGCGCGTCGCACGAGAGCTGAAACCACGGTGGCTCACTTCGTTTTGGCTCTTTCCACCAAGACGCCTCGGTATTGCGTTCAGGCCTAGGCAATCTATACCAGTGAGTGGACATACCGCTGTGGCGCTGCTTGCAGAGGCATGTTGTCGTCACGACATTCCATTGAAGCTTCATAACCAACTACCAGGTGGTTTTTGATTATCGTTTAATTCACTTTAAAATATGTTATCTTGCGTTTTCTAGCGCAATATTTATGTTTCTGTGGTTCTACTGCTACCTGCGTCCTTGGTTCAGTATCCCTTTGAACGTGCGCCACTTATTATGGACGCTAAATTCTTTGGTTCAGTATCCCTTTAAAAGCAGGCGCAGTGCTCCCTCGGCCGCGTGAAGCCAAAAGTGTAGAAAGCCGCGCCTGGCGCTGGTGTCGCAATCCCGAGGCGGGGGAGGGATGGAGGGCATCATATCCCCCCCCGTAGTCGGCGCCTATGCCGCCGTGGAAACGCGCAAGACACTTGCCACGAGCGGGTGCATTCGCCGCTTCCAAGGGCCGCTGATTTCAGTGCAGCGCCGCGGCGCTAGTCGCGATAGTCTCTCGTCGTTCCATGTGCCCTGCAAAAAAATGAACATCGTACGGCTTTTTTTTCTAACATCTGTGCGGCTTTTTTAAATGCACAGCACTTTCTTTCTTCAGCCTTCACCGGAAAAGTTTGATCAATAATACAAAGCCCATGCGCGGGATAGCTATAAGTGGATAAATTTAGGAGAAAGAACAAAATTCCCCACGTCCCCTAAAGCGGATGAGCCCAGGATCCCCAGAATTTTAGCACGACGCTCAACCAGTGTGCCAAGGGGGATACTCGTGAAGTGATAGTTACTATCTGTCATTCTCCCCTCCTTATCGCGCCCAAGCGCGGGTGTGGATGCACCACAGTTTTCAGAATGCTGAATGGGCCACAGTCTTCAAACGCTTTGCAAGAGGAAGGTGCAGACCAGGCACCTAGCCAGGGGGGGGGGGGGGGGGGGGGGGCCATGGGGCCCGGCCCCCCCGCCCCCCCGAAATTTTTCATTTTGATGGGGCCTCCTCTCCGCCCTCCCCCTCATACAGCATTTTGTCATGGGCGCCCCCCCCCCCCCCCCCCTTTCCCCCCGAAACAAAATCCTGGCTACGTGCCTGGTGAAGTCAAAAGAGCAGACAGCTGAGCAGGAGCGGTGACGTGCCGAGTATGACCATCTTGAATTTAAATGTGTTGATACGTGATGCTTAGCTTCCCGCTATATAGTTCGTCGCAATTTAATCAGGCGAAACGTAGTGTTATATATTGTGCTCATTATGTGATTGAAATCAATAAACAATAAAGACGAAAAGGAAAAGAATACACCCGAGTTCACATCGAGCCACTAAATGAGCTGCTCTTAAGGCCTGTTCACACGATGCATTTTTCTCGCGCATCTAGTGTCGCGAAATGTAGTTTCGCGAAATGGTTGCGCCGTCTGAACGAGTCCGAAAAGGACGCGCGCATCTAAAAAAAGTTGCGCGCACACCTCGCTTTTGGAGCGAGCTTTTGCTGAAACTTTGCCGAGTCCTGTCAATCACTCTGAGGGCGCCGCCAATGGCCGCTCAGAAACGCTCTCACGTGGCCTTTGAGGGGGGAGCGAGCTGTTTGAGAAGACCGCTTCACTGCCGGTGTTGTAGCCGAGCCAAATCCGAAAAAACCGAAACCACGAACGATGGATACTGCCGGCGCTTCCGCAAGCACGTCAAGGACCACTGAAGGAAAAGTGAGTAGCATATCGGAAAAACAATCCAGCGATGGACGAAGACAATTAGCGGGAGTTGGCGAGATTAGAATAGTGCTCATAGCGTTGTTGTGGCGACGATACCGCTGGATAATACCCCTGTTACACGGGCACCCTTAACCGTGGTTAACGCTTTAACTGCTGTTACGTGGCACCACAGTTACCGCACTATACTCTCAGACAGCTATTTCAGAAGAAGTGAAGAGCGCGCGTGCACTGCTTCGATGGGTGCTCAAAATGCTCAAGCGCACGTTCGCCCATAGCTTTGACTGCATAGCCGCAGAATGTTGTCCGCAAGTATTGTGCGCTAACTGTGGCTTAGCCTAACCGCAGTTAAGTGTGCCCATGTAACAGGGGTATAAACTGAAACCAAGTTTGCTTTGTTTACATTCGAACGTGAAATCATTTGCGCGCTCTGAAACAGTGCACAGTAAAATCGGGGCAGACATGGGCGCCGAGAAGTAACCAGATTGGGCACGTAGCGTTTCTATGAATACCATGTGCATTGATAGGAGCTTTGGCAGTGAATTGGCTGCGTACGGGCTCGGCGCCGGCACATGTCCTGCACGTACAGGTTGCCGCCTCAACAATCGGCTTTGCGCACATGCGAGATCGCTCCAAGTATTGAATTGAATTGACTGCATAAAATGCGCAAAGCAGGTCCCCAGATAAATAGCGATCTGATTCGGAGCGCCACATTATGGTCAACACCGAAACCATTTTCGCGAGTCAAAACGTCATCGTTGTTGCACGTGAAGCGGTACGTGTGAACGAGCACATTTCGCGAAACTTGAGTGTCGCGAAACTGTTGCGCGCCTAAAAGATGCATCGTGTGAACAAACCTTAAATGAGCTGCTAAGGCCTGTTCACACGATGCATTTTTCTCGCGCATCTAGTGTCGCGAAATGTAGTTTTGCGAAATGGCTGCGCCGTCTGAACGAGTCCGAAAAGGACGCGCGCATCTAAAAAAAGTTGCGCGCACACCTCGCTTTTGGAGTGAGCTTTTGCTGAAACTTTGCCGAGTCCTGTCAATCACTCTGAGGGCGCCGCCAATGGCCGCTCAGAAACGCTCTCACGTGGCCTTTGAGGGGGGAGCGAGCTGTTTGGGAAGACCACTTCACTGCCGGTGTTGTAGCCGAGCCAAACCCGAAAAAAAACCGAAACCACGAACGGTGGATACTGCCGGCGCTTCCGCAAGCACGTCAAGCACCACTGAAGGAAAAGTGAGTAGCATATCGGGAAAAAATCCAGCGATGGACGAAGACAGATAGCGGAAGTTGGCGAGATTAGAATAGTGCTCAAAGCGGTGTTGCCGCGACGATACCGCTGGATAATACCCCTGTTACACGGGCACCCTTAACCGTGGTTAACTCAGCGTTAACTGCTGTTACGTGGCACCACAGTTACCGCACTATACTCTCAGACAGCTATTTCAGAAGAAGTGAAGAGCGCGTGTGCACTGCTTTGATGGGTGCTCAAAATGATCAAGCGCACGTTCGCCAATAGCTTTGACTGCATAGCCGCAGAATGTTGTCCGCAAGTATTGAGCGCTAATTGTGGCTTAGCGTAACTGCAGTTAAGTGCGCCCGTGTAACAAGGGTTAAGAGACCATCGAGTAAACTGAAACCAAGTTTGCTTTGTTTACAAGCGAACGTGAAACCATTTGCGCTCTCTGAAACAGTGCACAGTGAAATCGGGGCAGACATGGGCGCCGAGAAGTAACCAGATTGGGCACGTAGCGTTTCTATGAATACCATGTGCATTGATAGGAGCTTTGGCAATGAATTGGCTGCGTACGGGCTCGGCGCCGGCACATGTCCTGCACGTACAGGTTGCCGCCTCAACAATCGGCTTTGCGCACATGCGAGATCGCTCCAAGTATTGAATTGAATTGACTGCATAAAATGCGCAAAGCAGGTCCCCAGATAAATAGCGATCTGATTCGGAGCGCCACATTATGGTCAACACCGAAACCATTTTCGCGAGTCAAAACGTCATCGTTGTTGCACGTGAAGCGGTACGTGTGAACGAGCACATTTCGCGAAACTTGAGTGTCGCGAAACTGTTGCGCGCCTAAAAGATGCATCGTGTGAACAAACCTTAAATGAGCTGCTAAGGCCTGTTCACACGATGCATTTTTCTCGCGCATCAGTGTCGCGAAATGTAGTTCGCGAAATGGTTGGCCGTCTGAACGAGTCCGAAACAGGACGCGCGCATCTAAAAAAGTTGCCGCGCACACCTCGCTTCTGGAGCGAGGCTTTTGCTGAAACTTTTCAGAGTCCGTCAATCACTCTGAGGGGCGCCTCCAATGGCTGCTCAGAAACACTCTCACGTGGCCTTTGAGGGGGGAGCGAGCTGTTTGAGAAGACCACTTCACTGCCGGTGTTGTAGCCGAGCCAAATCCGAAAAAACCGAAACCACGAACGATGGATACTTGTAAGCAGTGATAGAGTGCAGGCGAGCTGGTAATTAATCGACATCTTGGAAACCCATCTTGGAAATCGACATCTTGGAAACCCCATCTCAGGGTTTCCAAGATGTCGATGGATACTGCCGGCGCTTCCGCAAGCACGTCAAGCACCACTGAAGGAAAAGTGAGTAGCATATCGGAAAAGAATCCAGCGATGGACGAAGACAATTAGCGGGAGTAGGCACATCAGGCGTCATCCTCAGGTACCGCCTGAACTCATTTGCGTCCTTCAGGAGGTCCCTTGTGAGCGAGTGATGCGCTCCCGTCTACTCGCGTTTCTGTAGGTACTTTTTTACCCACGGTCTCTTCTTCTAGGGAGGGGCATCGTCGTCGCAGAGAGCAACTATTAGATCTGCCGCAACAACTCTACGCTTTCGTGCCGACATGCCACTTTACGCACAACGGAATCGCAGGCAGAAGGTGCTTCGGTTTCCAGAATCTGGCGAGAGATGGAGAACACGACGCGCGTTGCCGCAGCAGCGGATCAACGACGCCGAATGGCTAATGGTGATGATGATGATGTTGGCTTTCAACTGAAGCGCCACATTATGGTCAACACCGAAACTATTTTCGCGAAGTCTAAACGTCATCGTTGTTGCACGTGAAGCGGTACGTGTGAACGAGCACATTTCGCGAAACTTGAGTGTCGCGAAACTGTTGCGCGCCTAAAAGATGCATCGTGTGAACAGACCTGACAGACCTTTAGTAACGAATGGAGGCGGAGCACCCACTAGTGGCACGTGTCTTGCCCGTTTCCACAACAATGATTGTCGGAACTTGTAAAAAACGCCTTTCTCAAGGGGCTTTAGGCTACTTCATTTCAGCTTAAATCCAGACGCAGCCGATGCCACAACCGCGATCATGTGGCCTAGAGTCACCAAATGAGCTGCGCTTAGAGTATCGGCACTCCGTTCCCCGACGTTGTTGTGTGCGCCGCCATTTTGGGGCTTGTGCAGAGCAGGGGCAACTGACAATCGTCATGATACAAAAGTGCGACTTCTTCGCGCTACGACTTTGTGCAGCGTTGCCCACAGATGGTGCATTTTTGTTTTGTAAAATTTGCAAAGAGCGAACTTACCTGAGGAAAAAGTAAAGAAAGAAAAAGGCTTAGCTCCTATGGAAACGCAGCGACGCCACCGGTCTGCAAACAATACGGCGCCGTTTCGCACGGGAGACAAGAGATGGCGCAAGCGGTCGCGACGCCAACTGCCGCCAACGAACGAGCATACGACGCCGAGAGCCGGCGTCTTTTCTTTAGCAGACGATCTTTTCGAATCAAAAGCGGCGCGAGCTTCTTTCATATCAGTTGTTTTTGTTCTTGCGACTGTCGCCCCCTGCGGAACGCGCGCCGCTTTTGAGTCGAAAAGATCGTCTGCTAAAGAAAAGACGCCGGCTCTCGGCGCCGTATGCTCGTTCGTTGGCGGCGTTCGTTGCGCCATCTCTTGTTTCCCGTGCGAAACGGCGCCGTGTTGTTTGCAGACCGGTGGCGTCGCTGCGTTTCCATAGGAGCTAAGCCTTTTTCTTTCTTTACTTTTAGATGCGGAGCATCTCTTGCTCGGGTCTATGTCCCGCGGCGTCGGCGTTGTAGTCGGCACTCGAACTACGCACGCGCAACTCTCCTCCTTCCCTCTCTCCAACAGCTGCGCGTTACTCGGTGGTGTTGGTTACTCTCTCCGCTCTCTCTCTCTACCAGCTGCGTGCACTGCGCGCGCGTTCGCTTCTCCTCACACCGCGCGCGCACGCGCAACTCTCCTCCTCTAGTCTCCTCTCCTTCAAGTGTGAAAAAAAATAAACGGCGAGCGGCGAGCGTTCCAAGTTTCTCTGCCGCGAGCCGCGACGAAGGCTCGCGTAGGGGGTAACGCTAGGGCAGTCGGTGGCGCCATCTCTCGACGTCAGCACGGAACTGACTCTTTCCTCGGAACCAACACGATGCTCCGCATCACCCCATGGTTCCCCTCGGGAAGATGGTGTAATTTGTTTTCCTCAGGTAAGTTCGCTCCTTGCAAATTTTACAAAAAAAAAACAACAAAAAGCACCATCTGTGGGCAACGCTGCACAAAGTTGTAGCGCGATAGGTTAAGAAACCGAATTTTCCGGTTGATTTAAAGAGCCTGGCGTCTCCTTATATCACCCTGTAGATTCGGTGTTAGGAAGCGCATGTAATATTGCTTTGTTTTGTCACGAACTGTTTAAACATTTGTGGAGGATGGAAAAGCATTTCCTGTGATTTCAGATAAAGCTTCAGATAACTGGCAAACATGATTTTAAGCCACATTGGATATCAGCGAGACACCGTTCGAATCATGCACGGAGGCAGAGACAGTACGTACAAATGTACGGCATGCAAGGAAAATGAGGTGAGAAGAAGCATTTTGGAGGAGGAGATCGAACGGCAAGTTAATGCCTTGAGAGAGGCAATGAGAGTGAAGCTGGAGGAGGCAAAGACAGAGAGGGCGGCCGTGGAAAGTAGGATGTTGGCGAAGCTCGAAGAAGAGAGGTCTTTGAGAATAGCGGCGGAAGAAAAACTGAAGGCAATAATGGAGGAGGAAATGAGCAAGAGAGAAAAATTAGGGGAGGTGGTTAATGACTGGATTAAGTCATGTGAGCCAGCGCAAATGACGATGAACGGGGCAGAAAACGCGCCGCAACAGCTGAAACCGGAAAACGGGGTCAAAGAAAAGAAGACATACCGCACAGACGGGAAAGAGACAGATAGCTTTTCCCAAGAACGGACGGGAAGTGGAGATCTGGATACGGAGCAGGAGGGACAGCCGACTGGAATCCAAACACAAAGAGGCCAGCATAGGAACTACAACGAGGCCATCATGAGGCAGAGGACAGACCCAGATGACGGGACAAAGAAACAGGACGAAGAGAAGAGGGTGGACAAGAGAGTCTTAGTGGTAGGGGACACCAATGCCTTCAAGATAAAGAGAGCCACACTGAAGGTGGTAGATTACGACAAGAAAGTTCACTTTGCGACTAAGCCGGGAGCACAACTGAGAGAGTCACTGGAGAGAGCAGAGAGGGATGGGAAAATATGGAATGTAGAGGCAGGGATGGTGGTCATACATGCGGGAGTGACAGACGTGCTAGGCGAAGAGGCAGTGGAAGAAATGGCAGCGGAACTAGGGAAACGGCTCAAGGACTGGACCACGAGAGCCCCGAAACACTCTTTTATGGTGTATGAAGTCCCAGAAATCAAAGACAAGGGGGACCCATTCAGAGAGAGGTGCACCAAGTGGAACAGGCTATCAAGAGAGATCAGCCAGCAGCTGGGACCGAGGGTGGAGGTGGTAAAGAACACAGGAACAGGAAATGACATGAAAGACGGCTGCTACAATAGAGACGCGGCAATTGAAGAGGGACAAGCACTGGGTAACAGACTAAAGAGCTTTTAGGACTGACATGCAAGGGAAAAAGTGTGACACCGATGAAAAGACGACGGGAAAGAATAGAAGGCAGGCTGACTCTGGACGAGAGGCTACAGCGACTCGAGGAACAACTCCAGAGGATGTGTCCCACACAGGGACGCGCCCACTAAGAAGAGAAAGTAAGAGAGATGGTGCCTGCAACAACACGAGAGGCGGAAAACACAAAAAGGCACCAGACCACCAAACAAGGAAAAACAGACGAGCAAAAAAGAAAAAGAGGGAAGTGAAGATTGCCTTTCTAAACCTGCAGGGAGGAAGAAAAGCAGGAAATGGGAAGAGGCCTTTCAGATGTTACAAGACGATAAGATTGGAATTTTCGCAGTCACAGAAACCCACCTCAGGGATGAAGAAAGACCCCCCGATTGCGAAGGGCTTTTTTGGGATGGGGCAAACAGAGAGGGCAGTGAGAGAAGGGGAGGGGGGGGGGGGGGTAGGATGCTTCAGTGGGCCAGGCTGACAGAGATAAAGTCCCGAGTGCAGAGAGCACATGTGGTTGACAGGGATACTGGCGGGGAGAAAGGTGGCAGTGGCAATTGTGTACCTGTGGACGGGGACAGGCAGCAGGGAGACAAATATCGAGCTGAGCAAGTGCATTGAAAAAGACTATCACAACATTGGGAGACCTACCATTATGGTAGGCGACTTCAACGCACACCTAGAGGAGTTCGATGGGAGAACAGACAGTAATAGAAAGCTGCTGCAGGACATGGCAGAACATCTGGACATGGTAATCGTCAACTCACAGGACAAATGCATAGGAAAGACGACATGGACGGCCAGAGGGATGAGCTCTACAATTGATTATTGCCTGGTATCCCCGGACCTGTATGAAAAACTGAACTACGTGGAGATAGACGAGGAAGGCGACAAGAGCTTGGGAAGTGATAACAACAGATTGTTGATCACTTTAGGAGGAAAGCCAACGGAAAAGAGAGTCAGTAAACCTATGAAACTACACCACATAACGCAAGTGGAAGCACAGACCATTGCACGGAAACTGGAGGAAGAGCTGGAAACCAGGCAGGTGGAGACGTACGGGAACCTCATGCAGTGGTGGAAGGATCACCTGGAAAAACTAAAACGACCGACACGAAAAAAGAGGAGGAGAAAACGATGGTGGGATGTGTAGGTGAAAGAGGCCATTACACGAAGACAACTGGCAAACAGAACTCTGCGAGGGACCATCAGGAAACGAAAGGAGGAGAAAAAAGCCCCCTTACAGAAGGATTCAAGAGAGTGGAGGGAGTACCAGAGCAGGAAAATAGAAATGACAGCTCTGATTCAAAGCAAAATGGTCAAGGTAGATAAGAGATTCCTGGAAGAACTGAGGGAGGCAAGACGTGAGACCCCACTGAAGTTCTGGCGACATGTACAGGGCCAAACAGGCCGACCCAGGGAGGATGCGGTAATCAAAGACGATGCGACGGGAAAGGAGCTGGATCCTGGAGGGACCAACCGGTACATTGAGAGGTGGATTGGGGACATGTTCACAGGGGACAGCCGACAGATGGACAGTGAGGAGGGGGAGACGGAGGACGAACTGCAGGAGCAACCGAGCAGAGAGGAAATCACGGAGAAGGAGTTAAAGAGAGCAGTCAAGAGAATGGGAGGAACCACAGCCACAGGAATGGACGGAATCCCAATGAGGCTGGTGAAGGAACTGGGGCCAGAGACGAGAGCACCGCTGCCTGAGTTCCTCAACCAGATCCTGAAGGAGGGATGGGTGCCGGTGGAGTGGCGAACATCAAGACTCCGACTCATCTACATAGGGAAAGGGCAAAAGTCAACGCTCGGCAACTATCGCCCCATAGCCATCACATCGGTACTCTACCGCATGTTCACACAGATACTGCGTGACCGACTGCAGACATGGGCAGAGGCAGAAGGAGTCCTGGGGGAGCTACAGAACGGTTTCCGGTGGGGGAGACGCCTTGAGGACAATTTATTCGTGCTGACGCAGGCCATAGAGATCGCCCAGAGGGAGAGGCGTCCACTTTACCTGTGTTTCCTCAACATCAGCAGGGCCTACGACTCGGTCGACCATGAGAAGCTGTCGAGGCAGCTAGCAAAGAGGGGGCTTGGAGGGGAGTGAATCAACCTGTTGAAGGAAATCTACAAGGAGACGACTGTGGTGGCACAGTGGCAAGAGGAGATGACTCATCCAGTAGCCATCACCAAGGGTCTGAGACAGGGATGCCCACTGTCGCCACTGCTGTTTATGCTCTACATAGCGGGCTTCGAAAAGAGACTGCAGGGCTGCGCCGAGGGCTTCACCTTGGAATAGACGGAGACGGGAACCAGTGGGGGAAGAAAAATCCCTGGGCTAATCTATGCCGACGATATCGTCCTGATAGCAGACTCTCTGGAGGGCCTGCAGGCCCTTATGAACGAGTGCAACACAATGGGGGCGGCACTGGGGCTGAGTTTCAGTGCTAAGAAGTCGGCATTGATGGGCTTCGGGGACAGAGGAGACACCGAGGCAGATGACCTGAAAATCCAGGGGAAACAAGTACCGTGGGTATCACAATACAAGTAACTGGGAATCCACATCCAGGAGGGCCACAACTACCTCGAAGACCATGAGACCAGGCTCCAGGCTAAGAGCAGGAGGTCCAAGGGGATATCGACTACCAGAGCCCTCTGGGGTTACAACCGCTTTGGGATCTCCCGGGCGGTGTGGATGATGGTGGCAGTGCCGGGCCTCACTTTTGGAAATGAAGTCTTGTGTCTGTCGTCCCGCACGCGTGAGAGCCTAGAGGTGCGCTAGAGAGGAGTGGGACGGGCGGCACTGGGAGCCAGCCGAGGAACACCTAACGAGGCAGTGCATGGGGACATGGGGTAGTACAGCTTCGATTCCAGTGAGGCCCGGGCCAAGCTGGGCTTTGAACGACGCCTCTGCCAAATGCAAGAAGGGCGGTGGGCAAGACAGGCTTTCAAGTACATCCACCTCAAGAGCCTCTCGACTAGGTGGGTGCGACGGACACGCCAGCTGGCCCTCCGGTACCGGATAAACAGCCCTCTCCTCTACTCGACTCCAGAGCAACAACTGGAAAACATCCGCATGAGAGTCACCGAGACCGAGACACAACGGTGGGCGGAGAAGGCAGGACAGAAGCCGGTACTTGCCCTTTACGCCAGGGAAAAACGGGAAGTGAGGAAGGTGGAATTCATGGACAACGGCAGGGGAGGCATGCCCGAGGAGGCATGCCTCCCCTGCCCGAGGAGGCATGCTGCGAACGCGCGTGCTTCGAGCCAAGTACACAGACACCGATGTGCGATGCACCCTGTGCACACAGGGGGCTGAAGAAACGCTGCAGCGCGTCATACTGGAGTGCACGGGCCTGCAGCCAGAGGTGCCTTGCGGCGGGGACATGGCGGTGACGTTGGGCTTCCGGGAAATCGACGAGGAGGGCAGTGACCATAGCAGCAACAGAGGTGACGACGGCGCCGACAGCACGGGGGGCAGGGGCCCGCGGCCCATACCGGTGGTAGAATGGACAAAAAGAAGATTGGACCACTGGTGGAAGAAAAACCAAGAAGAAAATAACAGATAAATTTGGCTAGATCCAGTACGCTGGGATCCCCCGTTACAAAGGGGTTAGCCGCATATCCAAATCCAAATCCAAATCCAAATCCAAATATGGCCAAGTGTCGTTACTCTGAAGTAGATCTCTGAAGCGTTGCTTATTTAAGGTGTATCCACACGACGGACTAGGCCGCGGACCGATTGATCACGTGATGCGCTGCCCGCGGGCCGCCCGGCTGCAATGAGCATCCACATGGCGGACCAAAAGAGCAGACGACAGAGCGAACGGGCCGGTCTAACCCTCGACCTCACAGCTCCGCCAAACGCATGCAGCGAGCTGCTTTGAGGCTATTTGTAAGGAGCCAAGATGGAGGTTGAACGAAAGAGACGTTAGGCCGCGGTGGTCCTGGCGTGGCGGCGGTCCCACGGCGGCCATCTTGAACAAGCCATTAGTTCAACCACTAGATGGCGGCACTCATCCGTGTGGCCAGAAAACAAGCTCGTGGCAGTGATGTTCCTCCTCTGCTCTTACTTTCCTCCTTTCTGCTGCTCGCCCGTGCACGTTCAGCGCTCAGCGCGTGCTCCCGCTGACACAAATGCCAGCAAACGTGCCAGTGGTGGTAGCAGTGCCCAGTTCGCACAGAAGCGGAGCCTAAAGTCAGCGGAGCCTATAAGACATGCCATGTCAGCATTTCGTTAATGAAAGATCTTTTGCACGACAAAAACGTTTAAATTCATTTTCGCTGTAAGTCAGAGCGCAGCCGACATAACATGTCAATGAGGCCAATCAAGAAGAACCAAAAAACACTATGTCACGGAGCTCAACAACCTATAGACGGACACGCTGTTTACAAACAAGCCCGCGTTTGCCCACACCAGGTGTGGGCACTGCGCGTGCGCAGAAACCGAATTCGGGTGAAGTGAGGCCTCTGCGCATGCGCAGTGCCGTCGACAGCGCCACCGCAGCTGCGTGACGTCAGGGCCGCGTGTTGGTCGATAGTGCGTTTGTTGTCACCGGTCAAAGCAATCAAGCGCAAACCATGCACTATGGCCTTGCGCTTTTAGTATGCGTGTTTGTCCTTGTGTGTGTATCTTATAGTCTTTGACTGCTTTTTGATCTATAATAAAACAAGCAATAGCAGACTTTTTTTTTCAAGAAGGGTGTTCAAAAGGGCGCTTTATATAACTCATCATTTTGATGGTAGTTTGATTATACTTGAATACCAATTATCTGACCTTATAAATAACCACCCCAATATTGTTGAAATAGTACGCCGAGGTCGAAGATTCTGCATGTCAAAGAAAAGAGTAAAAGTGTATTTTGTAGCCCAAGTGGCTTAACGAGTGGGTAGCAGATTTCAAAGTGCATTTTATGGTGCTTTTGATGTTTTTTGCATTATTATTTAGGTCTATTTATAATTTGATGTTGAAAAAAAAAATATACCAACCTCTTACATGTATCTTTATCTATATATATTTTCTGTTTGATTGCAACAGAAATGAAGAATTTTACAGTAACGCTGACATTGTATGTTAATTAATGTGATCTCAATGATGTCGATGGGAATGATTTCCATTTGAAACGTTTGATGACGTTGATATTAATTATTATAACTACGATGTTTATCTGATGACAATTTTATCATTTTATGCACAATTGATTTTTATACTGACATTGGTCCTGTACATCGTTGAATGCTGTAAAAAGGGGCTGATGGCCTGGTCAGAAGACTTTTAATGCGAGAAAAGTATTTGCCCCACCACGCGAAAATCCGGCGGCGGCGGTGGCGGCGGCGGCGGCATGATTAAGCGATGGTATCAAAAATGGCCGACGGCGCAAAGAGTAAAAACACGTCAGAAATGCTCGGATTGACGTCACAATTTTCACGAAGGTTCCTATAAACAAAGTAAATGAACGACTTTCGAAACAAACTTTAGTACATTTCGGTCTGGATGGGAATCGAATCCGGGCCTCCGGGGTGCGAGACGGGCACGCTTCCCCGACTCCACGGCGGCTCCAAGGTCCTGGCTGACTAAGGTGTGCCTAGTGCGTGCGTCATTGCACATGTCCCGTCGCAACCATCTGGCTGACTAAAGGTGTGTCCAAGTGCGTGCGTCATTGGCCACGTGACGGTGCAGCCAATGGGGAGAAGGTGGCGCCATGTCATGAGTGTATAACATGAGTGCGCTGTTTCCCGCGCGTCACACACCGAATCAGCAAAAATAACGCATGTCGAAAAAATAAATCAAAAACTTTTCACCAAAAAGGACTGCAATGCTTTCATATTCCCACACGTAAGCAATCAAAAGTGTCTGTGTGGAATTTTCTTTTGTATACTTTTGCCGCAGCCCCTCAGACAAATGTATGTCTGGAAATAAGGATTATTATTATTATTATTAACTCACGCACACAATATTTATTTTTATTTTTACAACATGTTCACGGGAGAACCGCCAAGTGGTCTGGACCATCTAAAGTTCAGTGTGTCTTCACGTTCCTATAGCCGTCTGCACGTTCACGTTCAAATGGAAAAACACCGTAGACCGTCTTCTCTTTTCAAATGGCAACGAACCGAAGCAGGCACGTAGCCAGGGGAGGGGGCATGGGGCCCGGCCTTCCCCCGAAATCTTACATTTTGCTGAGACCTCCTCTCCCCCCTCCACCTCATACAGCATTTTGTCATGGGCGCCCCCCCCCCCCCCCCCCCCCCGAAGACCACATGAAGTGGTGACAACTCAGCCATTTTTCCGCCCAAACGTTTTTTTATGCATTTTGAAGTGCGCGCAATCCGGTGTCACTCAGCTCGAGCCCGTAGCTTTGGCTGGTGCATAGACGCCATTTTACCGCCAAAATCACGCACCGAGTGCGCGAGAGCGTCACGCGCTGGCACATTCAGAGCAACAATGGATGTCTTCACCCTGAGACAGACAGACATGTAGGCAACCTAGGCTAGAGTGAACAGGCATGATCTCTTACGGCCATTGCACCGGGAGTAGTAGCTCCCTGCGGCGGCAGCTTGGAGGGGTCGCTGTAACCCTACCCCTCCTACAGTGCTTTAATTCCTTCTGAGAGGCACGTCCTCCTCACCGTGTTGTCCTCTTTGCTCGGGGGTTGAGTTGGATAAGTTTCTAGAGTAATTGGACCTACAGGTTGTGAGGCCAGCTGCCTTCGGGGACTTATGCGGAACACGTCTTTCTCTTCGTCTCCTTAAGAAACAAGTTTGTATAGACAAGAATTTAATTATTGTAAGCCGAAACTTATTTCAATCTGCTCTCTACAGTTATTTCAAGCAAGTATAATTGCCCACATTTTCAATCGCATTGGTCGGGGAACAGTTGTTCAGGATGGCTCAGGCGGCGTTGGGCATGGTTGTGCGGTCGCACCCCTACGCGGCTAAAGAAGTTCCATTGCTCCTCGGCGAGAGTGAAGGCCACAAGGAAACCGCTCTCTAGCCCGGTCATGGAAGAACATGGCAGGGCAGCACTGATCATCTCGCTTGATTTTATTTAGCAATACTCATTGCGGGGACTCAAAAAAACGAAAGAGAAGCGCGAGGAAACTTCGCGAGTTGTGGTCCTGGACCGGCTTGCTAGAACAGCGTCTCAGCTGAGACTGAGTGAAAGAAAGCACTGCAAAAGGTTGGGCGCACGACTGTCTTGAGACGCGGCTTGAGTCCCGCTCAGCTCGAGCGCTGGTTTTGGCATTGCTTTCTTTCCCAAAGTCTCAGCTGAGACGCTGTTTCTAGCGAGTCTGACCTGGCTGCTTATAATTAGTTGCAAAGGACAAGAGTCGTGGTTGGTGTAAACGCAAAGTCGAAGCCTGGAGTCGTTGCATTAGTAAACCAACACCATGAAAGTTGTTCGTCTGACATTGCTCTTATTTGAAAAAATGAAATAAAACTTAATCCAAAGAAAGACGACCGTAGTGAGGGTTTCGCACATGTGCAACGCTTTTGATAGGGCACTGCATGGAAAGGGGGTTTATTAGACCCTTTTCCTGAGCCTCAGATTTGAACCACGATGACTGGCTGTTTGTTGCCTTACCATGAGGACCAGTCACTGCGGTTCACACATGAAGCCCGGTTCACACAGTTGCGTTTGACTGCGTTTGACTGCGTTGCGGCAGCGAGACACCAGGACATCCCTGCTGCTTACATCGCGTGCCAAGAAGATTCCTTGAATTGGATTCCACGCTTCATTCGAAGCACAGATGTGCCGGTGACTCGCTTTCGGTCCTCGCCGCAACGCAGTCAAACGCACTCAAACGCAAGTGTCTGAACCGGCCTTAACACTCTTCGTAAGTTTTCTACAAGTAGAGTAACGTTAAAACCGAAAATCTAAAATTCCTGCACGATGGACGAACAAAACAGAACCAGAGCGGTTGGAAAGCTGGAACCTTAAAAAGAAAAATGTAGGGTAAAATCTTGGAGTGAAGGAAAAGGAATTCCCCTTTGTCGTCACCATCATACGGAGCTCAATATTCGCACCTTTCGTGGTGTCGAAACATGGCAGGGAGCATTGAATAGCTTATTTATAGACACTAGATGTTTTCGAGAACTTGCTCGTGACCCTTGTTTTTTTCTTCTTTTTTTTTTGCAAGATTATTTACTCATTGCAAGAACGAGGAAGTAGCGCGAGGGAATATTTGAGAAAAGAATCCTCTGCATCAGGGACAGAATCCCCCCAGCGCCACTTTTCCTGAACTTCTCAACCTGGAATTTCAGCCACCTTTCAAAAGATGGCGCTTGTGCGCGTCGTCTGCTACAGCATAGGTTCTTTTTATTATTTAGGACAATTAGTATGCTTTAAAAAAATTACAAGCATAGAAAGTGGTTTTAATTAGAACGAGAAAAGCACTAATTGAAGAATCGTTGCTTAAATAGCTGCCTTCTTTTTTTAAACCGGTTTCTTGCGTACAGAGTCGAGCTTCAAAATAGTCCCATGATTTAAACATATTTTAAACAAATCTGAATATGAATACGAAAAAATCACGCTTCTAGTGAACCAGCTCAGTTCCTCTAGCATACAATTAAAACAAAATTAGGTCAGATGCCAGAACGCTGTCTGAGAAAACCAAGAACGCGTTAAGGGAATTCTTAGAAATTTTACCATAATCAAGCTGTGTTTACAAGAAAACGGCTGGCGTTGCACTTCTAATATTTTGTATTCTGAGTTCCTATGTTTACCACAAGCATGCCCTTAAATGTCGTTGCTGCGTTATGATGTGAAACTGAGTTACAAGACTTCAAAATCACATATAAAAGGCTCTTTTTGAATAAATATTAAAAAATGTGAGCGTGCTAATTAACAAAAACACGTATGCACGGAACTAGACGAGTCCTTCTTCTATTCATTAAAAAAATAAGAACACGTCTTGGATGCATTGTAAGTCTAGAAACTTGGAATGCATAGAGGTATGTCTTTGAAAATATCAAAACTTGCACTTTTTGTTTTCTTATTGTGCGTTAAGTTTTGAAAAATGCGTATCATATTTTGCACTAAAAGAGTGATGATGAATTGGCTATTTATTTGCAAAAAGAACGAAATACGTAACACGCGCACAGACGCGACATTTGGACAGCAAACAGGAGCGTTAGCAGAGCTGCCACCGGTATTATAGTTGGGGCCGTGGGACCGCCGCCTTAAAGGGGTACGGAAACGAAATGACGTGAGCGCGAGCTCTCTTCCTTTCGCTTGAAAGTCGGCCAGCGAGAAGCGCAATGCGTATCGCGCCGGTGACGTCAATAGTTCCTGCACTGCCAAGGGTACCGTAGTTGCGAGCGTTGCCGCTTGATGGCGTCAACGTGTGACGATCTCGCCTAGTAGTAATATCCGAGGACTGTACGTTCTAGCTTGCCCATAACGTCGTTCGCGACCATACCAGTATTTTATGTGCCACGAGCGTTCGGTTCACCGTGTTAGTTTCACGCCGCAAAAGTAGTAGCTCGAGGGAACCGGTAAGTAGAAATAACCGTTAGTACCCAGCAATGGCGAGGGGAGAGTGATCTACCCTCATGAATTATACTCTTTACTGGAATTCTTCTTTTTCATCTACCCTCATGAATTATAGTATTGAGTTCCCAGGGGTAACTTCTTCTTCTTCGGTATGATATTTGGTGGCTAGCGTTCACATGTTTCTGACTAGGTTTCTCACTTGGGGCGCTCCCAGAAGAAGGTGGTGCCTGTCCCTAGCCCATATTTATGCAAAAATATCGGCGCTAAAATTTCGTTTCCGTACCCCTTTAAAGCGATTCGGCTTGGAGCCGTATTTGTATGATCCTTCCGCATCGTCAACTTCTTCAGGACAGACACGCGAACCAAGCCTGGGAACAACCGAAGCGTCAACGAGCCATGCGCACGCGTTTGCGCGTCGCACGAGAGCTGAAACCACGGTGGCTCACTTCGTTTTGGCTCCTTCCACCAAGACGCCTCGGTATTGCGTTCAGGCCTAGGCAATCTATACCAGTGAGTGGACATACCGCTGTGGCGCTGCTTGCAGAGGCATGTTGTCGTCACGACATTCCATTGAAGCTTCATAACCAACTACCAGGTGGTTTTTGATTATCGTTTAATTCACTTTAAAATATGTTATCTTGCGTTTTCTAGCGCAATATTTATGTTTCTGTGGTTCTACTGCTACCTGCGTCCTTGGTTCAGTATCCCTTTGAACGTGCGCCACTTATTATGGACGCTAAATTCTTTGGTTCAGTATCCCTTTAAGTGAACCGAAAAGGGCAATCCCACAGAGCGGGGAATTGCTCCACGAGCGCGATGAAGTAAAAAGTTGCATCGTCGCACAACAAAAGGTTCGTCTTCTTCGTCTTCAATAGTTGGCGCCAAAAGATTTGGATTCCAATCCAAACGGCAAAAGTCAGCTTGTTGCCAGACTTAGCGCTTCAATTATACTAAAAACGCCGCGGTCCGCCGCCAAGGTCCGGGCAAAAAAAGTCGCTTGGCATTTCTCGGAAGCGCGGGCCGCGGACCGCCGGCGGACCTCGAATACCGGTGACGTAAGATCACGTGATACACGGCCCGCGGATTAAAAGAGCACGAGCCCGCGTGCTTGGCAAAGACGCTGAAAGCCAGGAGCCCGCGCTTGTAGCATCGGCTCCGTCTGGACTTAAAACGAAGTTTTGCTCGCACCAGTTCAGAGCACGTGGAGCAAAAGCTCGCGCTGCAGAACCCAGGGATCCTGGGTTCAATCTCCACCATAGCCTCCTATACTTCGTTTCACCTTATATCCGAGCGAAGGCAAATCTGAAAGCGCGAGCACGAGGGCTCCGTGCGTTCAGGCTTTGCTCGAGCGCGCGAGCTGGGGAGAAACGCAAAAAGCGCTGGTCTCGCGCTTCAAGCTTTGGCTTCGCTCGCAGATAAAGTGAAACGAAGTATATATACTGACAAAGCCTGGCAGATCACCACGAGAAGCGGCCGCCGAAATGGAAAAGGTGGAGCGGCAGACAATACGGATTAGAGTTCATGTATAGACGCTTTCAGGCAGCTGTGCATGGGCGCTGCCATTACCGACCTTCAGTTTTTGTTCCTGCTTATTCCGTTCGCTTCACTTCGTCGTTGTCACAGCAGGACAGGTTATTGCCATTTTAAGTGTTACTGTGTCCTTCTCCCCAGCATAGGCCTCTGTGGAGGTTCGTCAACGCCCGCTGTAGTGGCTCGGCAGCTCGGTAAGACTAAAGTCAGGTAAGACAAGAGAAGGTCGGCTATGGCGGCTCAATCTGGCGCGCGCTGAAAGCGTCTATAGACCTTTCCAATGTTTACAAAATCACAGTCCAGCGTGCGATCTTCACAGCCCAGCACGTGCGTGTTCGTCGCTTCGGAAAGCGAGCAAAGCACGCGCCATACGCACGAACGCTCAAAATGGCACCGGCCACAAGCTCGTTTTCGGAAAGGTCTATAGGCTCCCTACGGGAGCCAGAGTTGCGCGTTTGACTCCACGTGTCGCGTGCCGCCCTCGCCGCTATTCGCCGAGATCCGATCACGTGAGGAGCCGTATCAAGTGTCGTGCAGCAAAGTAGACATTGCACGCGCCCCGGCGTACGTTCCCCGGCTTTTGAGCGCGCCGCGTGCCTCGAACGCGCGGCGCTGCTATTCGCCGAATTCAGTCACGTGAGGAGCTGAATCCATATGCCATGCATGAACGCGCAACTCTGGCTCCCGTAGGGAGCCTATTGGGGAGGAGATCGAACAGTCACGCCTCTAGCGGTGCGCTTCAGCTGTGGGGACAACAAACCGTATTTTCTTGTTTGTTTTTGATCCGAGAAATCGAAGATTACGATTCGAAGGCCACTCCTCGTGCGACCAAAGCACTGGTCAGAGCGAAGCGCTCGTGCCCAGGCCGTGCTCGGCCAGGTTTAATTTCTTTGTTATGCTGTGTTGGTAAACACCGGGCTGTGGAGACAACAAGCTCGATAAAGCGCCCCCTATAGTTCGATCTCCTGCCCAATACAGGAACTCTAATACGGATGAGAGGAGAGTCACGTGACCGGCACCCCGCAGCGGCGAGACGCCGAAACACATTTCTCCCGAGCGAACAAATGCATTTCGGGTCCTCGCCGCTGCAAAAGCTGTGCGCTGATGTCCAGGTTCCCCGAGAAATGTCTCTTTTATGCTCTGTGCTACCAGATCCTCGCGCCCCAAATCTGCGACCGGGCATTTTATCGCTCCGTCGTCGAACTGCCAGGCTTTGGGAGTATAGAGGAGGCTATGTCTCCTCTCCTGCCCGTTTCGATCTGGATGAGCATCGTACCGGCGTGCGGTCGTGTATCACTACTGCTTGATGCACATTAAAGACCCCAGGCTAGCGGTTGTACTTTACTGGCTAAATTTCTCATCTACAGCTGGGAGACTCGTCGCCCATTGAGGCAGACCAAGTTCTAGGCTGTATAAACACACACACAACCCATTTTCTTTTTCGCCAATAGACGCTGGTCAAGGAAAACTGAAAAAGCCGACAAAGAAGAAGCGAACGCGTATAGATCGCGTTTGGAGGAGAAAAGGAAGAAGACGCGCATGAAAACAAGGTCGCAATTTTTCCTCGGATTTTCAATGGACCTCTTGGCGAATATGTGCTGCCACCTAGTCACGCGAATCGGTTCGAGACTAGGTGACTGGAAAACAACGCGCGCCCAAGGCCTCTCCCACCCGTTCCACACCCAAAACGTCAGCTACATCCTGTTCACCCATTGAGGCGATGTGACCTAGATACGGCTCCCCCAAGCTCACCTTTGTCCCCATCGTGCGTAATCTTCCGCCCCGAGGTCGACACAACGAAACCGCTCAAAGGCGAGAAATGCAAGATGGCGGATTGTTTGGAACTAGATACTCTCGAACCCAGGCGCATGAAATACTCCGCGCATGCGCACCGCGTATTTCTACAAAAGGTCCATTGCCTTTCATCTAAAAAGCAAGTGCTTCCTGGCTCTCCAACTTGTTTCATCGACAAATTATAGCTTTTTGGAGACGGAATGTAGGATGAAGAAAACTATGCCTGATGCTGAAGTCACACCTTCGAAATCCACCGAAGACCACTCCTACTCGTCTCAGGCAAATCAGGAGCTAGGTGGGAACCCCTCAACGGCCACAAATAAGCGTTCTTCGTCAATTTCCCTCACGCAAGCTGACCCAACACAGAGCCAACTTGACTCTACCACCATGGATATGGATCTCCAAATTATTGACGACAAAAAGGGATTCATCTTGATCGCGAACAAGAAGCGCCGCCACTTTAGTGGCAGTGTCATCTTAAAATCCACTATACAGACACCAGAACACCCCGTAGGTCTCACTGTGATCTTCTCTCTAACCAATCCTGAATAATCCTTGATAAAATTGAACATGAACAAAGCGTCCGACGCCTTCGAACTCCATTGCCGGGAGTGCATCCTAATGGTACCGTCCAAACAAAAGGCTTAATCTTATCGCAGTGGACACACGAAACTCGCTCGCTACCAAAGTACTGCTGCAACTCACTAAGCTTTGTAGAATGGACGTTAGGGCTCATGAACCAGGACCACGATCTGCTGCAGTAGGGGTCATACAGGGCGTAGAAAAGGACGTCGCTGATTCAGACATGCAGAAGTATATGTCTTCAGATATACCCATCTTTCATATTATGCGACTGGGAGACTCTACATCTGTCAAAATAACGTTTGACTCAACCATTCTGCCAAGATATGTGCTCTTATCTCGAGTCCGATATCAGGTGTGGCAATTCGAGGAGCGTCCTTTGAAATGCAGAAATTGCGGCCGCTATGGTCACAAAGGCGAAACTTGCGAAAAGGAAGAAACCTGTCCCAGATGCGGGGAGGGGCACAGCAGAGCAACATGTCATGTTGATCACCCGAAATGCATCAATTGTGGAAGTCAGCATGACGCACTCACACCCACTTGTCCAGTGCGAATTGAACAGCAGAAAAAAAAAAAAAAACTGAGCTTCGCAAAAACACTTTGGGACTGTCACAGCTCCTGCAAGTGACACCATCACGCAAGGGCAACAAGAGCAGCCCACGACAGAAACGCGCTCTGAAAACGTGTGAAAAAACCAAGATATAGAAACACAGCGTTCTTTAAATTCTGCGCCTAAGAAACCTTTTAGAGATATTTTAATTGGCAACTCTCCATCTAAACCCCCTCCAAAAAAACTATGTGCAGGGTAGTACACCCATAAAATTGATGGAAGTTCACCATGCAGAGTCGAGGGAAAAGCCGGCAACTCAAAAGAATCACACCTCCTAAGGGTGGTAATCTTGCCTCTGTCTCTCTCCCCAAGCCTGTGTCCGACAGAAGAAATGTATCAGAAAACAGAGACTCCCTATGTAACACAGCCTTAACTATGGTTCTTGATTTTGTCAGAGGCTTTCTTAGACGAAGCAACTACACTTGGGCTCCGATAGTACTCAGTCTGGTAGATTTGATTTCGCCAAATCTTCTAGATTGTCTCAATTAAGTGGACCATTTCATGATATCCTCGATCAAACTACTGTCTCCCAATGGAATTCAAATGGTATTCGCTCAAAAATGTCAGACGTCAAACAACTTGCGCATAAATACTCTTTCTTCCTGCTAGAGATATCAGAAGCTCGAATAGATGATAGTTCAAAAATCTTCGAATCTCGGGATATTCGTTTATTACATCAAAAAGGACAAACGGGGCAAGTCGGGCGTTAATAGGTATCCGGGTTGACCTTGTCTCCACCGGGCATGAGGTCTCCCCAGATGAAACAAACGAATATGCGTGCGTGATTGTAAGAAACAAATTAAAAACATTTACACTCATTTCCGCATATATTTAGCCTCAAGTACCATTTGATGTTGGCCGTCTGGAAGCCCTATTAGAGGCGACTCCTTCCCCTCGTATATTGTGCTTTTAACGCTCACCATCAACTTTGGGGGTGCAGGTATAGCCACAAGCGAGGTTCTGCGCTAATCGGTATCAGTAAAATATTTAATTTGTGCCTCTTAAACGACGGCAGCGCGACTTTTCACAGGGTAGAGAGTAGCAGCGCACTAGACCTAACTTTCGTATCAGAGGAGCAGTACCATAATGTTCGCTGGACTACTGACCTTGAAAGTAGAGGAAGTGGCCACATGCCGCTTCTAATATTTTATTATGGATTTATTTAGCGCAAAAAGACTCATACTTTGACTGCCACAAACTGGGAAACTATTACTGAACTTGTGAACGAGTCTATTAACGCTATCACGTTGGATAAAGAATGCTTTAAAAAAATCTACATTTCGAACAACAATGCCATTCGACAGAAATTATATAGATTCAGAGTACGAGAAACTACGAGCTATCAGGCGAAGAGTAGGAAGAAAAGCAAAGAGAACAAAGAGACTTGAAGATCGGCGAGCTGAAAGGAGAGCGCAAAAAAAGGTCAGACGCCATTTAGATTCCCTTGCGCGGAAATCATGGCGAGAACTATGTGCATCATTAGACGCTAAAAACAGCCTTGTAAAAATGTGGCGAATAGTTCGTGGAATTAGATGCCAGACACACCACCAACGCTACCCCTTCAGAGCTATTGCTCTCAGAGAACACTGCACTGAGCTCGAAATCGCTGAGTCCTATTGCAAACTAATATCAAACAGCGCAGCTATAGACAATAATAAACCACACAAACCTCCCGTGCAAGTTGACTCCAGACTCGATCAGCCATTCACATTGATTGAACTTGACAGCGCACTACAAAATACCAAGAAAAAGTCTTCGCCTGGTCCTGGTGGAGTAACGTATGCTGCCCTTTCTCGACTGAAGAACACTCCACGGCGTATTACTTGAAGTATTCAACACATCCTTTACAAATAGCTCAGTCCCCCCTGAATGGAAAAGAGTCAAGATTATGCCTATTTTAAAATCGGGTGAATCTAAATTTCATTTAAGATAATACAGACCTATCGCTCTCACAAGTTGTATAGGAAAAGTTATGGAAAAAATGTTACTTATAAGGCTAAACTGGTACCTAGAAATTAATAACATATACCCTGAAGTAATGTCTAATTTTAGACCCGGTCGGTCAGCAGCAGATAATGCAATAGACTTAGTTACTTGTGTAGAACACGGAATATCACAAATGCAAACAACAATAGCAATCTTTCTCGACATTAGCAAAGCGTTCGAATGCATTCAACACGCTACCATATTAACGGCTTAATCTGAACACGGGATTGGTGGCCAAATATACGCATAGATCCAAGATTACCTTTATGAAAGAACTATATTCATGGATACAATGGAAGGTTGCACCTCTCATCATAATGTTAGTATGGGTGTCCCACAGGGTGGCGTCCTCAGTCCGACGCTATTCAATTTAAGTTTGATATCAATCGTGCAACATCTACACCAAGGATTGAATATTACTATCTATGCAGATGATGTTTGCATATGGACGACTATACTTCGTCTCACCTTAGTATGGACTATTGTTAGGCGCGCGTGCTAAAAGCGCGAGCTAGTCGCTTTCAATGAAGCCGCGGCGGCTGCACGAGCGCTCGTGCAGCATGTGCTGTAGTCAAGGCAGTCAAATCTGGCCGCTCGCACTAGCACAGCCTTCGCGTTTAGTCCATGCTAGGGTGAGACGAAGTATAACCAAAATCGCTTTATCTTTCAAAGGAAGCTTCAACAGGTCCTTCGAATAATCAGTAATTTCCTTCATTCACGCGAGCTCAGCCTCTCACCTGAAAAACAGTAGCAATGGCCTTCACGCGCATGTCAATGAAAAGATTTCCTTTAGTTCTTGCAGAAAAATTGATTTCTTATGCTTCCCAACACACATTATTGGGATTCACTGTTGACAGGAACCTGACATGGACACCCCACATCAAGCAATTGAGAAAAAAGGTAGACTCCGCGTGTCTTATTCTTCGCTGTTTGACCGGTAGATCCTGGGGTAAATCATCATATTCCATGCTCAGATTACAAAATTCTCTCGTGAATGGCTTGCTGCGATATTCATTACTTGTACTTCACACATGTGCGAGCATCATGAAGAATCTCCAGGCTGGACGGAATAAATCTTTACGGTTATGTCTCGGATTGCCACCAGACTCACCCACGATACCAACACTTGCCGAAGCCGGACAATTTCCGATTGAAATAATGCGTATTCAGGAAATTCTCCGCGTGTATCTCAGATATAAAAGTCAGCATCGTCAACATCACCTTACGAATGCACATTTGAGGCGCCCGAACGCGAAGATTTCATCGCACTTCGCACTTCTACGGCATGATATCCCACAATTTGCTGTCTTCTCCGAAGCTACACATTGTCCACCTTGGATCTTGTTTCCACCCATTGTGTCTTTACACATAAATGGGGTTGAGCAGAAATCCTCACAGTTCAAACTTGTTCTGCTACAATACACATTATCACACATACATACTAGATACCCGGACTTTATGCATATATTTACCGACGGATCAACAAGTGAAAGCTCCTCGTCCTCAGGATTGTTTATCCCTTCTCTAGAATTAGTTCAGTCCTTCAAACTCTCAAGAAGAGTATCGTCCACTGCAGGCTGAACTCCATGGCATTAAAAAAGCACTGCCGCACATCCTGGACTGCAGTCTACGGCAAAAATGGGTAATCTTTTCAGACTCACAAGCAGCACTACAATGCTTAAAAAAACATAGCAGATCAACTAATCCGGCGCTCGTTTCTGAACTTCTATTTATTCACGCCACGGCAGCAAACAATGGACAACACATTGTGTTTCAGTGGGTGCCAGGTCACTGTGGTCCTCCCGGAAATGATGCAGCAGACGCTGCGGCTGCTTGCGGACATAACGTAGAGCTTTGTGAAGACGTACCATTCACAAAAGTGGACTGCCGTCAACTCATTAGAACATTAGGAAGAAACCTTTTCCTTGAGACCTGGACATCTACATATTACCACACCTTCCCTTATCGCATTAACCCCCTTTTACAGAACTTTCTGCCAAAAGGTCTCCCTAAAGATCTAGACACCCTTCTTCATCGGCCAAGACTAAACGTATCCTACACAAATGAGCACAAATCGAAATTGGGATTTATATGCAGCCCTAAATGCAGTGCATGTAACATACCAGAAAATATTGAACATATCATTTCCGACTGTCCACTCTACAACACTGAACGTGCGGAGCTCCAGAATCTTATGCCAAGTCCCCATACTAACGACATGAGTATATCATCAATTTTGGGCCAATGGCCGTCGCCATCTGTCCAGCGCAAGGCCTTGAAGAGCATTTCAGCATTCCTTGAAAATACAGGCCTGGTAAAGAGACTTTAGTGATAAAACCTGCTTATAACTTTTACCTTAACGATAATGGACCTCTTGGCGAATATGTGCTGCCACCTAGACACGCGAATTGGTTCGAGACTAGGTGATTCGAAAACAACGCGCGCCCAAGGCCTCTCCCACCCGTTCCACACCCAAAACGTCAGCTACATCCTGTTCACCCATTGAGGCGATGTGACCTAGATACGGCTCCCCCAAGCTCACCTTTGTCCCCATCGTGCGTAATCTTCCGCCCCGAGGTCGACACAACGAAACCGCTCAAAGGCGAGAAATGCAAGATGGCGGATTGTTTGTAACTAGATACTCTTGAACCCAGGCGCATGAAATAGTCCGCGCATGCGCACCGCGTATTTCTACAAAAGGTCCATTGTGACAGTAGCTGCTTTATGAATATCTGTGCTTATGAACGTATTTGTGACTGTGACTGATCACCATGAATGCGAGTGTGACTCTGTGACAATGAAAGTGTTCTGACTGACCGCACAAAGAGACGTCGCCATTTGAAATGTGTGTGGGCGTTTACGACGAAGTGTGTGTCCCGCTTCTCTTTTCCCTCCTCTTCTTCTGACACTCTTTTATCCTTTTTCCCATTCCCGAACGGAGTAGCCAGTCGAGGGTACTCCTTGGCTTACCTCTCTCTTCTCTCTATCTTTCTGTTTTAATAAAAAAATGATCGTGGGGGATCGGTGGCCAAGTGGACTAGCGCACACCAGCTCGCAGCACGTGGAGCGAAAGCTCGCGCTGCAGAACCCAAGATCCTGGGCTCAATCCCCACCCTTGCCCGTTTCGATCTGGATGAGCATCGTACCGGCGTGCGGTCGTGTGTCACTACTGCCTGGTGCACGTTAAAGACCGCAGGCTAGCGGTTGTACCGCACTGGCTAAATTGCTCATCTACAGCCGAGACACCAGACGCCCACTGGGTAGACTAACTTCCGGCTGTGTAAACATAAACACAATAATTTGCTTTGCTTTGTCGCGGAGCCTGCTTCGCCGTATTCCATACGTCGTGCTTGAAATGCCACATGTGCGTAAGGTGCTGCTGGATTATCGGTGACTGGCGGTGAACGTTAATTCTGAGTAGGAACTCCGAGAATCACTAGAGAAAGCATAATTACAGCACTGGTCGAAGACCCGAATGCTGACTCTCCCCGAGGTAATGCCAGGGCGCAAAAATCGCAGGATATGAGCATTGCCTTGTTTATTCATTTGATGGCCATTAAAGCAATAATCTGCTAATTGTTGACAAGGTTCTTTCTTGGTATCTTCTTTTCTCACGTGGTGCTTAGAGATTCACCGCAGGGCAGCTGGTGAAAAGACACGCCAGGAGTCTTCCCGAGCCGGAATCGCAGTTTGGAACATAACGATAGATCATCGCTGGAGGGTGGAACTGCGACTCTAGCTGGTATTCAGTGGCGGCCATAACTGAGCCCCTTGCTGCTGAGCACTTGGTATGCAATAAGTAGCAGGTCGCTCCGAACATGCGCTTTGAAGTAACCTGTATTTGGCGCCCCCACGTTGAATGGTGCTCATACTTTTTTCTGCGACAGAAAATGCCGCAAGAGAAGAAGCGATCGCGCCTATCCAGTCCGGCCGTGGTAGAATGTATACGAAGCTCGCGCTGGAGGCCGGACAACGGAAGCTCGATCCTCCCTGCCATTCTGACCAACATTCGCATTCTCACCTTGCCGTGTCCATACAGCCGCCCAGGAATTTCAGTCAGGGAAGGGTCTTGGCTGGGATAAATCATACCGCTGTCGTATCGCAGACGTCAGCATCCATCGGTGCTTGCGTCCATGCAACGGCGGCTGTGTGCTCGATGAACACCGTCACACGGTCGAAAGAGACACTGTTCCCGCGGGATTGAAATAAAAGCTCTGGAATGTTTATTCATTACGAACGAGGCTTAAATCAACGCAACAATTCATAGAATGCTTTCACAGAGCAATAGACGATATATGTATTACGTATTCTGCCGCTTTCACATTCATTCCACGCAGTCGAACACTTTGGTTTTCTCACTCCGTCATTCTCTCGCACAATTTTAAGCAACGGTAGGCCAAAAATAGAACAGCTAAAACACAACATTTTTCTTTTTTGGAAAGACTCAGACAGCACAGAGATTGTTCAGGCTCGGCCTAACAGTCGATTTATACGGAAGGAAACTGAGGGAGAGAAAGAAATGAGAGCGCGAGGGAACGTCAGAGCATCGAGCTTTGATTGGAAGAATTAGTGGGTATACTTCGTTTCACACTATCTGCGAGCGAACCCAAAGCTAGAAGCGCGAGACCAGCGCTTTCTGCGCTTCTCTCCAGCTCGCGCGCTCGAGCAAAGCCTGAACGCACGGAACTTTCGCGCTCGCGCTTCCAGCTTTGCCTTCGCTCGCACATAAGGTGAAACGAAGTATAGACGCAAAGGCTGGCCGCCTTTGTCTGCTCAACCAATACCACCTAGAACACAAGGCCTGCGTGTTTCCTCCTCTAAACGTCATCACTAGTAGATCCCCTCAGCGCCCTTTAGGTAGCCCGGATGAGCACCGTCGTCTGCTACATCATCGGCGACATCGTCTGCTCCATCGCCTGCTTCAGTGGTTTGTGTAGCAGATAATGAAACAGATGCTCACGCCGAGTGTCCGTTGCTATAGCATACGATGAAGTTAGACGTTCACGTGGGGCGTCAAATGCATGAGTGAAAATGCCTTACTGCTGTGCGAAGGGCTGCAAAGCCCTTCTCTGGACGCTGGACGCTGGGACGCCATTTTCGAGGGCGCTGTTTATACTCCGGGTCGCTGCTTTGAAGCGTTCTTCCGCAGAACGAGCGCGCGCGCTAGAAATGCTCGTCTCAAAGCAAGGAGCGCGTGCTAGCTCGCTCTTGTGGCCGAGGGAGTGTTCGCGTGCGCGTTGCAAATGAACTGGAAGCTCGCAATCAGCTCGCGCTCAGCAGTCACGCACACAGCTGTGGCCGCAGGTGAATGCGACGTAGTTGCGACGCGGCCCATACTCTCGTCAAGCTTCAGCCTGTTTGCCGCTTGGGGCGGGTCGGGGATCTACTAACGAAACGTCATGCGCAGGCCTTGTCTTCTAGGTGGTATTGGCTCAACCCACCGTCCACTCAGAGCGCGCAAGAGCGTCTTCTGCTCCTCGCGCAGCGTCTCGCGATCGAGCGCCGGACGCCGGCATTCGAACGCGTTCGAACATTGAGATGAGACCAGGATGTATGGTTGAGACAAAGGCAGCCGGCCTTTGTGCCTACCCACTAATCACTCCAATCAGAGCTCGACGCTCTGACGTGCCCGCGCGCTCTCACCTCCTCCACTTTTCTCCGTATATGGTGCCCTAATGTACTTTTGTTAAGGGTGATGCCATTCTTTGTAGTATCCGATATCGACGACACGCGCTCACGAAACAAATGCAAAAAAAAAAAAAAAATATCCGAAAGACTTTATTTTTTTTTGCGCTCACCAGGACAAAAAAAAAAAAAATGCATGGCAAGCAAAACGGACAGATGACACCACCCTAAGCAAAAGTGCACATGAAGGCACCCTAGGTCGACCGCGTCCCGGCGATGTGGCTCCCCCCGCATGCAAGCTTTGGGTTGCCCGCTCCTCTTGAGATCCCGGGCCGAAGTGAGCTGGGCCGTGGACGATCGCAGCCTGCGACTGCTTAGCGGTTGTCGATGAGCGTCTGAATTTGAAGGACTAGTTCTCGGGCGATCTGAAGCACCGCCTTGGCGTCGTGGCGCTCAGCCATTTCTGCGAAAATGAGCCCGGAGGAGAGGCCATCAGTTTGACACCAACGAATATGTAAGTTGAAAACTTCGTACACGTATGGGGCCGCTGCTCGCCATATTACGGAGTTTTAAGGCAGCGTTACCACAGGCTACAGTCACTTTACCGCAGGCTACCACCAGCGATATTTCTACCGGCGCGCCGGGAGCTTTTATGTGACTGTGGTAGACTGCGGTAACAATATGCTAAGACTATAGAGTTTTCGTAGACCGAGTTTCCCCCTCCGCTAATCCCTCTGCAACGAAGAAACCACTACTGCGCCTGCGTGCTGATGGCCTTGACTGTAGAGTTTTGGGTATCGCAGCAGGTTTCGGAAAGCGTTGCGGGACGGCGAAAACGATGTATAAAAGCTACCTAATATCATTGTCAAAGCTAGCGCAGTTTCCAAAATGCTGCTCTGCACTTCTGCGAGCACGTCTTGCGTCTGCTTAGCGGTTGCCCTTTCTATCTTCCCTCGCCCTTGCCGACCTCGCATCTTTACTTATTGATTGAAGAAAGCACTCACGGAAGGAAGATAAGCCACCCGCACCGATCGATAACCAGTTAACGTTTACGCGACACAGAGACTGATCGTGCCGAAAAGCCGACCAACCGTTGAAAAACTTGATAATGTCTGTGAAGTCCATGTTGTTCTCGAGGATGATGTCCCTGTAATACTCGACCATGGCTAAGGCGATGAAAAGCACGAAGTTCCCAGAGGCCACGTGCTTCGCGGCCCAGATGGTCTCCCAGACGCTGAAGACGTCCTGGTACACCAGCTCTGAGGAAGAGACCCAGGCTTACTGTTCCGAGACTGCGTACACAAGGCCCGTGCGCAGAAATACAGTCCTCGTTTATTGACGCCTTCATCTTTCGTCGTGGCCTTCAAAACACGTCCGACTACATCGCGTTGGCTCTAAAGTCCGGTCCAAACACCTACGAAGCCGTGGCACATCAAATAATTGTGCGGGTCTTGCGTGGGCCTGTGCAACACGACCTAAAAGACAAGTCCTGCGTTTACCCCCCCCCCCCCCCCCCCCCTTTTCCCAAAACGTCTGCCTTCCACTGTACTACCCGACGCGCGATACGGGCGCTCGCAAAATCTGAGGTGGTTTCCGTAAAAATGCAACCCTGCACACACACACACACACACAAAAAAAAAAAAAAAAACGTAGTAATTTTGTGATCTCCACGTCTGATCTGCGCAAAGAGGGCGGTGACGGTACGCTCACCCCGCTTGAAGTCCAACAGAAACCAGCGGTAGCAGAAGTAGAAATGTGTATAGTCCCCGTTCTGATGCATGAGCTCGAACATCTCCCCATCCAGGATCTGCAAAAAAACGAAACAATGAACAGGCCTCGATATGTCGAACTTACCTTTTACAAACTTAGCAACTATTATGGCTTATACTAACGATTTAGGTAACTATGCAGCTAATTATCTCATCCCATTCGTGCCCCGAGGCCCGGCGCTATCAATAACGTACATGAACATGCGTTATCCCGAAGGAATGATTTTCTCTATTGCAGGTGTCCTGCATTTTTAGTATAGAAACAAACTTTCCGTATACTACATCTTTGGCGTTCAGATCGTTTGAATACGGATTTGATAAAATAAAGCGAAACCCACTTGAGGGTGGATATGGTATCCAAAAATGTTCGCGCCTGTCATCGTGTAAGAGCACTTTGTTGAACCGACTTCGGGGATGTCCAAACCATCGTCACGGTATACATACCGTGCCGATGGCCGTCCGCTATCGGCACGGTATACCGTGGCGATGGCGGACGCGTGTACTTCGTATACGCATTACAAAAACTAAATCGGGCCTCCTTACTTGGATCAGGGATCGCATGTTGGCGAAGTGGTGGTCCATGGCACCCCCATGGGGGAAGTTGGCAGCCATGCGCTTCATCAACTCACAAAAACAGCTGTAGGTCAGCATTTCTGTGGATACAAAGGGTCAAGGTGTGAAGGAACTCCTTACCGCTCGAAGCAGAGGGCATTTCCCGAACTTCCACCACTATTTCGTGCAACGGCCGATGCCCTGGTCATTAGCCCACGCGTGCTTTCCGACGGACGCTGCAGGCTAACAGTGCACCTATGGCCTATCCCTCGTCGCTACGGCGTGCATGACGTACAAGAAACGAGATAAGTCGAAGCGTGTATACACTCTGACCTGAACGGCAACTGCGACGCAGCGGCGGTTGCACGAATGTCATCATCATCATCATCATCATCATCATCATCATCATCATAATGCCTTTATTTGTGCCAATCAACAACCAACAAAGGTCTACAATGTGGCACAGTGAAAAAATTGCACAGCTGTCCGCGCGCAAGGGACGCGAAACTACCCGCTCGTGCCGTGATGCTTGTTCCACACACCCGGCAAACACCCGTAGTTCACTGGCTAAACCGCCTATCTACAGCATGAACGAGGCTCGCTCTATTTATGTAAAAATATGAAACGTATGTGTTTGCCTCCCATGCGCATTTACAGGTCGCCATGTTTGAGTTCGTGGCGGCTTAGCGGGCGACGACGGCGAGTTTCCACAATGCTTCTGCAACGTGCATTTAACATCGCCGTCGTTTTGGAGAGGCGGTAAGCAGTAGTTTGCTTTCAGTATGCGCTGCGAAGACTGACGTCAAAGAACCACATGTTGGTCCAATCCATGCCCCTCCTTTCTTGATTAGGAGCTCGATCAGTTCACTCACATCCTCAGTGTTTCGTGTCTTTGGTACCCTATCAGGTGGATGACGTGCCACCCCCCACCCCCTTTTCACGCTTGCAGCGTCACATAATTAGTAAAGATCCATCAAAGAGACCGAAGTGATTTGGTACAAGACTGCCAATTGCTTTTATCTCCCAATGAAGCGCCGATATGTGGCAACGTGCGAGCAGAAGGCGACTGTTGGAATAGTCTTTAGACCTTAGCATCGCTTATCACTAGGGCGAAAGGTGCTGAATCACTGAGCTGTGGACGCATGCGCAGCGTCCGATATTCTGCACAGCAGATCAACAGCGCATGCTCAGAAGGCGTTAGCAAGCAGCAGACAGATGGCAGTGCGCAAAAGGCGATTTTTGCAAAGCTTTTCATTAGGGTCATAGCAGAGAGGGTAATAGAGAGAAAAAATGCCCTCTCCCTCTCACCCCGCATGTCGTCTGCTCCGCCGAGTGGGCAGTACCTGGCATCCGGCTGGCGTGCAAACTCTGTTTAAAATCGCGTCATTTTGGAAATTTCAAGTGCAGATGCGCAGATTTTTTAATGCCAGTTGTCGAGTAATACTATGCTAGATAAAAAGACTAACAGGGTGCAATTGCGCTGTTACCTGCGTGCAAATAAAACAAAATAGGGAAAACTGTGTCAGATTGGCCGGTCTCTCCGTCGAAAAGTAAATCCGGTTGCTGTACCTTTTTTATTATACAAAGTTCGTACTGGTGTAGTCCATTAGCGACAATGAGTGGAAGTCTGAAATAATAAATAAAAACCTGCTCTCCTGCCGCAATACACGCAGTAGTTGAGGGTAGTACTGCCGGCTGATCATTTACAGAAATAAAACAACAGAGAGCTATAGACCAGTTGCTCTCGGGCAGGGGGCGCGAGCGCGTCCAAGTGACGCGACCATGTTATGCTCGCAGCACTATCCAGGCGGCGCTGTAACGTTCCAGGTTCCAATGCAGGCATCTCAGCATCTGTAGACGCGCGGTAACAAAACGTCTAAAAAAAAACTAAAATAAAATAAAAAAGTATGCAGCTCGCGACCTCAGCGTCCCATTCAGCTTTATTATTTTATTGCGTTTTTTCTTAGCTTCCATGAGCCCGTATGTTTCACTTCACGTGATAGCGGAGCTGAAGCTACTTGCAAAAACATGTTCCCCCGAACGATGCTCGCACTGCACGAGCGCGCGTGCTAGGAAGGGGGACTGCAAGCTCGGAGCTCGCTCTTGTAGCCTCTGCTACGCTGGCACTTAGAATGGAGCGGAGTATAAAAAACTAGTTGGGAAGCGTGATGACGCAAGTTCGAAACGCGAGCCAAATATTTTATTTTGCTCGCCTGGAGCGCTGCTCAAATGGAGTAGCCATAACTATTCTAAGAACGCGAACCACTTCACAACGGCAGCCACGAGCGAGAGTTCGATGTTCCGTACAGCCCGCCGGTACAGCTCAAAGATGGAGAGTGGCAACCTCCCGGTTTGTCGTCTGCTAGCGGAGTCGGGCGCGTGCCCTCTCTCTCGTTTTACCCCGCCGAACCCGCTGAATTTCCCGGATGTATGGAGAGGGCGCCGCTGTCGAACAAAATGTTGCCGCCCAGAGAGCGCTAAATGGAATGGTCTATAAAGCAACGCGTTGTTTATACAAACAAGCCCGCGTTTACCCACACCAGGTGCGGGCATTGCGCGTGCGCAGAAACCAGGTTCGCGCGAGGTTTAGCGTCTGCGCATGTGCCGCGCCGAGAGCAGCGCCACACCAACGGCGTGACGCGAGGGCGGCGCGCTAGTCTATTCGTCGAGCAAGTGCTCCAAAATGCGTCTTAGGCGCATTCGAACGCGAGGAACGCCAATCAAAGGGCAGCATAGAGAACACGCATAGTACGCGTGATGACGAGGCAGGCAAGCAAGCGCCATCATTGGTTGAGGTCTGGGGGAGACAGAAGCACACGCATGGGCTCATCTGAAGGGTAAACAAACGCACGAGGTGCGCAAAGAGCAGAAGAACTTGCACGTTGTATATTCCGCAAGTTGGTGTACACGCACCGTCGTCGAAGATGACCAGCAGGGGCGCTACGAGGTCGCACATGCCTTGCACGTAGCCCACGTCTAGGTGTTCCCAGACGTAGCTGCAAGAAGGGGGGTAACGCCGCTCAAGTCGCCGCTCCCAGGGTAGGGAGAGTCTCGGGCGCTCACGTGCACATGACGTTGCGCAGCTTCTCCAGGTTGGGCGGCGTGAAGTACCAGTAGTTGCGGTCACAGCGCTGCACGTCTTTGTCGATGCGGTGTAGGTTCAGCGAGAACAGGTCCAGCAGGTCCGTCTGAGGAACACATGTCCGCGCTCGAGCTCTATCCAGAGAACAGGCGTCTTTCTCTCTCTCTCCCCCCCCCTCTCTTTTTCTGTCTACGCACTCGCAGATCGTAAAGCCCAACGATAAGATTCATGCCTCGCATTTACTATACCTTAAGCTGAGACTAGAAGCTCCGCATTCAGCGCGAGCTTTCTGCCCTTTATAACACAGGTGCAAACGCGTAGGCACGCGCAACCAAAGCACTAGAGAAGCCAGCGAGTTCGCGATAAAGGCGGAGCTTCTAGTCTCAGCTTAAAGGGGCGGTGCAACGATATTCGTTTTGAGCGTTTTTCACTTTGTATGAGCTTACTGGCACTAGTGGGACCCAAGTACACTCGCATGCAACGTCACTGACCAAGAAACCTCTTTGTTGCGGTGGAATTTCAAGGAGAAAGCGAGCGTTTTCTTTCAATCTCTCCTTCGCAAATTTTGATGACGTACCCTGGTGGTAGCAGCATCCTCCAGGGACGATATCTAAATGCGGCTCATAGATTGGACCCGAGCGTTGCTTGGGCACTCGATTTGGGCTCGTGATAATTGATAGCTCGAGAAGCATTCGGCTAGTGGCCTGTGTCCAATCGCTGCAACGACGACAATAGCCGAGCCATAACAATGTCTGGAACTCAGCGCATGTCCTGTGCTTTGCCAACCCCAGCGCGTGGCTATGATCAACATTGGCGGCATATAATCGGCTCCAGATCACGTGGCCGCTTGTTCTGGCTGCGAGTTGAGGGGGTGAACGCTGCTCGTTTTTCTTTAATTTTTTACTGGGACTTCTATTGCGTGGGGTGAAAAACGAACGCGTGTTTCATAGGTCATTAACGTCAGGAATCCGTTCTAAGCGGTATTTGCGCAAAGTACAAAAATTGTTGCATCGCCCCTTTAAAGGGGTCCTGCAAAGCGTTTCTGGCCATTTTTTTTACTTTTCTCCGCGTTCGTTTGAACTAGTGAGTAGTCCTCGAGCAACACATTACAAATAAAATAAAGAAGAAATATTATGTATTTTAAGCATAAGAAGTAAAAAAAGTTCAAAATTTTGAGCACTTTTCTTTCTGTTTGTTGATGACGCCTTTGGTATAAACCAATAGATAACCAAAACGACAAGAGCGTGCAACAACCATGCGCGATCTTCCTAATTTTTGGAATTAACATCCATTATGAAGATGTTAATACCCCACCGATTTACGGGTATTCAAAGCAAAAAAAAAAAAAAAAAAATTGAGTAAGAATCAAGCGCTTGAAAAGATCAGAAGGGGTCACGTGCACCTATTCAGCCAGTCCTACCTGTAGAATTATGTCGTCATTATCCGACGCTCTAGGTTAGACCGTCGGATAATGACTAGAGCCAATAAATGAGCTGCGCTCCGCACTCCGTTCCCCGACATTGTTGTGGGCGCCGACATTTTGATTCGTATGCAGAGCAGACGCAACTGCCGATCGTCATGATTCAAAAAAGCGACTTCCTCAGCATTAGATTCGGTGTTAGGAAGGTCATGTAATATTGCTTTGCTCTGTCACGAGCAGTTTAAACCTTTGTAGAAGGCGGAAAAGCGTTTCCTGTGATTTCCGATAAAGCTTCAGGTAACTGGCAACCATGATTTTAAGATACAATATGGCCAAGTGTCGCTGCTCTGAAGCGTAGCTTATTTAGTGGCACTAATGACGACATAATCACTGAACGCTCGTGTTTGTCACTGATAGGCACGCCCTTCCAAGCACCATTTGGTTTTCTTCGTCCTTTTGCAGTGCCCCTTTAAGGGTGAACGGAGTAGAGAAGAACACTGACAATCCTCTCGTGATTCGTGTGAGGCACGTGCCACGAACGAGTGCTCGAAAAAGCAAAATGGCGTCTCGTTAGTCAAACCCGGTGCTGCGTATTTCATTTACAAGGCCAGCTCGAGGCAGGCACATTGTGCATTGGCGGATGTATCATTGCTTGTAAACACACACAAGCAAACACACACACACACACACACGCACGCACACGCACACGCAAACAAACAAAGAAACAAACAAAATAAGAACAAAAAAACACGTCAAGAAGCCTGTTGAGTAACCGACACGCGGGTGGCAAATAGTTCATTAGAACCTTTTCAAAAGTCAGTCTATCCACACTACCCCAAGCCAAATCCAACGCCCTAATGGCGGCAAGACACATTTTTTCCACACAAGAAAAAGTGAACCTTTTCGAAAACATAGTATAGAAAGAGGGGAAATGGTTCTAATAAATTAGTACTCGTACATCGCGTTCCATTTGCAATGTCAAGGGCGTTTGATTTAGAACATTATTTTGTTCTCCAATCACCGCCAGTAGAACAAAACTATTGGAGCTTTTGAAACTGCCGCTAGATGGCTGTGATGTTTTATAAGGGTCCATTCCGGCCATAGACTTCTGCTTGCGGTGAGGAGGGATGCCGACAAAGCGCGCCTGGATGCTTGCCGCCTCGACCATCTTGCCCGAGTATTTCACGTACCGAGTAAACGCCTCCGCTGGACGAGGCCGGAGACACGCAGCTCGAGTCGACGGACAGCTGGTCCCCGTGCTCGGGCGGCGGGAGCAGAAGGTCCCCCCGGGGACACGAGCACTCCCCGCCTTCCTCCTCCTCCGCTCCCTCGTGAGCCGCGTCCAGGGACTCCTTGGGCGAGTCCAGGGCCAGTGCCACGGGGCCCTGGCCGGGCAGGCTGGCCTCTGCGTCCAACAACCTCCGCTCGGTACGCCCGCTCATTTCGGGCACCACGCCAAAGTACAGGCCTGTCCCCCAGAAAAATTTACCGGGTGTCTTTCCCGGCAAAAAGAAACTACGCATCGCCGGACACTCGTTTTCCGTCGAAATAATAATAATAATAATAATAATGATGATGATAATAATCAATCAATCAATCAATCAATCAATCATGTTTATTAGAGTGTCCAGGAACAACCTCGCGGTTTTGGTGCTGGCACACTTCAAACTACAAATTAATTAAAATACAAAAACACAATTTTACACAAGACCCAACAAATGCAGAAGGGTAACAAAGATTTGAATTCTACTGGTGAGAATCATTTGTTCGAAAAAAAGTTAAAGCGGGCAAAGTAAATGCGAAGCGTCGAGACATCTGCAAGGCACACATATTGCAAAAACAATAAATTTCACACAGTCGGACATTCGGCACTTTTCAGTCCTGCTCAAGCATGAACAGGTTGACAATAAATTGATTGAAAGCCCAATAGCACGAGTCAAATATATCAAGTACTTCCGAGCGACGATTATAACATTCAGCCAACCTGAGGATTGGGACTAGCTGATTAAAAGCTCGAGAGATATAAAAAGATGATTGAAGACGTGTACGTACGCGTGGAACTCTAAGACTTATTTGAGACAAGAGGTATGGTGAATCAATTAGGCCGTGCGTGACCTTAAACAGAAACAACAGATCTGCTTTCTCCCGACGCCGGTGCAGGCTAAGAAATTTAAAAAGTTTTAGCGCATCTTCATAATTCTTACGAGGTACATCATCCTTAAGGTAGCGATGCTTCAGGATAGAAATAAACTTCTTTTGAACTCGCTCAATCCCCCCAGAATTGGTCTGGGAAATTTCATTCCACACAACCGAGGCGTACTCCAGCTGTGACCTTGCAAGAGAGCAGTACAATGTGAGAAACGCAGGCGGGTTTTTAAACTCTTTTGTTACACGACATGCCGCACCCAAAGTGCGGAGAGACGAGTTGACCACCTTGGTTACATGGCGATCGAACCTCAGGCTTGAGTCAAAGATGACACCGAGATCTTTCATTTCATCGACACGAGACAGGATTTCGCCGTGGATATTATATAAACAAGAGGTATTATGCGTCTTACGAGAAAAAGTCATGACCTTAGTTTTAGAACGGTTTAAACAAAGATCATTATCCAAGCACCACTGGAAGAAGGAACATGCGTCTACCTGAAGCTTAGTGCAATCCTCTGGCGTCACTATTTCCTTGTAGATTTTTATATCATCCGCGTATTGAAGAAACATGGAATTTGAAATAACACGGGAAACATCATTTACAAAAATTGAAAACAAAAAGGGACCTAGGACCGATCCCTGAGGAACACCAGAGCAAGTCTTATACAACGAAGATGACGAATTGTTTACACGTACGTATGCGTTTCTGTTGCACAAATAGCTCTTCAGCCACTCAAATAATGAGCCGCACACACCGTAGGCGGAGAGCTTGGACAATAGCATCATGTGATTAACAACATCAAAAGCCTTACTCAGGTCAAAGTAAATAACGTCGAGCTGACCCCTGTTACAGACAACCCGAGCTGCGGTCGACATAAAAGTTACAAGATTAGTGGTTGTTGATCTGCCAGAGATGAAGCCGTGTTGATTAGGTATTATTGCGTTGCGAAACTTGAAAGACAGGAATTGATGAACTACCATTTCGAAAAGCTTAGAAAATGAAGAAAAAAGAGAAATAGGCCGGTAGTTAAGAACATCACCATTATTTCCCGACTTCAAGACCGGAACCACAACGGCAGTTTTCCACATTATGGGGAATATTCCAGACTTTAAAGAGTTATTAAATATTGTGGATAGTATGGGTGTGAACAGTTCATGAAAAGATTTGACAATTGCGGTGGGTATTCCGTCGTGGCCAGAAGATAATGTGCCTTTCATTTTTCTAATGCAAAGCTCGACACATTCTTCGTCGACATGAATGCAATTCACCATTTCGCTGAACTCAGACGGGTTGAGCGACGCGGTGCATGTGGAGTCCGTACTATCCCTATAAACCGACCTAAAATACTCTGCAAACAACTCGGCCGCGCCCCTCCCATCTCGCCCGATGTCCAAAGGAGTGTCGGACCTGATATTCTTTCCACATCGCGATCTAGCGTATCTCCAGAATTTCTTTGGATTTTTAACCAAATCCGATTCTACCTCAGCATGGTGGGTTTTGCGATCGCGCTTTAAAAGCTTCTTACACTGTTTTCGACAACTCTTGAATTCTGCTTCCCACCCAGGAAGACCGCTTTTCTTAAATTTTTTATGAAATAAGTTTTTCTTTTTTAGTAGCATCCTTAATTCACGAGAAAACCAGCCAGGGAAAGAAGATCTTTTCTGAGCTCTTAGAGGGATATAGGTATCCATAGCCTCCTGTACAATCCCCGTGAACACAAAAACTTGTTCATTGATAATAACAACAATAATAATAATAATAATAATAATAATAATAATAATAATAATAATAATAATAATAATTATGTTGTTGTTGTTTGCATGTTTATGCTGTCGGAAGTTAGTCAGACTCAATGGGCGTCTAGTGTCTCAGCCGTAGGGGAGAAATTTAGCCACTGCAGTACAACCTCTAGCTTGGGGTCTTTAACGTGCACCGGGCAGTAGTGATACAGGACCGCACGCCGGTACGATGCTCGTCCAGATCGAAACCGCCTAAATGTAGCCGCCAAAATTTCAAGACTAACCGTTATCTTGTACAAAAAGTAGGGGTGTGCGAATATTTGAAATTTCGAATACGATTCGAATATTTTCCTTATTCGAAACGTATTCGATTCGAAAATTGCATATTCGGAAATTCCCGAATATTCGGCCAAAGCCGAATATTCGGGAAAAACGGCGAATATTCGCACAAACTGCGAATATTCGAGCAAGTAACGAGTAGTCTGCCTGCCACGCATTCCCCTATGAATATGTTTATTCACTGAGAAAGACGTATGATCCGTGCGTTATCGGTCTGCCCCGTTTCTATATGTCCGATGGCAGCAAGACAGAATCAGTTTCGGTTTCTTTTTCATTGAGCCCTTTGTTGTGTGGCGCTTTTATAGTATTGTGTGATGTAATTGAGCGTACTATAAATTGCTACAATAAAATAAACCTCGAGAGTGAAATATAAATATAAAATAAATCTCGAGAGTCTTATCTAATATGAATGTTTCAAAGTTAAAAAAAAAGAAAAAGCTAGATGCGAACAGAACATTGCATCGCGATCGACAACAACTCTTTCCACTCCCGTGCAGTCAAAACTAGGGATGTCGCGAACCTGCCCAGGTTCGAGTTCGACTAAGTTCGACTTTTCGAACTTTCAAAGGGATGTTCGACAAAGGTTCGACTGAAGTTCTACTTTTGCGCGCATGCGCAAAAAAAAAAAAAAAAAAAAAAAACTAGTTGACTTACCTGGCGGAGGAAAAGTGCAATATTTGTTGGGTTTATTGGCATCACTGGTTCACATTAATAACTAATGAAAGCGTTAAAAGCCTAAAGTTTCGCTTTTATATGGTGTAAACATCGGTAAACATTTTATAAAATAAAAAAATGAACTTCTTTCTAAATTATGTTTCCCAAAATTCGAAATATTCGTGTAGCAGCCGGGCAACACTATCCATAAGTCGAACTTCTTCGAACTTTAGTGAAATTTTACAGGTTTCCCGAGTGAAAGGGTCTTTCTACTGGCGGAAGTTTTGTCGCGGCGCGTAGGGAGCGCTTACCTTTTGAACAGTTGAACAGTTAATTTTCCTACACAATGATTTGTAATGAGTGCATCACTAGAAGCATCTTTAGCCTGCTGCAGACCAGTAAAATGCAGTAGCATTGATTTATCTTTAAAAAAGCAATAAAACCTGCTGTTACAGCTCTTGCTTTGCAATTTGTTTATTACAACACACATATTCGATATTCGATTCGATATTGGAAGCCCGTTTTTTGCCTTATTCGTATTCGAATCGTATTCGAAAATTTCAATATTCGCACACCCCTAACAAAAAGGTATATAAAAGTGATTTCCCGCAAATTTCAATACGTAAACGGCGGCCAACGGGGTCTTCGAATACATGAAGCTGAGTGGGGCCAATTACCGTGAATGGGCTCCATTTTTCCATCGAAATTTTCAGAAAGTGACTTTTTTTGACTAAAATAGCGGTTAGTTCTGACACTTTGGCATCTCGTTCGGACCGCTAGAGCTACATTTGGCCGGAGGCTGAGCGTTCAGCGATGCGTCGTCTGATTTTGGGGAAAATAAAATAAAATGCGCTGCAGTTTGCGTTTAATAAAAAGAAAAAAATATCTTAAATTTCTCGTTGTAGGCTCTATTGCAATACTCGGTGTCAGAAATCTCTGAGACTGGCTCAGAAGTCGGCCGGAAAAATCGGCGCCCTCACGTAGCTATGTCAAAGTTTCACCGAGGTTGTGTTTTTGCGGTGCATTTCATCTTGCGTACCTGGCCTTTATCTGCCGACAACGCTGCTGCCTCGAGAGATAAACAACTCGCACATATTCGCTGCCTTACTATTTCGCTATTCGGTATGGTCAATAGAGAGTTCTAGTAGATCGTTCCGATACCTCCGATACCGCCTATAACGATACCCGATAACGATACGATGCATGCGTAAGGGCGGAGAATCGGGTATCGTTATCGGAGTCATCGTAACGATCTACCAAAACTCTCTAATGATAGGATGGGGACGGCAGGGCGTCTCCTTCGAATGCCCGGCCTCCCGCACGCGCTCACTGCTTCCGCCGTGCTTTTGCTAACCTAAAGAAACGCAAAAAATACAAGGACGAGGAAGTAAACAGACAAGAGCGCACTCGCAACTGGTTCTTATTTGTGAAAACAATCATATATATAGCTTCGAACTAACACAAACTCTCTCCTAAGTTCTGTTTAACCCCCGTAACAAAAAGGAATACTCATTCCCCTATAAGGAATACTCATTCCCTGATAAACAGGTTGCAAGGCTTAGGAGAGCGGGTTTCCCTCAGGGCACTCTGATCGAGGTGGCAGAGAGCCTGGTAAAGAAGATGAAAGGATTACAGAGGCAGCCCCGTGAGAGGAATACGACGAGGCCGGTGTTAATCACGCATATGCATACAGTCACGCATAATCTTAGGGAAGTTGCCTCGCGTTACGATGTGCCTGTGGTGTTCACTGCACCCAATAAGCTGGGGCGGCTGTGCCGTAGGATCAACAATCCCATTGTATCGAAAGATCCCTGTGATACCAGGCACCGCACAAAATACACGGAGTGTACTACGGGTGTTGTCTACGAAATTCCTACGTCTTGCGGCTCGTCTTATACCGGCCCAACGGGAAGGTGTTTCAATGATCGTGCACGGGAACACGCCGCGGCGACGAAAGCCACTCCATCGGGACGCGTATATCCATTTCGCCGAGAGCACAGAGCCGCGAGGAGGAAAAAGAGAGAGAGAAAGGAGAAAAGGGAGAGAGAGGCCGCCGTGATTGGCCCTTGTAGTCACGTGGTACGCGCCCGGCTGTTCTGGCCGTCACCCCCCGCAAGCCTCGCCCGCGAGCAGACGCCGCCGGCGCCTTTGAGTTGCTGTGGCTGCCACGCCGGCCCCGCCGAAGTCAAAGGTACGCTGCGAGTGTGTAATCCACAAAATGGGTCCATATCACATGAGCGAATGACATTTTAGCGATCAGCGACATTTGAGCGAATTGACGTTTTAGCGAATAACGGGGGTGCGCGTTAACCCATCCACCGCGCTACGCTTACGCCGCTTCGCGGCGACAGTCTGTGTCGGCTCATTACAAAAATGTGAACCCATTTGGCCCACCCGAAAACGCCGCTTCGCGGCGTCCGACTATTCGCTAAAGTGTCATTCGGTGAAACGTGGGCGTTCGCTAAAATGTCATTCGATCAAGTGAGTGCCTCCCGTGCTCTGCCTAGGTTCGCTGGTTGTACATTGGGAGTCACGGGCGTGTTGTCTACTGTGAGAGCGTCGATCTCACTTCTAAATTTTCAGTTTTGCGTTACACACTCGCAGCGTACCTATGACTTCGGCGAGGCCGGCGTGGCAGCCACAGCAGCCCAAAGGCGCCGGCGGCGTCTGCTCGCGGGCGAGGCTTGCGGGGGGTGACGGCCAGAACAGCCGGGCGCGTACCACGTGACTACAAGGGCCAATCACGGCGGCCTTTCTTCCCCTTTCCTCCTCCCTCTCTCTCTTTTTTCTCCTCGCGGCTCTGTGCTCTCGGCGAAATGTATATACGCCATCGGGACATCTTGCCACTCACTGCAGTCGTTGCCCATGTGCCCCTTCATTTGTCGACACCAGGTTTCTGGCTAGATACCCGGATAGGGTTTCTAGAGAACTGCATGAGGCCTTCGAAATCCAGACAAAGGGCAAAAAATGCATTAGTGACGCGTCCCTTTCCTTATCGGGGAATGAGTATTCCTTTTGGTTACGGGGATTAAACAGAACTTAGGAGGGAGTTTGTGTTAGTTCGAAGCTATATATATGATTGTTTTCACAAATAAAAACCAGTCGCGAGTGCGCTCTTGTCTGTTTACTTCCTCGTCCTTGTATTTTTTGAGCTTCTTTAGGTGATCATGAACCAACTGGCCCAAATTGCTACCTTAGTGCTTTTGCCGTACGTGTACGCCCGAAGCTCGGGACGCCGAAATGTTATCGGAGGTAGGACGTTAGAACTGGAGGCGGGACAACCGAAACTCTTCCCTGCCGTTCTCGGGAGAGGAGGAGATGAAAAAGCGCGAGGACATCAGGGAGCCGAGCTCTGGTTGGACTGATTCGACGCAAAGCTAGCCGGCTTCGTCTCTCCTCATGGCGCGTTCACACACTTGCAACCGAGTAGGACCGGCTGAGACAAGACCGGTTCCTGAGCCTCTTGCAACGGCTTAGGACCTGCTTTGCAGCAGCGCATCCGGTCCTAAGCCGTCGCAAGTGGTTTAAAAACCGGTCTTGTCTCAGTCGGTCCTACTCGGTTTCTAGTGTGTGAGCGGGCCGTCTCTGTCCAAATGCGAACACCGACCGCCGGACGCATTGCGTCTACACGCCAATCATTCCAAGCGAAGCCGGCGTTCTGGCGTCCCGGGCTTTCTCATATCCTCCTCTCCCTCCGTTTCCACCTGTATAGTTGGCCTCGTGGTCGTTGCACTCCGGTCACGAGGAGACGTGCAGCGACCGGGGCGAAGTGTGCGCGCACCCTGCATGTGGCGGAGGAGGCTCAGGCGCTGCGGCGTGCCCCCGGGCGTGGAATAGGCGCTGGGCGAAGCCTCGGCCCCTTCGGCTTGGGGCCAGGGCTCGGCCTCCTCCTGGAGTTCCGTCTCCTCCTGGGGCTCGTTCAGGGAGCCCCCCTCGCTGCTCGCCTCCTCGAACACCTCGTTGCTCAGGTGGGCGTCCTTGGGGCCTGCGCGGGACACGCACCTGCTCTAGCACCCCCGCGAGCCTTGAAGACAAACTCGGCCTTGGCTGAAGAGGGAGTGCCAGCCAAGGCCGAATAGATCTGGCCATCTATGGCCCAAGTGTCTGATTTGTGTCGTCCGTGCGCCCCATACATGGCTTGCACTGGGGTCAGGGGAGCGGCTATGCTGGTAGCCTTGTTGTTGACTGCGAATCTCCCGCAGGATGCATTTCGCACCACCCAGTTTCTTTTTCTTTTCTCAGCAGAAACAAGCAAGAATGAACACTAGCACGATGCAACGACGTCACGTGCAAGCCATGCATGTAATCGTTCCGATATCCTCGCTCCAAAGGGAACCTCCTAAACGTAGAGAGTTTTAGTAGATCGTTCTGATGACTCCGATAACAATACTCGATACACCGCCGCCGCCCTTACGCATGCATCGTATCCTCATCGTTACTGAGCTACCGGATGTCGGCCGAGAGAGCCGAACCATGGTTGTCAAACCGCAAAAATAAACTACGCATCTCCGGAGGCTCAAGCTAGGTTCCAATGTAGCGCCAGTGGTTGGGATAAAGTATCAAAGCTTCGAAACTCAACGTTACCCGCAGAGATAAGCAGTTAGGCGTTCGTCTTTAGCGGCGAACGCTATTCCTCTGCGGGTAACCGCATGTTCCGCTGGCCGCCATTTTCTCACTTACATTTTCAGAGAGTCGCTTCAAGCGTTTCAGTAACACAAAGTTGAGTTCCCAAACTTTGACATATAAAAACCGCTAGCGCTAACTCGCAGATGGGGTCTGAGCCTTCAACGATGCGTTTGATGAGAGCGACGCGAAGGACACCGGCCACTTCCACGAACAGTGGACCAGGGCTGCGCACCTATGAGGGGGATCTCGCTGGTGGTGCTCTCGGAGGAGAGCTTGGCTAGGCAGCTGGCCTCCTTGTCTCGCTGGCGCACGATGGCCTCGACGGCCAGCCACTCGGACAGCGTGTTCTCGTACGAGGCCCGGGCGCTGCCGTCGCGCGCGTCCCGCTCCGCGTCCGTGCTGCCCAGGGCGTAGTGGCCCAGCAGGTACGGCCACACCTGCGGGACACGCGTTCTTAGTTCGGTCGCCGTCCCTTCACTCCCCAGCAGTATTAGGTCTTTTGCAGAACAAACTCTCCGACAATGGAGCCCTCCTTTGGGCGGCAAAATGGCACCAAACTGACACGTTTAGTTGAAGGCACTTTGCTGCTACTACACTTTAGAGTCATTTCGATGCCAAAATGGCGCGAAAGAGAGAGATGAGAAACGATCGGGAAAATATTCGAGCGAAAGTTTCTGCTTATATTTTTTTCTGTTTATGACTCTCAATAAATACAGAATTTGTTAGCAATTGTTGACCACAGTGCTGTCAATCTACAGAGCTGTTATTGGCCGCGTTCTTCAACCGCCACGACTCAAGGGCACTATTATGGACTTTTCGTAGATCGTACATTGCGGATTGCGGACTCTGCGGGCACGTGCCTAATACATGCTCAACCTGGTGGCTCGAGCTCCTGCCAGCATTGCAAAGCTCCGTCGTACAATCTACGAAGAGTTCCTTTTCAAACGCGCCTCCGACACGTGCTAGACACGCATTCACACCGCGGACAAATCTCTGGAAGGGGGTCCGCGGACCAGGAAAATATGCGTATCACGTGATTTTGATTCATGACAGACAAGTCGGCAAGTCAGCGGACCCATTTCGTGGCGGCGGACCACGCCGTATAAACGAACTTCCTCCCGTCCGCGGGACACTTTCCTGAACTTTGCCAGCGGTTCTTTTCTTTTTTTTTTTTTTTTGTCAGGTACGTGGCGGATTTTGAACCGCAGAAAGTGTGACGTCACAAATCTTGCAGAAACTCTTGTCCGCAGACAAATTTGTCGCGCAAATATGCACACTTAAAGCCGTGGTCAGACTGCTAGTACATCATACAAAAGACAGTCCTTGCATGACGGTCACATTGGCTATGCGTAAACTCTCTGCAGACATGTTTGAAGTATGGAGTAGCGAAACTCCGACCCGCTTGGGGCGGGCCGGAGCTCCACTAAGAATGACGTCATGCGTGGGCCTTTTCCTCTAAGGTGGTATTGCCTCGACCCGCGCACTGACCAGCTTCCGGACGTCGTGGTCGACGCCCCCGAAGTAGACGAGGCGGTGCAGCTCGTGGGCATTGCTGACCACTCCGCCGGGCGACAGGCCCGTCCAGGCCTCCGGGGTCAGGCCCCCCGTGGCGTCGCAGGGCTCCTCGCGGGACACCATGGTCGGCTGCACCAGGCCGGACAGGTGGGTGCGCACGGTGCGCAGGTGCCGGCAGTGCGCCAGCCCTGCGCGGCCAAGCACCCTCCGTCGGAAGCGTGCCCTCAAGACGTGAACTGCGCGGCCCGCCAGAGCGACGACGAAATCGTTATGACACGGGAGAGGCCCATACAGGATACGTCCGAACGGAAGGCGGCAAAAGGGTTAAACGAAAGAGAAACTGGTCAGTTAAAGGTATTTCAAAACATTCTAAACCAGAGATATCTAAATGGTATATTATTGGACGGCTCTGTTCGTTACATTAGCTTCCGACGAACTGTATTTGAGCAATAAATGCGGTTTAGACCTTAAGATCTAACCAGCTGACAACCCAAGTGACGCCTCAATTAAGAACAAAACGATAAACTCTTATCTGATGACTCAACCGACAACTCAAGTAAGGACTCGACTAATAACTCAAAACTCAACTATCAACTGATAACTCTATTGGCAACTCAACTGCTAACTCAAAGGATAACTGAAAACGTACACATAAGGTGGCTGACCACGACTACAATTACGAGAACGAAATTAATGTCATAAGAAATGCCCCTTAACGAAAACTTGCGCCTAGTTCGTTTCGGTTCAAATTACTTTCGATTTAATTAGCCGTCGTAACTTAGAGGAACAACAACAAACAAATAACGGTCATAATGGCGGGAATGACGTGATTCAATCATTAATTACGATTGAACTTTAACGAAATCTCATCTCTTCCTAAGGAACGCTGGCATTTGAAAAACGCTCCCATGTGAAAGTAGTGTCCAAAGCAAAACATAAAAAAACTGTGCCAGATTCATCGGGCGAAGGCTCAAGAAGCTACAGGTGTCTTCGCTGTCGTACGGTCCTCCACTTACATCCGTAAAAGGCCCTCGAGATGATCTGCTTCTTCATGGTGTCACACAAAAGCTGGATCGATTGCCTGGAAGTCAAGACACGTCAATGAAGCGCTTGTTCCCAAACAAAAGGGTGAGGTCAATACATCATCTACATTCACTTCTCACTTGCAAGTAAGGGCGTAGCCGGCGCCATTTTAAGGCTGGCAAATCCTCCACGACTTTAATTATTTTTTTTCTCGCTCTCTCATCGACATTTTTAAGCAAGCAGTCTCGACGTGCTTTGAGGGAAGGGGAATAGTCGGCTTCGTTTATTGTTTTTTTTTTTTTTTTAGCTGGGCTGACAAATTTTGAGAAAACCAAGACTCGTTTTTCTTGCAGCAGAGTTATAGTATTCGGCTCGTGTCTCCACTCGAACGGAACGCTAGACTATCGGGTATGATGCCAAGGTATTGGTCCCTACTCGCACTTATAACCCGCCTGCAAGCACTTTCCGTTCATCTGTTTTCCATTTCGGCCGGCGGACAGCTTCCGTTTTTGCTGCACACTCGGATAGGTCGTCGCTCCGGGTTCGTCTCCTTCACGTCTTTCCCGCTGGGTGACGTCGCCTTCCTTGGACTTCCCCATACCTTGAAGTCGGAAGTTGAAATAGCGGACAATAAAAAGCCTATGGTCGGTGGCAGTTAAGAGAGTAAAGTGGAAGCTCCCCCCACCTCTTTCCACTTAGCAGAGGGAACGCGGAGAGGAGGCGACCTCCTCTCCAGCGTTCGCTCTGCTAAGTGGAAAGAGGTGGGGGGAGCTTCCACTTTACTCTAAACCTGTCACCGACTACGAATGCCTACTAAATTCGAATCAGATTGCAGATATATATATATATATATATATATATATATATATATAAAAGGAACCCTGTTCCTTCTGCCGTTCTTTAAAAAAAAGTAAGACGTTCCCGTTCCAGTTCTACCGATGCAAGACGGAACGGCGGCGTTCCTCCTACAAGGGACGCGTTCCAGGAACGCCGTTGCTTGGCCGTATACGACACTGCTATAGGTTGCAAGGCCGTACAGTGCAAAGTTTTCGGCGTCAGCCAAAGGAAGGCGAACGCGTGGTGGAGATTGGACACGAATGGTGCGTCGGCAATCGGATAGAATTCGTGTCCAATCAGTGAAGACCCGAGTTCCCGCCGAACTCTGACGCAGCACTCGGGACCAATATGTGCCCTGCGTCGGCCTTCTTTAGCTGACGCCAAAAAAATTCAGCACTGTACGGGCTTGCTGTTTACGCTCTGCTTCACCTCACGATGAACCGGAGCGGACGATATAGCGAGCCATCGGAGCCATCCAATGCCGTGTGAGATCACGTGACCTTCGAGTTTTGGGGGGAGGGAGGGGGGGAGGGGGCGCAGCGATGCCCTGGAGCCCGTAGTCACGTGATTATTCCACAGCGCTGGATCGACTACGGTAACTCCTAGCGTCCGCTCCGGTCTATCGCAAAGGCTGCTTCACACACTTTCCACTGCTCACGACCGAGTGCCTTAAAACATGTTGCGACCGCTTACGAGGAGAGAACGCACTGGCGCAATCTATCGGGTAGCAGTGAAGCATGTGCAGATATTTCCGTATATTTGTTTTTGCGCATCATTCTTTTTTCGTTTTTTGCTTGGAAGTTTTTCGGCAATGCTACCAAAGACCGTTTTTCAATTAGAGTATGTACATTTGATCTCGCAACTAGCGGAAAACCTTCGCTCTATTGAAAGGCAGTTCCGGGGCCACGTTATATAGATGGCCCCAGCGTGCCAGTGTGTTATCTCGCCGCAAGACATCACACGAGCTCGGTCCGCAAAGGCAAGTCAGTGAACGGGCCTTCAGTCTTAAAGGCCGACTTAAAGAATCGTCTTCCGCCGGGAAGAAAACCGGTTCCCACTTTCCTTCTCTCCTTTCTGTCTCGTGCTCTATCTCCCCTCCTCTTCCCACAGGAGCTGGTCTCTTGAGCCTCTCCCCGCAGGAAGGAAGGGGGACTAGCTCCTTCTTTCTCGAATGTAAAGAAGGAACTGAGGGAGCGTTTCCTTCTTTCTGGTTGTTCGTCGGCCTTTAAGGTGAAACCGAGTACAGACGGTGTTGCATCCACCGGCCATGCAGCCCGCGGCCGGGCCGACGAGCGGAGAGGCAGCCCACCCGGCGGTGCAGCCGTTGGCCCTGGGTGGCCGGGGCGCCTCGGCCTTGGGCACGTCGTCGGCCGTCAGCGGGGGGGAATCGCTGGACCGCGACGAAGACGAGTGGGCCTGCAGGCGGGACACGCGGCGCCGGTCCGCGGAGGCCTCTTGCTCCGCTAGCCCCGCGCCTTCCAGCAGGTCCTCTGGGGCAGCGAGACCCGTGCCGGGCACTCAGCTCGCGCCGCCAACCGCCCACTTGAGCGGGAGCTTCTTTTTTGCATCCGTGCGTCCGTGCGTTCATGCGTCCGTTCAGGTCGCGTCACACGTTATTGGTTACGCGGGAAGCGTTTTCCCGCTAACTTTTTGTGGACAAATTGAATTGTTGGACAATTTTACACGAATTCAGGTCGGTACGTGTTGTGAAATCAATTACCTGAAGTCACGCGACGTTAGGTCACGTTAAGTGACCGCCTCGCCTGAGATCACGTGATACCGTCAAAATAAGCAAAGTATTTCTCTTCACTCCCCGAAACGGCTGCTTAATACCTTATAAACAAATTTAGACAATCACTCCTGCATTCAATTCGTTGTAGAACTTTAAAGATAAAGGTAGCTTCCTTTTTTTTTCAGCTTTCTTATATGGTTACAAAGCCGGGGTGAGACAAACGCCGGTTTGTGGGGTGTCGCGTACAGCAGCCGCCGACTCACCGAGCGAGTCCGGCTTGAGGGAGCCCATGACCCGGAAGACGAAGTCAGAGCTGCCGTCTTCCGACTCCGGCTCCGACGAGTCCTCACCGACTGTGGACGAGGCCTTGCCTCTTCTGCGTAGCCTCGGGAACACTTTGCCTGGAGCAAACAAGTTGGGTCGAGTGACGCTCAAATCCGCAGCGAAAGCATGCAGCTTACAAGTAGTGCAGCCGTCAAGTAACGGGCATCACTGGCGATGCGCAACCTTCGATTACTTAAAATGACTTAACATCCGATAATTAGCCTCACAAATATTTGCCTTAGCCGAAACTATTCAATCGGAGAGGTGTGTTTTCAAAATAGGCCGTACCAGTTGTTATAATTAAGAAAACTACATTCAGCTTCGTGATGTTTGGAGAAACATTTAAGCGTTTTTGATTGGCGTTTTTGGCGTTTCTAATTTTCCTCTCAATTTCGGTATGACAGGCTCGAAACAGTTCAACTTGGAGAAAGGATACCGCGGAGACGAATGCTCAGCTTCAAACGCGAACGACTTCAATGAACTACTTTGATGACGAGAAACAGATCTATGACTGAAGCATGTCAGCTCAGAAAAATATTTAAAGAAAGATAATTAGCTATTCCTAGATAATTAGTTCGCTAATTAATTATCAATTTACACTCGTGCCCTGACGTCCGCCGTTGTCAATAACAGTATTGCGAAGACATCAGCGGCGTGGTGCTACAAAACGGGCAGGATAACACAGAGCGCATTGTAATTACGCAGGGCGAATTATGATGATCCGAGTTTATTTCGAACAGGATTTGTCGCGAGGGAAAGGCGCTTTGTTTAACCGAGATAAAATCGGCGTTCACTAGAATTTACTCGGCGTGGACACGATGCCACCTACCTCGGCGGACAACGTTAGTGCAGCTAGCTGGCTTTCCCGCATTCTTAGTACCTTCGCGGTGAAGCACGCTGTCCGGGCCGAGTATTGCCGTTCGCTCGCGGAGTAAAACCATTCCAGCAAATCCAGGGCCCAGGTTGGCCCATTTGAACATCCCGCTGTTTCGCGAGGAGGAGACCACAAATACCCTTTCGAGCTCGTTGTTTGTTGTTTGAGATAAGAGGACGGCTCTCACCGAGGACGGTGGCGGGCTCGCCCTTTTTGGAGGTGCAGTGGCGGACGGGTGCGTGTTAACCCCCCCCCCCCCCCAACCCCCCCCCCCCCCCCAGCCCCCCTTGTTCGAGCCTCTCTGCGGTGATAATGTGCGGCGGCACATTACAAGGCGACAGGTATTTGGCGGTAAACAGAAGGCAAGTTTCGGCGGCGGATAGAAACCCCTAACACCGCTTGGTGTAGCGATACAAGCGTCTCGGGCCTAATCCGCGTGTAGAATCAAAAAGCGAGGATAACGGCGATCTCTCGAGGCGGCATCTTTTCATATCCTAGGCTGCATCTGTGTACGCGTGAAACACTGGTGCGCGTGTAGCCTTCCCTCGGTGCGCGCATTTGGGACGTGCCTCAGAAAGGCCGATCAGGGGCCCCGGATCCGCACCATGGTTTTACTTCGGGAGTAAGCGAATATACGCTTCCAAGGCTGTAGATGAGTCCGTGAAAACAATCGAGGGAGGGGAGGGAGCGCGCGGGGACGTCGTACCCACCGAGCTCTGGCTCGAATAATTAGAGGGTAGACGCAATGCTAGCTGTCCTCGTCTCTGCTCACTGTTCGAACGCGAACGCCAAACGACGGAAGCCAGCGTTGCGCGTTCGAACGCGTTCGAAGATTGAGTAGAGACGAGGTCAGCTAGCTTTGTGTCCACCTGTATTTTGGCACAGGCAGGAGTAACTTAGGATGCGTGCAGTGTTGCTTCGCGGTGATGTTGCGCATAGGAACTTCGCATGCATGTTATGCCTTGGCGGCGCGAACACTGTCGTGTGTTTCCCCTTTCCCACACTTTCTTGCGGAAAAGTTTTCCTTTCCCGCACTTTCGTGCCTTTGGCACGAAAGTGTGGGGAAGGGGAAACTTTTTCACTTCAAAACGCCTATTTTTTTTTTTTTTGCTTTTTTTTGCTTTTTTTTTTTTGGGGGGGGGGGGGGGCGAAGAGAGAAGGGGAAGCCAGCAGAGATGTAGAGGCGCGACTGTACCGTGTACAGTCATCCCCTTTCAGGTATGTCTAGTTCCCGGAGTTACCGCCGCGGCACAGACGGCGGCGCCGCAATCACATCTTGCTCGGCGCTGAAGTACGGCCGGTACAGCCGGGTTGGAGTCGGTTCTCCAAAGCAGGCTCATATGGCAGTTTCTCAACTGAGTTGGCACAGCTCTGTGTTATCTCGTGATAACACCCGTGGGGGTAACTCGGATCTACTCGAGTAAGATCGAGGACACAGTCAAGGTAACGTAGTCAAACGCTGCTGTGCGAATTTTCCTACGCTCACGTCAGAGTTCGGCTGGGGCTCATTTTTTATCACTGAGGACGCGAGTTCCAGACGAATGCTGACGCAGCTTTGCAAACTGCTAAGTGCCAGCCGTATACCACATTCTGCGTTGAAACAAAACCAATAACAAACTACCGGTTAAAAAATGTTAGAAGGCACAGAAGTCGGCCGCCACAGTGTGCAAAAACGGTCGCCACCTTTCTTCACACTTCGGTGCGTCTCAGCAACAGAGGGTTTGGGGAGCAGCCTCAGAGTGCAAATAAAGCTAGCGTTTCAGTCAGCAGATGAGGGGCACCGTAAAAAAAAAAAAAAAGGGAGTACAGCTCCTGCAATGTTTTTCAAGCCTAATGGCAACGGCCGCACCTTTTCCCCTCTGCGTCCAAAGCGGCGGGTCCAGCTGTCCTTTGGGCAGCAGCCCGTTCTCGAGGCAGGAGAGGAAGGCGAGCAGGTGGCCGCCCCGAGGGAAGTGGATGGGCGGACGCTGCACCCCGTCCTGGCCGACCAGTACAAGGGTGCCGCCGGTGTCCGACGCTGCGCAGACCAGGACGCCGCCGACGGCAGCGTTGTTAAACCGTCGTGACAGGAAAAAGAATAATGCCTCAAGGGTCTTGCGTTGAGTTATGTTACAGGAGCTTACGTCTGCTTTCGTTGAGTATCTTCGGGACACCTGTGTTTTGTATGAAGCGTGGTAACTAATTCAAGGAGGAGCACGCGACATACGAGGCACGGATGTTTTGATGATTCGTAACCTAACGGAAGAAGAAGGGAGAAAACGCTCCTTGTGTTAATACGGCATGCAAGTTCGTCTGCTCCCTGCGCATCTCGCGCGTTTGTTTACCCCCGACCTCAACCAATGACGGCGCACGCTTGGCGGCTTCGTCATCACGTGTTCCCTGCGACTTCTCTTTGTTGCCCTTTGATTGGCGTGCTCCTCCATGTTTTCCGATGCGTCAAAGACGTATTTTAGAACGCTTGCGCGCCGCATAGGCCTAAACACTTGCTCATGTTTTTTTGTTTCTTTTTTTACTTTACGTTATGAGTTATTGGACGTGCTTCGTATGTCGCGTCCAAACCTTCTCCTTGAATTGGTTTCCACGCTTCATACAAAGCACAGACGTCCCGGTAACTCGCGGTCGTAGCTTGACGTATTCAGACGTAAGCTCCCGTAAGCAAACGGTACTGTGTAAATTTCAGGCCTGTGGTCCTAAAACGCTCTACGACCACGCGCGTAACTTCGAACCTTTTTTTTTTTTTGTTTTATTTCAAATGAAGAGAAGTATGGGCATTCCGACGGCGAGAGCAAGAGGGGTGTTGGGCGTGTGGTACGGCTAAGGGAAAACTGAACGGATCGCGGGGGTAGTCGAAGCTGGCGTAAAGAATTCAAAACCAATACTTCTCGGAAACCTCACATTGAGTGTAAACGAGAAGACCCTCTACGGGACTACGAAGAATATATATTGTGGGACGTGGTCCCCCTAAGTTCGGAGCTTCGTTCTCGGACAACACTCGCTTTCCCCTTCGCACGAGCTTCCACGGGAATGGGGTGACCGTGCGAGCGACTCCCATAGCGGTTCCAGATAATTATGACTTGAGCGGAAGGGATCTCACTTACATTGTTGATGACAATGAAGGTAGACGATATCATGCATGTTCACGCTCAGTGCGTATTCCCAGTAAACGCTGAAAAGAGACGGTGAACGCGAGAACGTCACAAACAAAGCTGAGAGAGCCTTTTGTACGCGCAAGAAACAAGAAACAAACACACACACACACACACACAAAATATATATATATATATATATATATTTGTTTATTTGCCGCCGAACACACTTCGATAGCCCTAAATGCTCCATCGCCGCTTTTCCCTGCTTACAGAGCACTGTAAGGGTGTAGAGTCCGTGAGGCACATTTGGCGGTTTCAAGCTCAACGATAACGGTGTCAGTCGCGCGCTCAACCTGGCTTCGGTGAGACGATTTCTTGCCGAGGTATCCCGTAAATTTTCCTTCCAACAACACGAGAGCGGATTGTGTACGTGGCACTAAAACAACTTTGGGAAATTTAAAACGGGAGGTTTTTTACTTGCCTTGTTGTGGCTCCAACGTAATCTACATGTTTCTCAAATTACAAAAAAAAAATGATATGTAATCCGACAGGAAATGACATGTAATCCGAGGAGTATAGAAAAAAAAACACAGTAGCGTCAGAGTTTACACTAATCCTCACATGCTCGCGCGGCTCACGCACGCTCTCTCGTACAAAAGCGAAAGGAACTCATTCGATCCAATTTTTAAAAAGGAGAAGCGAGCGAAGCGCAGATGCGCATTAAGATTGAACGACGATAACGTGGATGAACGAAGCAGACGTCTGTGTCGTCTATTTCGTGCGTTTAATTCGTCCGTGTTGATTTTTCGGATCTCAAACGGAAGCATGATTCAGACAGTCGCCTCCGTTCCGTTCAGAACGACCCAAAACGAGGCCAGCGACAAAGTAAACGGGACAAGTGCTCGATGTACGAAAGGTGACACACTATCCAAGTAGCTTGGTGAAGCATTCGTGAGTCCCGGTGTCTTGGTGGCTGCTGTCGTTTTGGTTGCCGTGGACGTAACCGACGCAAATGCGTGAAGCAGCCCTTTTTTTTCCAGCTCGCCCGGAAAGAACCGACGCGGATCTTACGATTCGTGAACTTGTTCCGGAAATATGAAGCTCAAGTAAGAATCCCAAAGCGACGAAGTCAAAGCTCTTTCCGCGATCCCCATTACGCAGAGTGAGTTTCTTTCGGGGCGCTGCCGCTGCGCTCACCTCTTGTCCTGGCTGCTGCCCAAGGAGTCCCCCGAGGAGCTGGTTTCGCTGCAGCAGCCGTTCATCAGCTGGTTGGGCGTCCACTTGAGCGCCAGCCCCTCGGAGCGCTGGTGCAGCGACAGGTAGCCCCGCATCGGCTCCAGGTGCTCGCGCTGCGACACGCCGCAGTCACGTCCCAATAAGATCCCTGTAGGGGTTTTTTACGTCCCAGGGGCCAGGGCCCGCTTCGCACGTGTACGCGCGTCCTTCCAGTTTTAAATGTACAGCATTTATAGAACCAGCCTCAGGGATTTCAGGTTCCGTGGCATGTCGTTGACGACACCGTTTCACGTAACGCTGTGACGTCATCCCGAGTTTTAAACCCGGGGCCAACCTCTTCAATACGAGCACACCCGGGTGTTTCAGGGAAGAGCACGACGGACGAACAGGCGGTGGTTCCTTCTCTCGCGAGACATTTTCGATCCCATCCGTCCGCACTTTTAGAGCGCAGCTCTTAGGCGCCCGTTTCCGGCTTGAGCGGCGTCGCCGTTGGCGTCGCCGTTGGCGTAAGCGCGCGGTGCATTATGAGAAATGTCCCATAATGCACCGCGCGAGACCCTCGTGACGTCACGTGTGACGTCATGATTTTCCCGCGCGGTGCATTATGGGACATTTTCCATGATGCAACGAGCGGGGAGGACGAGGGGGAGGGGGAGGGGGAAGAGGAGAAGGAAAGAGGGGAGGAGGGGTATGAGGAGTACGAGTGGAGGGAGGGGGAGGAGGAGAGGAGGGGAGGAGCTTGAAAGATGAGGGGAGGAGGAGGAGAAGGAAGGAGGGGAGGAGTAGTAGCAGGGAGGATGAGGAGGTGGGAGGAAAAGTATACCCTCCCCTCAGCACCCTGCCCACCTCCTCCTCCTCAAGAGCTGCGCTCTAATTCGGCGTTACAGGGTGTTGCAAACGTCTTTCATTTTTTTGAGCTGAGGAATTCATTCTCGTCCTGCATGCAGACACTGAAAATACGAGAAACCCAGAGGTCTTTTCGTTGTCCCGCCTCCAGCGCGAACTTCCTGCCTTCGATGACGATTCGGCATCTCGTAAGCATCGAGCGTGCACGCGTAGCCAAAGCACGGCGGAAGGCAATGAGCGCGTGCTGGAGGCCAATCACTCAAAAGAGACCCACTCTAAAAGTATATTCTCTCTTTGTTACATATACGACACCCCGAAACTTCAGTTCGACGTACAGCGCGCTGATGTCGAAATGACTGCCCCAACTTTTGCGAGAGGGTTGATGACGGTGCGATATAACATATTAAACAGCTGAAGTACGTATCAAACTCTACAGGAAAAACCACAGAGGTTTTACAGTTGAGCCAAGAAAACCACGATCACTATTTTTGTAGTCAGTCACACTTAATTAGCTATTTTGATAAGTTGTACAACTCGGCTATCGAACCGCTCGTGAAATTTGGTGGCGTCGGCACAAGGTCAGTGCACTGTACATACAACTGAAATTTCCGGGTGTCGTATATGTGACAAGGGGTGTAAGAATATACCCCTCTTTTAGAGCGCGTCCTGACGTTCTAATCCCTTCGGTGACTCTAGATAGTAATGCAAAAATATGTTTTATCTTTCTGCGTGTGAGATCGTACGGGCTCCTAGACATGCTAACCGTGATTGAGTTCGGAATGTTGGCGTTTTGAAATCATGCTGTATAATACATTTGTAAAACCAAATTGTCAATGTCAAACTGCGAATTTTCTCCCAATATTACGCGCAGTGATAAATTATATTACGAGTTAAAAGGCTTAGTCGACGCGTGCCCCATTTAGAAAGAGGCGTGAGGTGGGCAGCACTCACGGGCTGGACTAGGACGTTGTTCTTGCCGTAGAGCAGCGTGCAGCGCGAATTCTGGTGCAGCGACTCGACGTAGTCTCGGGCCACCAGCGGCACCACCCGGTGGCCCTCCTCCGACGAACTTCCCGAGGCCTTCAGGTCCCGCCGGTACTGCGGGGCACCGAGCACGCGCAAGTTTCTTACGCGGTCACGGCTCACACCTGACACAGAGTGGCAACGAACCGAACGTCGGACAGAAATCGTACGTACGCTTATTTTCGATTTTCGTACAATCAATGCCCGTGTGCGTATGTGTATTCTTGTGCGTCTGTGCTTGTGTTCGCGCGTCTGTACACGTGTGCGTGCGCGTACGGGTCCATGCGCACGCGCGCGTGTGTGTGTGTGTGTGTTTGTATGTGCAGGATGTCCTGAAAATTACAAGCTTTTTTTTTGTTTTTTTCACTGCAAAAACAAACTATGCATAGTCGAATGTTCAATCTCCGCCCAAATACGCGTAGTACTAGCGGTCCGAAGCAGAGGCCAGGGCTTCAGCACTAACCGTTATTTTTTTGTAAAAAAAAAAGAAAAAAAAAACATTACGTGATTCTTTTTTTTTTTTATTTTTAATGGGCAAATGGCGGTCGACTCAGCTCTCGAATACATGGAGCTCTGCGGCGTCACTTACAGAAAACTCCATTTTCCCATTCAAATGTTAAGAAAATCACGTATAACTTTTGAATAAGGTAACGATTAACGCTGAAACTTTGCCGTCTGGCTCGCGCCGCTAGCGCTATAATTGGGCGGAGAAAGAGCGTCCAGTAATGCATCGTTTATTTTTGCAATAAAAGAAGGTAGATTTTTTCTTTCTTGGGGGGGGGGGGGGGGGGGCCACGTTGTATGTGTTTATACTACTGATTGATTTCCGCCCGTCGGGCTTGTTTTTCGGATGTGTGTTCCAGCTTTTCAGACCGGTACGCTTTACAGCGTCGAAAGCAATAAAAGCAATGAATGTGCACCCAACACATTGTTGTAAATATCAGCACGTACAAAAGATTTAGATCGAAAACGTGAACACAATTGTCACCCTATTTTACCCCTGGAACGTTATTCCAGACACCGGTCCTGAATAAAACCTTTCGATGCGATGTATCGAAGTTCTTTACAAGTTAGTTACTAAAACAACCCAAAGACGCGCCAAATTATAATTTAAAAAAAAAATGAGGGCCAGAACAACGTTTTAAATTCTCTACCTCTTCTTTCGTCCTGCCTCGTTATTTTCTTGTTTCCAGGTTTCTAAGTGATTATGTACCACCAGCTCGCTTACGCGTTAACACTTATTTCTTTACAGGTACCGACAACCAGCATGCCCGGCGACGCATTTTTTCTTTTTTTTTTGGGGGGGGGGGGGAGGGGGGAGGAACACAAACAGTAGGCGAGCCGTGAAGGCCGTCTCCACTGGTGAAGTGCGAAGTGCGCCTTGCATCTTGATTACGCACGTCTAATGCTACTCAAAATGAGCAACGCATCAGAGGAACGACACTTCGACCGTCTTGCTGCTGAAAATCATTGCTGCCAGTTATCTTAAGCTTTATTTGAAACCTCGGGAAACGGTTCTCCGTCCTCCAGAAATGTCAAAAGCAGTTCGCGACAGAGCAGAACGCTATCCGGCTGAGGTTCCCGATACCACATTCAAATCTAGAGAAGTCGCGTTTGCGAACAGAAACAGTCGCCGATTGCGACCGATCTGGAACCAAAATGACGGCACCCGCATGACAATCGGGGAGAGGCGCATCGATGTTCTAAGCCTATTCAGCGACTCAAGCGGTACCTGCAGTCCCAGCGGCCTTCTAGACGACGGCGGCGTGGAGGGTCCGTTTCCGGGAGGCGCGAGTCCGCTGGACAGTCGGTGCCGCTGCACCAGCTCGTCGGCCGGAGGGTCCGTCCAGAAGTGGTCCTGTGTCTTCATCTTGGAGTAGTCCAGCGCGCAGGGACCCACTGCCATCGACACGCGCACGCCCCGCAACTTCAGTTGTCGGACTCGACCGTGGTAGGCTCGGTGGCAAAGCTCAGGTCCCGGAACTCAGTTTCTCAACGAAGCGACCGAGTAAAAGCGACTTCAGGTTCGCCTCTTCGAGGCCGTTTGTTTCACTTAACATGCGAGCGAAGTCGAAGCTACAAGTTCAGAGAGGTTACCCTGAACGACGCTTGCACTACGCGAGAAGCTTGGCAGGGACGGTGAAAGAAGGGAAATCGTTCTTGTAGCTCTCGTGCAACGCAACCCTCGTGCTTAAATTTACAGTCGGGGCCCGTGAGATAAACGAGACCTCTAGTAGATCGTACGCTATAGAGTTTTGCGTTGTTAGCGGGAGCTCGTGCCGTCACTTTGAACCATCGACTGAGCTCGCGCCCGCTTAGCGCGCAACCCGCAGGGTACGGTCTACTAAAACCTTCTGGAGAGAGACGGCACTGCTCGGGTGTTGCTGTTTTAACGTGCCTAATGAATCACTTCCGAATCGCTTCCGTGGTCGAAGCGGCAAGATAGCTTTCGCGTTAACGGTTGCCCCGCATCTTATCTCCTGTTGCCACGACAAACTCGAATCTGGTGAGCGTAAGTGTGTTGACTTTCAGCCGCGTCGATAGCACAGCGTGCAGTAGAACATTTTGAAAAACCCGAAATTGAGGAATACGAAAGTTGACACCCCAAAAGAAGAGAAGGAGAACGCTTCAATATGTTCAGTATACACCAGTACACTCGCGCCCTTACGTTCTGCTGTACAAGCCGCAGTCGCGTAGTTTGAACAGCAGCGTCCGATAGCAGCTGACCGAGAGCTGTTTGTCACTATACTCTATTTCACCTTGAGATGTACCGCAGGAAACGCTACAAGCGCGAGCTCCTTCCTCTGGGGCAGATCTCGGCGGCACAAGCTCTCGTGCGCTAAGGGCAGCTGCCAATGCTATGAGCTCGCGCTTCTCGCTTTCGTTGCGGTGCAACATAAGGTGAAACGGAGTATAATGGTCCACCATAAAATAGCGGGGCTCGCATCGTGTACAGTCACAGCAATAGCTGCGACACGTCACGGCAAAGTCATTGGGCATTGGCGTCGCACCGTGGGGTGCGACGCCAATGCCCGTGGGGTGCACTTTGGGGTGCGTGAACAAAAGAGTTCGGAACAAAAAAGACATCTGACAATTTTGTTCCAAATCATTTCGAACACTTTTGTTTCTTTTTTTGTTCTGCAGCGTGTGAACACGCGTCTCCCGGCACGAGCTCTTGAAATTGACAGTGCTACAACGGCATTTTTCTATCGGCCATTTTTTTTTGTTTCCCCAGAGAGCGCGTACAGTGGGCTGCGGGTACTAAAAAAATACCAAAGTATAGACCTGTTTATTAACGTTGTGCCGTAACTCAAATCATAGCCTCCTATATACCGACAAAGCCTGGCATATCGCCACGAGAAGCGGCCGCTGAAATGGAAAAGGTGAAGCGGCAGACAACGGATGAAACGAGAGCCACGTGACCGGCACCCCGCTGCGGCGAGACGCCGAAACACACTTCTCCCGAGCGAACAAGTGTGTTTCGGGTCCTCGCCGCTGCAAAAGCTGTGCGCTGACGTCCAGGACCTCTCGTGTGGCCGTTGCGGTGAGCGGACGTGTTTCCTGGTTCTCCTCGAGCATCCGAAGCTAAGTGCCAGTTTTTCTTCTTTTCTCTCTCTTTTTGAGAGTTGATAGGAAGTGACTATGCGGTAGCAGTGTTAGGTTTGAACAGCAGCAGTTGGCATTAGTAGAGGCTACTACGAAGTTAGTTTCGTAGGCTGTTTGAATTTTTGGCGGGAAGTGACGGTTTGTTCACGGTCTAGATATGGGTCTAGATTTGGGTCGGCAGGACAAGGGTGGGGACGAGTTGGTGCAGTGTGAGGGGTGTGGGCGGTGGTGTTACCTAGAGGAGACCGGTTTCGGGAGTCTGGAGGAGGCGAAGGGGATGAGTTTCGAGTGTCGGCTTTGTGTGAAGCTTCAGCAGGTAACTGGGGAATGGGAGGGTAGAGTTCGGGAGATTGAGGCCGAGCTTAAGGCAGAAGGAGAGAAGCGGGTGGGTCTCGAGGCCCAGGTTGAGGAGCTGACTAGGCAGCTTAATCATGAGAGGGAGCAGCGGGTCGGTCTCGAGAAGCAGGTGGAAGAGCTGGGGGAAGTATGGAAGGCGGGTTTAGAGGAGTGTAAGAGGGAGTGTGATAGTAGGGTAGAGCGCCTGGAAGGGGTAATTCGAGCGAGTGAGAGTAGCGAGGGAAGAAAGGAGGAAGTGTCAGTTCTAGCGGGACGAACCGCCGGTCCGCAGGCTGGGGTCGCTGGTGGTCAGGAGTCCAGCCTGTTGACCGACGGGCTCGACGACGCTGGAGAGCTAAGTGTCCCTCAGCTCAATAGCGCCTTCGAGCAGCAGGCGTCGGGCAGTCAGGTGACAGCAGATAAGTCGCAGGACAAGGGCGCGCAGGTACCAGGGGGATCTAGGGTACTGGTAGTGGGGAGCTCTAACGTAGCACGGGTTAAGAGGGGTGTACTGAGCAGGGTGAAGGGAGACCAGAGGGTAACCGTAGAGGTCCAGCCAGGGAAGTGTATGGTGGATGCTATGACCGCAGCACGTGAGGGGGTGTGGGATAACCGGGAGGGAAGGAACCTAGTAATAGTTCACGCGGGGCTTAATGATGTGCTCCAGGGTAGGAGCCAGAACCTCGGAAAGCAGCTAAACGTGGGAATGCGTAAGCTGAGGGACGTGTCTGAGAATGTGCACGTGGTTGTGTGCACCATTCCAGAAGTTCGGGGGCAGTCCGGGGTAACGGAGAGGAGGGTTGTCGAAGCCAACAGAGTAATTAAGGGTATGAGTCGACAGCTTCGGTACGACGTAATGGAAGTAAACAGGGAGGTGTACGAGGCTGGCTCCCGCCCTTTTGCAGATGGCATTCACTACAGTGAGGCCACGGGTTACAGGGTGGGGGATAGGATGGGCCGCACGGTGACTGCTTTTTTGGGGGGACCGAGGGCCCTGGGGGTACTGAAGTAACTGAAAACCCAACAAAGTCAGGAGAGGCACCCAGGGTTAAACAGAGGAGAAAACGTAAGAACAGGTATAAACAAACAACACAATCAGACATTGGATATATTAACATGCAGGGTGGTAGAAATAGGTTAAAATGGGAAGAGGTAGAGGAGCAACTAAGAAAGGAGGATTTAGTGGTGTATGGGTTTGTGGAAACACATCTCAGAGACATGGAGCAGCCACCTTGCAACCCTGACTATGTGTGGGAAGAATGCAACAGAACGGAGGGAATGAGGAAGGGAGGTGGAATTGGAGCATTTATTAAGAAGAACATGAATTTTCAAAGGATCAGAAAGGAGTGTGCCGAACACTTGTGGCTGAAAGGAAAAGTCGCTGGGGAATCTACACTCCTTGGAGTTGTTTACTTATGGACAGGGAAAGGTGCTAAAGAGGAAAACCGAAAAATGATTGATTGCATATCAAGAGACATTAGTGAGCTAGGGGAAGGCTCTGAAATAATTATTATGGGAGACATGAATGCCCATATCGAGGGTCTGGATGGGTATACGGACTCAACTGGAAGCATATTACTAGAACTGGTGGAAAAGCATGACTTAGTTTTATGTAATACCAGTCAGAAGTGTGACGGGCACATAACGTGGGAAACTGGCAATCTACATTCAACTATAGATTACGTACTTATGTCACACAAAATATATGGTAAGTTACAAGTAATGAAAATAGATGAAGAAGGTTCCAAAAGTCTTGGTAGTGATCATAAACGTATTAAGCTGAATTTTGCCAGAGAAGTAAATGCTGAAACTAGACAACATAATTCAAAGCAGACTTCCTGCAGCGACAAAGAGTTGGAAATAGTTGCTGAAAGAATAGAGGAAGCAGTTTCAGGGCAACGGTATACAGATTGGACCTATGAGAGCCTAACTGGGCTTTTTGTTCTGGAACTAGACAAAGTTCAGAGTAAACGAAAGGGGAAGCGAAGACATAGACCAAAAAGCTGGTGGGACAAAGAAGTGAAGCAAGCGATACAAAAACGTCAGGAAGCCTCTAGAGAACACAGGCATTCCAAGCGTAGTGGGGAGTCGGAAACGGAAGTAAAAAGAAGATGGGACACTTTTATAACATGTCGCCGAGAGGCATCCAGTTTGATCAATGCGAAAATTCAGAGAAAGGGTGAAGAATGGATGAGTAATGTAAGCAAGAAAGATAGAAACGCAGCCAAGAAGTTTTGGGAGCACTTGAACTCACTCAGTGAAACGACGCAAGCTAGACAGAAGTTCATACTCTCGCATCAGGGAGATCAATTAGAGGGAGATGATGCGATACGATATATAGGAGCAGTGATGGAGGAGAAATTTCGGGAACGGGTACATGTAGAAGATAGGAGAACCGAAGGCAGTATCAGTCCAGCTTTTGACATCGCGGATTTTGGACAAAGAGAATGGGAAAAGGCGGAACGAAGAGTCCCTAGTGGCACGTCGACAGGCACAGATGGTATCCCAATCAAGCTGGTGAAGAATTTGGGTCCTAAATCTAAGGCAAAACTAAGGGAGGTAGTGAGCACTATGGTAACAAAAGGAAATATTCCAGATGAATGGAGGCTTAGTAGGATGAGTATGATATATAAGGGAAAGGGAGATAAGTCTGACATTAGGAATTATCGTCCCATAACCGTGACACCAGTTATTTACAGGTTGGTAATGCAGATTATAAAGAACAGACTGGAGGAATGGGTAGATTGCGAGGGCATACTGGGCGAGTTGCAGAACGGGTTTCGGAAACAAAGAAGGTTGGAAGACAATATATTTTCTCTAACACAGTGTATAGAAATAGCGCAAAAAGAAAACAGACAGCTCTGGCTGGCATTTCTGGATATCAAGGGTGCCTATGACAATGTGAACCAAAAAACTCTGTGGGACATAGTGGAGAGCTTAAACCTAGATGAAGGACTAACAGCAATATTAAGGAACATTTACAAAGATAATAAGGTGATTATAACATGGGAAGGAAAGGCAACGGGGAAAATAGAGATAGGACGAGGCCTTAGGCAGGGGTGCCCGTTATCGCCTTTGCTGTTTATGTTGTATCTGAGAGGATTGGAGGTTAGACTAGAGAAGAGTGGGCTTGGATTTGACCTTTCGTACAGTAAGCTAGGCCAAACAATTCAGCAATCCTTACCGGGACTGATATATGGGGATGATATCGTACTAATGGCTAACAACAGGATAGATTTGCAGGAATTAATGAGCATCTGTGGTAGGGAAGGAGAGGAATTAGGTTTAGAATTCAGTAGTGAAAAATCAGCAGTCATGATTTTTAACAATGATGATGTTGAGAGACTGAAGATACAGAATATTACAGTTGAGAGAGCTAGTAAATACAAGTATCTAGGAGTATGGATATGTGGTGGTGCAGAATATCTCAGTGAGCATGAAAAGTATATAATAGGTAAGGGCAACAGAAATGCGGCTGTAATGAAAAATAGAGCACTTTGGAATTACAACAGGTATGAGGTGGTGAGAGAGATTTGGAAAGGGGTCATGGTGCCTGGCTTGACTTTTGGAAACGCAGTGCTATGCATGAAATCCGAAGTGCATGCAAGACTAGAAATAAAACAGCGTGGAGTAGGTAGGCTGGCTTTGGGGGCACATTGCAAAACACCAAACCAGGGAGTACAAGGAGACATGGGATGGGCGTCATTTGAGGGCAGGGAAGCTGTGAGCAAGATAGAATTTGAGGATCGGTTGAGGCAAATGGGTGGGGAGCAATGGGCACGAAAGGTTTTCAGCTATTTATACATGAGGAGTATAGACACAAAATGGAGACAGCGCACTAGGAAATTAAGAGGAAAGTTTTTAGGCTATAGTGGGGTTACGGAAGAGCAGGTCTCAGTTAAGAAGAAAGTTAAGGCCACAGAAAGAGATCGGTGGCTAGAGGGAATGCAGACAAAGAAGGCTCTGGAAGGCTATAGATTAAACAAAACAGTTATTGCCAAAGAAAGCATTTATGACAATTCTAGGGGAAGCTCATTGTTGTTTGAGGCAAGGACAGGTGTTTTGCGAACCAGAACATACAGAGCGAAGTACCAGGAAATGGACACAGTGTGCGCTGCTTGTGGAGAGGAGGACGAGACGGCTGAGCACTTGATACTCTACTGTAAAGGGCTTCACCCTATGCATACCGAAGACAACATAGATTTAATAAGGTCATTGGGTTTTAGAGACAGCGAAGGAAAAGTGGATTTCAAGACAGTAGAGATTACCAAGCAAAGATTAAGTGAATGGTGGCAGAAAGCGAGAGAAAACTAGGCATTTTCTTATTAACTGATGGCAAGGGGGATTTATAGCCTCACTTTCTTTTCAGTACGGAGTGAATATAGTTTTCATATTTAAATATTCTAAGCTTAAAGGGTAAGACAAAATGGCTAGGTGGCGTAAGCTACCGCCCGATCCAAAGGGCTCAGCCGTATTCATCCATCCATCCATCCGAGAAACGGCTCTTTGATGCTCTGTGCTACCAGATCCTCGCGCTCCAAATCGGCGACCGGGCACTCTATGGCTCCGTCGTCGAACTGTCAGGCTATGTGAGTATAGAGGAGACTATGCTCAAATCCATGCAAGCAAAAAAATATATATACCGTGGCGTAGTTTAGTGGTAACGCTTCGGGTTGCATCAAGTACTTCGTTCTTCGCTCTGTCCTTGTTTTGTTGGCGCTTAAATTGTACGTAATGAACCTACTAGCCCAACTCACCGTTTTTGAACTTCAGATAACTTTGTCAATGTGCACATTCAGAGACTACTGTGTCGTTCATCGTAAAAATAACATCCTGCCACGATTCCATAGCGCTACAAAATGACCTTGACTCCATTATTAGCCGGTGTAATATTTGGCAAATGTCCCTGAATATTAACAAAAAGTAAATGCATGCGCTTTTCTCGTTTCTCTTTTCAAGTCCTCTCTCCTCCTACTCTAGTGTTCCTCTAGACCAAACTAACGCATATAAATAGCTCGGTGTTCTACCTACTAACCTTTCTTGGGATAATCATGTTCATTCAGTAGTGTGTTCTGCCAACTGAAGCTTGGGTTACCTCCGTCGTAACTTCAGATCCACCCCTTCTAACTTAAAACGACTCCTTTATATTTCTTTGGTCCGATATAAATTACAATACGGATCTTCAATCTGGCACCCTAACTTTTCTACATTAACGGACAGTATTGAGTCAGCTCAAAGCCGTGCTGCCCGATTCATTCAATTTGATTATAAACGTTTCGCCAGTGTTTCCTTAATAAAGTCAAATCTTTTTCTTCCACTACTCTCAACCCGGCGAAAAAAAAAAAAAAAAATTCCGTGCTTGCCCTCTGCACAAAGTTTTCTTTTTTTTTCGCCAGTGCTAAATCAGTGTCTTCTCTCTCCACCAACCTATACTTCGGCAAGACTCAATCATTGTAGCCGCGATGTCTTTCCACAGCACATCAAAATGCTCTTGTCCCCGGCGGGATTGTAAACTGGAATGACCTTGCCGAAGACATCGCTTCCATCGAGGACTCCATCAGATTTTGTGAAGCCATTTACAACATTGTGAGTCAACACCCACTCCCCTCTCTAACGCCGCGTGGCTGAGGGTAATGTAAATAAATAAATAAATAAATAAATAAAAATCTCCGCTTCACACTCAGCGGACCCAAGTTCGATTCTCGTGAGCGGCGGGGCGATCTTTTTCCACGATTTTGCGACATTAGCGACGGACGCCCTACATCGCCAGCTACAACATCAACAACTACAACGGACATCATTCGCAGTGGTGGGAAGAGATCATAACAGCCATCGCTGTAACGCAGAAGTATTTACGTGAGGATACTAGAAAGCGAAAGAAGCGTTATAATCCATAAGTCGTGACGTCGCTTCAACGAGCGTCGGTACAATGAAATCTAACTTTGACCTGCCATCCCTAAAATCTGGCCGTAAAGCCTCTCGTCTTTGCTTCTTTCACAAGTAGTTTCACCCCTCTTACCTGCGCCCCCGCCGCCGCCCGAGTATCTTTCATCTCGATTAGATCATGTTCACAAGAAATTGAGATTCCATCGTGTAGAACCAATGTTTGTTGTTTTTTTTTTTTCATTTATTTTATTCTTGAACATTAGAAGAGCTCCCGGCTCCAACAGCAACACTCGAACATCACCAGCATTTCAAGAATGCCATAACTAATAAATTATATAACTAAAAGCCATTTTACCTAATTAATAACAACTGCACTTTGTTACTCTATTAAAAATAGGTTTTACTCATTCCCCTCTCTAATACTTTAGGCACCGAGGGTATATGAAATAAATAAATATACCGAAACGTCTGCACACACACACACAAAAACAACTTATATGACTGAAAAGCTACAGTGCAATTTTCAAAGTTACTAAAAAAATAGTATTTTGGGAAAAAAAAAAAGCGCGGGAACGCAGCGCATTCGCCGTGCGTGATTGGTTTAGTCGGCGATAGCGAACGAACAAAGGCGACGAGTGCCGTGACGCTGCACTTTTGCCGCTACAGTGCAATAACGATAATGAAAAAAAAAAAAAACGAAAATGCAGTCGCTCTAACCGATTACCGTTGTATCGTCGGACCGGATACCTCACGCGAAAAAAACGCACGGTCTTCTGGAAACTGTTCGTTATAACCGGCACATCGTTATATGTGGTATCGTTATAAGAAACAAAATGCCTTGCACAATTGATTGGCTTCGTCGGATCGTATCGTATAGGATGCGATGGGGCTTAGAGTGAAACGGATTATAGAATTACTCGACACAAACAGTTACGCAGAAAGAGAAAGAGAGGGAAGGGTTAAATGCGCCACTCTAGAGGCGGCCGAGGCAGGCTGCCCTGTCGGATGCTATCCGACTGGGCGCGTACTCACCGAGTAGAGAGGCCAGGATCTGACCGGAGACCGGGTCAGCGACCAGGGCGTCCTTGTCGTAGTACTTGCTGCGCGCGGATAGAAAAACAAAATCCCGATTTAAAACGTCGCGCGGTTGCAAACCTACGCCACGCGGACAATTTAAAAGCCAAGTACAATCAGACTTCCAGCATTTATACACTAATCCTGGAGGGTGAGGGGACAGAAAGGACGAGACAACACAAATCTTTAAACTCAGGTAAAAAAAGGTTTTTGCTCTAAAAGAAGCTTGACCGCATCCTTGCTTTAGTGCAAATATTTTATAGAACTAAAGTGTCGTTCCTGCTACCATTAGCGGGTTATTCGGCAAACAGGAAACAATCAACACGCCTCGGCGATTTCATTTTTTTTTCTCTCTATTTGCAACCTGTATCTTTCAACCCTCGGTGCATTCCACAGAACAGATCGAGGGGTTGTTTGCGGACACACTTCGATAAATTACTTCGAAAATGTAATTTATTAGAATTACAAGTGATTGCCATTTTTTGTCATTCTCTTAGATTTGAAAGGCTCACACTAAAACCACAGGTGTGGTGTAAAGGGCTTGTTCGGGGTACTGCTCTAAGAGGTAGAATTGAGTACCCGATAGTATTCTTTCGAAGTCAATTTCAAAAAGTCGCCGAGGTCGTGTTCGCTAACAGTGATCGCGCACTGCTTTCCTCGGAATAGACCCTTTTCAAAACCCCGTCAAGCAACATTGGCAGTCGTCATTGCTTAGGCTAGGTGACGCAAGGTGGCGCAAGCTGCCACCCGTTACAAAGGGTATAGCCATTACCCTCCATCCATCAATCCTGGGAACGAGGCGTGTGATTGGACCCGAGTCCTCGCCGAACGCTGAAGCAGCGTACGTTTCCGACACGAGATTATCCGAGTTCGCGCCGAAGGCAGACTCAGTCCACGTGTCCAATACTTGCTCCGAGCGCGTGCCCATACAATGGCGCGTTCTCATAATAATTGTCGAGTAGCAAACGTCGAAGGCTACGGTATCAGTGAGCCAATCAGCGCGCCGAAGGGACGCACGTGACTATACTCTATCTCACTAGTTGCGACTAAAGTCCCTAGATAAGAGCTTCTACAACTAGCGACATTAAATTGAAGCGACGGCTGCGTGACGGTGCAGGTTTTAGGAAGCGAATGGCGGCGCACAGCAGAGGTCTGAACTGAATGACGCCATTTTGTTCCAGCGAAGTCAGGGTCGGATCCAGAACTCCGTTTTGGGGGGGGGGGGGGGGGGGGGATTTGTAAGGATACTATTCTCCCATTCTTTCTCGTGTACCGCGGGGTCCACCCATGTCAAACTGCCGTCCGAGAAGGGGGGAGGGGGGGTCGACTTGGTTTGGGGGGGGGGGGCGGCCAACCCCGTCGCCCCCCCCCCCCCTGGATCCGCCCCTGAGCGAAGTGTGCTTTGTCATTTCTACCTTGTCGTTACTTGTAAAACAAGTAGCAAGGAACTTTAGTTGCGACTAAAGTCCCTAGATAAGAGCTTCCTACAAGTACCGACATTCTCTGAAGCGCCGGCTGCGTGACGGTGCAGGTTTTAGGAAGCGAATGGCAGCGCACAGCAGAAGCGTGAACTGAATGACGCCATCTTGTTCCAGCTAAGTGTGCTTTGTCATTTGTATTGGTTGGCGTTCCTTGTAAAACAAGTATCAAGGGCCTTTAGTTGCGACTGTTGTCGAAACCACGGGAGGGAGAGAGAGCAAAGCCGCTTTTGTACGAATTTCGAGTGGCGGCCTGATCTTTTTCGTAACCTGGGGTGTTGGTTTATAGACGGCGCGCACTTTCGCAAAAGGGTTCCCTCTCAGAAAGAAAGCGTATATTCTTACACCCCTTGTCCCATATACGACACCTACGACACCCGAAAACTTCAGTTGGACGTACAGCGTACTGTTGTCGGTCCGACGGTACCAACTTTCACGAGCGGCTTGATAGCCGAGTGGTACAACTAATTAAAATAGCTAAAGTACGTAGGGTGATCACCCGTCCCGCGACTCGCGGGACTGTCCCACATTGAGGGCTCTTGTCCCGCGTCCCGCAAGAAATTCCCAAATCTACAATATGTCCCGCATTTCATACTGTCGTAAAATTTACTCTGCAACTCATGGTGCTGTCGAACAACGGGGCACGGGGGAAGCGCGGAGATCGCTGGTAACCGTGTGAATCGCAATGGTACGCCATTCTTTTTTATCCAAGCATTGCGGGAAGCGACCGTCGTTCTTTCAGGAGATCCGCCGCGCATACTCCGTTGTGGCAAATTATTATAAGAAAAATTGCTCGCCAAAAGTTTAAATATAAGATTCTCTAATCATTTTGAAATCGCTGAGTCAATGCGAAAGGGTTGCCGTGGATTTTGTTTAGTGAAGACAGCTACACAAGGCAAAAAGCCTGTAATTCACAATGGTCGGAAAAGAACATAATGTTAAAAATTTGTGTAGGGCCATGTTGCTAAAATTAAGCCTTGACAGAAAACAATAAGCCGAAAAAGATTTATTGTCTCTTATTTACATTTGACTGTTTTAGTTCTGCCACATACAATTTTTATGTTTTCAACTTCGACACATAAAATAACACATTTGTCATTAAAAAATATATCACTGGAAGTAAAAACTATTCGAGCTTAATTGCTGCAATACAAATAGCAGGTGTATAAACAGCTCTGGATATTAAATGTGCGTGTTAATAAATTTCCTGTCCCCCCCCCCCCCCCCCTCTGCCCCGCGTGTCCCGCATTTCGCTAGCACGAAGGTGGTCACCCTAAATGTACGTGTTACTGACTGCAAGAAAAGTAATCGGTTTTTCTTGGCCCTACTGCAAAACCTCAGTGTCTTTTTAAAGCGCAGCTCTTAAGGCTGAACTCCATGGGACGAATATGCTGCGAATAACCGACGAATTTTGACCGGCGGCTTTTGCTCTGCGCGTGAAATCAACCCAGTGTCTGCTACGTCGCGCGCAAAACGAGCGTGCCGTCGGGCGGCGTTCGCCAGTTATTCGTCACATAATTCGTCCCATGGAGTTCAGCCTTTAGGCGCCCGTTTCCGGCTTGAGCGGCGTCGCCGTCGCCGTCGGCATCACCGCGCGTTACATTACGGGACGTTTCCCATAATGACGTCACACGGAACGTCACTTGTGACGTCACGAAGATCACGAGTGACGTCACGAGGGTCACAAGTGACGTCATGAGGGTCACAAGTGACATCACGAGGGTCACTGGGGTCACGAGGGAGCTAGGAGGGAGCGGGAGGAGGAAGTAAATGAGAAGATGAAGGAAGAACGGAGGAGGAGGAGGAGGGGAGGAGGAGACGGTACGGAGGAGGAGGAGAGGATACCCTCCCCTCCGTACCCTCCCCTCCTCTTCCTCAGGAGCTGCGCTCTAATTTGGCATTACAGGGAATCGTAAACGTCTTTCATTTTTTTTTTTTGTAGTCTTTGATACGTACTTTAGCTGTTTAATGAGGCATATATCACCGTTCTCAAGCCCCTCGTCAAAGTTGGGGCCGTCTGTTCGAAGTCAGTGCGCTGTACGTCGAACTGAAGTTTTGGGGTGTCGTATATGGGACAAGGGGTGTAAGAATATACCCTTTTTTTTCTGAGAGTGTTCATTCACCTGCTCTGGTGCACCAGGTGGTCTACGATGGTGGCCAGCAGCTTCTCGAAGAGCGCCAGCCGAATCCACAGGTAGCGCCCGCTCGCGGACCACGCCGCCGCCGACGGCTGCTTCCGTGTCTGGCTGCGCAGACGGCTGCCGCCGCTCTCCCTGCAGCGCGACGTAAATAGGCTTACAAGAGCTACCACTGCGCACGTTGCATACTTCATCCACGACGTTATAAAAGCCACTGATGTTAAAACCGCTTTAAAAAATTACAGGAAGATTCATTGGTGGATTTTTCGGGAAAGCGTTAGTATGACACTCGGAAACGCCACACACCTTTGGGAAAAGCTAATGCTGACCCCTTCACTTTTTTTCGTTGGGATTTCTCTTTTGTTTTCTCTATTTTTTGCTGCCTCTTTTTGGCCTTGTTACGGGGTCGGTGTTAGCGTTTCCCAAAGTGGGATGTGGGTAGCATTTCCAAGGGTAATGCTAACGGATTCCGCAAGAATCCACCAATAAATCTTCCTGTAATCTTTGTCACCCCTTTTTTGTACTCCGCCTGTCAGAGTGCGTCGACGCCCTTGGATACGGTCATCCATATCACTCGTGGGAAGAGCCACATTCATACCACTCGTGGAAGGAACCGCATCCATAACACTCGCGGAGTGAACCGCATTTATCGTTTTAACCACACACCCACGAACACATCACAGCCCACGAACCACTACTACAGAAACCCAGAGCGAAGAACAACCGGCGACAGCAGAGCGGCAACTGACCACGCCCGCATTCCACCGCGTCGCGGCGCAACAGCTCCTAGACAAAAAAGCCGTAGTGCTGAATGAGATGGCGTCATCAGAGAAGGACAACGCTGAGCACAGATTGGACACGACGATTGCGTCAACGTCCGGCTCAAACTTTACTCGAAGCCGACTGCTGAAGCAGCACTCGTTTTCAATCTGTGCCCAGCGTTGGCCTTCTCTGATGAATTCATCCCATTCAGCACAAGGCCTTTGTTATCTAGGAGGTGTTGCGCGGCGCCTCCTCCTCTCTGGCGCCGCGCAGGCTGTGCGCGTGACTTTGCCGAAAACGAAAGAACTCGTTTTAACGAAGAGCCGGCGGTGTCTGTCAGTTTGTCAGCGCCGGGGAGAGAGGGAGAGGTTGACGCGTGCTCACGTCAGCGCTTCGGACCACTGGGAGCGTCCCACGCGACAACTGACAAACGAAACACACCGCCGGGTTTTTGTCAAAACGAGCGTTCTAATGATAACGCATTAAAAAAAGAAAAGAGAAGGAATCACGCTTCACGTTTTTATGCCCGAATCCCACTGGAACCTCAAACAGAAACAATCAGCTCCGACAAGCCTTGTGCAGGTGCGGCACCAACGAGGTAGAAGGGCTTAGAGCGATAAACTGGGGCCCTGTGTTGCGCTTTTTGGACTCCCACGGCGACTACAAAGAAGGAAGTGACGTCAACAACGCAGCAAATGCAGATTGGATGGTGACTGATCTCTCATCAATCAACATCCAATCTGCATTTGCTGCTTTTTAACGTCACTTCCTTCTCCGTAGTCGCCGTGGGAGTCCAAAAAGCCCAACATAGGGCCCCTGGTATCCCGTTCACCAGGCAAAACTGAACCCCCCTTTTGCCTGTTGTACAATTTGACCACTAGACACGTGACTGTACCAAATCCTGAGGCTTTTCCGCAAAACTGAGCCGAGATCTGTATCGCGATCGCTGTAAAAGACATGATAAACTATTTTGTTTCGATACTGTTAGCCCCAGAGATCAGTGTCTAGCTCCGATAACACAAAATATAGCACCGCGGCTGCCGGAATCTAGCGCAGGCATTACGAAGCTGTCCGAGTTTTGTTGTAAAAGCACATTTTGGACTTAAAACAAACGAAACATAACTTATTTCGTCAGTACTGTTATTAAATATCAATTATTTGTGCGCAGTACTTCGTTGGCAGTGCGCTCCCAGCAGTGCGCTCCCACCGAGGGAATGGAACCGTGGAGGCCTTCGTGTCACCGATACCGGTCGACTATTGGAGCGCGTTACCGCTCAACCTTCTGGCCTGGGGCCCTAAACTCGTCAAAGAGAAAGTTGGAGCCGAAAGTTCGCGGAGCGCGCCGATTGGACGTTGGCGACAAAAACGACAAGTCATAGTCGTGATTGTCCAATCGGTGCGCTCCGTCAACTTCGGCACCAACTTTGTGTTTGACGAGTTTAGGTCCCCAGGAAGACCAACGATTCGAGATAATCGCGGGACGCCGTGCGCATACTGGGAGGCTTCCGAAGTGCCGCCCACGTGACGCACGACGTGAGCCATAGTCATTCTTTGACTGATTCATATGTACTCAAGAGTCCAATCAGTGCTATGTTAACAAGGTGTATGTTCGGGAGAGGAGTTCTTGGTGTCTATCGGAGGTATATAAGGAGCGAGAGAAAATTAACGATTTAGATGCGTTTGAGACGTCCTCCCCTGTGCCTTTTTCTTTGACGTCAAAGTTTCTTATTTTGTACCTTACCACAGTCTCGGGTTTTAAACGTGACAGGTGTCTCACGTGATGGTGGATGACTCCGCGGCGCTCTCCAGATCGGTCACCATGCGAGCGATGGCGGCGGCCGGCTCGAAGTTCTTGGCCATCTTGTGCAGCAGCGCCGTCGTCGAGTTGGTCTTGAAAAGCCCCAGGGCACGACGCTTGAGGCCGTGAGACAGGCACGCGTCCACCGCGGCTGCGAAGGACGCCCACCTCGGTCGGTTCGTCTCACGTCACCGTGACAGTCTTGGTAACGCTCAGTGGTTTCGGTTCAAAAGGAAATTTTTATTATTTGTTAATGCAGAATTGCACTCCTGCGGATGCCCCAGTGAGGTTGCCTAACTTTCCGCCCACTAAAGGAATGTTCACACATACAACACACTTAGCGCTATTGGTCAGCCCTGAAAATAGCGCTCACTTTGCGGTATATTTGCGATACAGCGCTGATACGGTGCTGCACCAGTACTAAGCTAAATCGGCGCTGCATCAGCGCTGTTCTTTGCGCTGACTAGCTCAGAATTTATCAGCGTCCGAAACGCGCGTCACGTGGCACAGTGGCAGGTACCAGAGTTGAGTGCAGGTGACAAAAGTTTTCGGAAACAACAATAACGAGAAAGGATAGACAAGAAACTAGGATGAAGCGACGCTTCGAAAAGATGGCCAGCTGCCAAACGACCTTCGAAACAAGAAAAAAAAAATGTCGGAAAGGGGGACACGGCGCCGCTTTGAAAAGACACAGCGGCGCGTTTAAATAGACCGAGGGTGGACATGAGCGTCGGCTGCGTTAATTCTTCATTAAACCCCAATTCTACGTATGACGGTTTGAACAATAAATCTAAATACTGCTGCATTTTTTTTTCTTTTTACATTTAGAACGAGAGTGAGGAATCTAGCACGCAGGTTTCAAGAGACACTTATGTCATTGTGTGCTGTCCGTAGTTACGAAACATGAAATAAATTATATTTGTCGTTTATCCTCTTGCAAGCAGTTGTTAGCTCGCTTTACGGTGGAAGCCGTACACATACACGAGACGGCCGCCTTCCTTCTTGGGAGACTGTCAACTGGCCCAAAAGAGAAGCCCTTCGTTACACGAAACCATTGACGATATTCAACGACATAAAAAGAGGCATAAAAACGTCCTAGTCGATCGAAGTGCTCTTTGAGAGGCACAATTCAAGGAGTCGGAATTTCGCAGAAAAGTTCAACTGGTATAAAAATATTTAGTGACGAGTGTTAATAAGTATTTTATTTTTTTTTTCTTTGGTTTATTTTGAAATGTATCTAAATATAGGAAAGGTCTTACCATGATCACATGCACCAATTTTGTTCTATCGCATCTGTTTCGATACGTTACGTTTATTAGTGTACAGCGCGTAACATCGTATAAACTGGCAATACACACAAAATATCGTCTACCAAACTATTCCACAGCAATAAAAAAAAATAAAAAATTCGGTATTGAAAAAAAAACAAAAAAACTAGTGAATTGTTTTAGTTTACAACCGCCTTTGCAGACGTGCGCGTGACCTTGTGCGACAAGAGTTTAAACGATTATTAATTTATTAACAATAATTTTTATTCGAAAACTCAAAACACCTCTACCGCGTTTCACCTTACAACAAACGGCAGAGAACCCTAGAAACATTCCAAGCCAATCCAATTCCATCTTAGTGTCACGTGACTTTAGGAAGGGATGCAGCGACGTGCGTATTCACGTGACAGGTTTACATCGTTTGATAGGTTGGGATGGCTCTATAGTGTGCGCTGCGGTACATCGTAAAAGAGCATAGCAGCTGGAGCGGAAAACAGTAGCGAGTTTTAGATAGACCGTGTTTCCCCGTCGGCTACGCCCCTCCGCTACCCGGAACTCTACAGCCAAGGCCATCGGCGCGCAGGCGCGGTGGTGGTTTCTTCGTAGCGGAGGGTTAGCGGAGGAGGAAACACGGTCTACTAAAACCCCCTAGTGACGGACCGCAACGCACGTGGCTTCGAGTTTCGAAGAGTACATTGCTCGGACGTCGCGTCATCGTACCATGTTGGTGGTCATTCCTACTCGTTCTTGCCGAGAAAAGAACAAAACAAAACAGATCTGGTGGTGCGAAATGCCTGCTGCGAAAGGTAGAGACGCTTTCAGGCAGCTGTGCATGGGTGCCGCCATAACCGACCTTCCATTCTTGTTTCCCCTTATTCCGTTCGCTTCACTTCATCATTACCCCAGCAGGTCAGGTTAGGGCCACTTTAGGTGCTACTGTGCCCTTCTCCCCAGCATAGACCTTTGTGGAGGCTCGTCAACGCCCGCTTCAGTGGCTCGGCATCTCGGTAAGAAAAGAGAAAATCGGCGATGGCGGCTCAATCTGGCACGTGTTTGAAGCGTCTATCCGCGCTGAGCAGCGAGTCCGCCCCAATGGCAGCCGGTGTGACGACAGTGCAGGCGGAGGCGCTCACCACACAGGGACGTGATGGTACTGCTCTCCTCGTGGACGAACTTCCTCGTCACTGCTTCCTCCATGATCTGCTTCACCTGCGGCACGGGGCACGAGACGGGGCCGGGTTAGGGCCGACGGTAGCATGCCCACCGAGTTCGACCAACCTGTATCCACTTGCTCTATACTCGCTAACCTTGATACTTACAGCGTTCAACACAAATATGGCGAACGGAGAGTGTTTGTACAAAAGCTTACGAGTAAGAGACTACAAGGCATGTGCAAAAAACTAACCGAAAATTGCACAAATTCGAACTATATATATATATATATATATATATATATATATATATATATATATATATTGTTTCCATACTGTTTTTTTTAGTGAGGCGTCCGTAGATTTTTATTTTAGTGATGTATCAAATGCTCTCAGCGAAACCACATTTGTGATGTACACTCCGCGACGCTGTTAGCGCGAGCAACCCGATCGCCGTTTTTGTTTTTCTTTCGGTGTTTCACGGACCGCCATCAAAAGTACTATAAGGGTGGAAAGTACTCAGTCAAAATACTAACCGTTCTATATTTATGCTTCCCAGTACCCTTATGAAGTATGCGAAAAAGCACCGAAGTCGTGCTCGCGCTAACAGTATACGTGCGTAGTGTACTATCGCGAAGATTGTGAGCTGAAAGAGTAATTTTTCTTTGGCATACCTGCCAGTTTTTTGTTTTTTAGAGAGCTGTGGTCCAAATTAGGAACGGCATGTGAAGTTGTGGTCCCACACTTCGGACTATTTGACAAATCGAAAGTTAATAAAGTTTGTGGGGACCGCAGACAAGGAAAAAGGCCGGATTGGGTTTTCAGCTCATATCGTCCACAGGGGTACGAACAAACGGCAAATACAGAATACCCCTCCCCCAACCCCCCATTAAACAAAACAATTATTGTTAAAATAATTTACACATTACCGAACGCTCATTCTCCCCTCAAATCTGTAACGCCGGCGGTCCGAACCAGGAATGGCAAAGTTTCAAAACTAACCGTTATCTCATTCCAAAATTATAAGTGATTTTCTAAAATTTCCATGGGAAAATGGTGGTCGACGGAGCTCTCGAACACATGAAGCTGAATGGCGTCAGTTACTGAAAACGGTCGAAAACGGGCCCCACTTTCCCGTCGAAATTTTCAGATCCCTTAAAACTTCCGAATGAAATAACCGTTAGTTTTGAAACTTTGGCGTCATGGTTCGAACCGATAGCGCTACGTTTGGACGGAGAATGCGCGTTTGGTAATACGCAGATTATTTTTGCGGTTACAAACAAAATTGAGGGGGGCGGGGGGGTGGGGGGGAAGGGGAGACACGATGTACTTTCGTTTTTCAAAAATGGTGCGGAACACCTTTCCCGTAGGAAGATTTTCATACAATTTTCGGTTGGTCTATTTCATGACTGTGTGATCGCTATGGTCTAACCTTGTTAACCTCATCAGTAAGGGTTCATTCAAGGTCGAGGGACACAGACGCTTCCAGAGGATTTTTCTGATACACTCAATTCATCTTTTGAACGGAATGAGGTTGCCTGCGCACTGTCTTTGGACGTCAGCAAAGCATTTGACAGCGTATGCCATCGACTTTTGTTAATGAAACGTTCGAAATTAGGATTTCGTGGCTCCTTTTTAGTACTCCTTGAAAACTTCCTAAGCGATCGACGACAGTGTGTTTTAATTGGGCATTTTCAGAGTACATTTTCGTCAAACAAAGCTGGTGTACCGCAGGGATCAGTTTTGAGCCCATTATTGTTCAATATTTATGTTAATGACCTCCACAACGCTGTGCTAGTTTCGTTGTTTCAATATGCTGATGGTATACGGTTATTTTATCCAGAGCTACCAATTATTTAGATGCAATCTCTTCTCTGCAAGCTGCTGCGATTAAAATTATGGACTGACCGGTTTGCAGCTAATTTAATTTTTCTTAATGATTCGAAAACGCAGCTCATTTGTTTTCATAACCCCTTGAAAAAAGTCCTTTATTGCTACATGCGTCCAATTGTTTATCGTGTGCTTGTGAACCGGTAAAATATACATCAACTGTGAAGTATCTTGGTATTTTTTTCGACGACATCTTTCCTGGAACTCCCATCTTGCTCATATTTGTAAGAAGATTCGTTCAGTGTCTTGTTTGCTTCACAAAATTCGATACTGTATATGTCGTTATCAGTTCGAAAAGTGATTATACATGCTCTGGGCTACAGTGTACTCTGTTATGGCATATCTGTGTACGGTCATTGGGCCCAACGTTGGCAAACCAGAATTAACACAATTCTACGTTCTATGTTAAATAACATTTCCTATGACTTGGGCCTTGATAAAGACATTGGTGTGTTCGCGACTTTATCTATGCCTGATTTTAACTCATTATTGATTGAAACTGTCGTGCATAGACATTTTTGGGCTAGCAGCTTAAGACTCCGTACCTCCCTGCCCGTAATCTCAGACCGAAAGAGCTTGTTGGACACCTCGGTGTTTCACAAGATATCGTATAAGAACCCGATTGTACTGTGTCCCAGCATGCTTTAATAAACTCCTGTCGAGTGTTATTAATGCCATAACAAGTTATAAACTGAAATACCCCCCCCCCCTCCCCCTTTTTGGTTGACTTTAGTTTCCGTTTTGATTTCGTTTCGTTTTTAACTTATGTATAATTTATTGTGTGTGTGTGTTTCGTTTGCTGACTGCCAGACGCTGCCAGACAATCCCAATGAGGCTTTGGCAGGTTTGTTTTTGTATGTGTACTTTACAGGAAATAAAAATTATTATTAGTAGTATTGTTAGCGTCATGGGTGCACAGCCTCTAGAACGCAAGGAGTCACACATGCGTCCCTCGGCTGACAGGGGAAAGCGGCGGCGTTTCCGCGTTCATTCACCAATTTCGGACACGCCAGAAAAGAAATAAGAAGGATCGCTTTTTCGCCATTGGTCGTAACGGTGGAATTTCTAGAACGCTTCAAGGTCCGTTCACACACTTGCGTTTGACTACGACCGACTAAAAAAGAAAGACCTGTTTTTAAGCTTCTTGCGACGGCTTACAATCGGCTGCGCCGCTGCGGAGGTTTTTAGCCTCTCCGGTCCCAAAATGTCGGAAGTGTGTGAACAGGCCTTCAGTTTCGGCTACGGCTGGGCGTGAGCTTGAGCTCGCTGATCACTCCAAAAATTGAAATTTTTTTAAAAATAAAAACTATTAATTGGCACCATAAATTATACGGGGCATTTTGCGATCTACAGAGGACGGTGTTTTGTAGGCGCGTTTCCTGGCCGAACAACAGGAAGCCAAGGAGCAGATAAGGCAACGAGAGCCTTCCCGCCATAAAGTGTTTGTTGAACAAAAAGGGGTGTGCAGATTATTAAACAGCGTGAATTTAGACACTCACTAAAATTCGCTAACATGTCTTTCCGCTGTATACAGATGCGCAGTGTGCCCAGCGCTCATGCGGCCACTAACCCCCATTGCGAAGGGCAGGAGCTAACATGCAGGGCTACTCAAAAAAAAAAGGAAAGAGCAGATTTAAACTTTTTTAAATTATTATTTTAAGCAAACTGTGAAAGACAGAAATACATAAAAGGTTCAAAGTTTTATGGTCCCAGACGTTTTTTGTTTGTTTTTTTTTTGCGCTTAACAAAAGCACCGTCTGTAGTGCGACAAACATCAAACCGGTAATATATTTCCTGCCAGACACGATTCCACTGGTCTCTAGTTATTGATTTCACAGCTTCAACAATTCGATCATTCAGTTCTTGAAGAGTAGCAGGCAGGCATAGCTGGGACATGACCTCTTTCTTTTTAGAGTCGACGGATTCACACTTATGCAAACTGCAGCACACAAGACGACATTCCTGTGGCATCATCATTTTCTTATTAAGAAAAAAAAAAACGCCGCTGTCAGGCATATTGAATGGAACTTTTAGACGAGCTTTTATTCAGTAAAGTACGGAGTGTAACTCCGTCTTTTACAATTTATTTTAAATGAAAAAGTAGGAAATCTGCTTTCTTTTTTAATCGGCTCGTGTAGATCGCAGTATACATGCAGTGACCTATAGTCAGTGACTCGGCAGTGGCCGAAAGTGCGTTCCGCCGGCACGGCTAGCGATATTTTTATAGCTTGAATACGCTGAACAGTAAAAGGCGCCGATGTCTCTGTGGACGCAGGATGCGTCATTTCCGCGGCTTCAAGCAGGCCTTGCCTTCACTGGTGAAGTTCATTTAAGCAATTGGGGAAAGCACGCCATCAAAGACGAGGGCGCCAGAGCGTTGCCGTTTCCTAAAATCACTTTAGGGCTTCGTACAACACCGCACAGGATGCTTAAGAATGAACTATGGCTTTTCGACTGGTGCCCCATAGGCGCTCATGGTGAGAACATCCAACGGGTCACAACATCCATCGAGTCCAAAACATCCATCAGGTCAAGTGACACCGAAGCCAAAACATCCCTCGCGTCAAAACATTCCTCCGAGTCAAAACATTCATCGCGTCAAAGCGTCAATGGAGTCAAAACATCCATCCGAGACTAAACGTCCATTGTGTTGAAAATGTCCCTCAGCCAGTTATTCGAACTACGTGATGCTGTAAATACTTAGGGTAATTCGTTTTCGGTGTCTTATTGTTGTCAGTGACATGAGCTTGAAAGTAATTCGAAAAGGTTCCTTGGAATTTAGCTTGAGCTGCTTTTAAATTCAAAAATACTCCAGAACCCGGGAGACGTCATACATAAAATAAGAACACCCTCTTGACCTAACAAAAGCAACGGCAACAAATTGACGTTGTCGTCCTATGCCTGAGGTCTTTGGAATCCTAAATGTTAACTGTCGCACTGTTGGAAATAAGGTCATAGAACTTGGGCATATTATTTGTGTGTATCGCTCCAAAATCCTAGTTCAACAGAAACGTGGCCTAATGATAACATGTTTTTTTATAGTGAATTCATATGCCAAATTATAAGGTTTCTTTCGTAGAGATAGAGGTTCAAGAGGAGGGGGTGTAGCGGTCCTGTACGATAAAACTATAGATCTTCTGAGGATGGATGATAGTCCTCATAAAAAATTAATATTTTGTAAGGTACTTTTTAACACTACCTTGGAGCAGTCTATAGGCCTCCTAATTCACCCCTTTCTGTCCTAGAAAATTGTTAGAGGGTACTTAACCAACATCTAGAACCGGACACGACAGTAATAATGTGCGGAGACTTTTTTTTTTTAATATTGACTGGCCCAAGTTTTTGGCTGGTACCGTGGACGACGCGC